>OY744477.1:101161860-101761860 GCA_963556175.1 Tipula confusa | reverse complement strand
ATAGTTCAGTAGGCTGAATAACAGAGGCGTTAGCAAGAAAATACGACGCTGAAAATTTCCGATTTTGTTTTTTTAAAACTGCTGTACATTTTTCATTTGTCATTTATTTATTTCATGGCAATGCTTGATTGAAAAATTCAAAACATTGTATAATTTGAAAACCACATTTAGGTACCACGATCCAAGAAATCGTAACCACGATCGAAGAAGTATTATTTTAAAAACTACACAGGTACCATTGTCGCGAATAAGTGAAATACATCAATCATGAAATTTTAATATTTCCCACAGGTGCTTTAGTTTATCGTAATCTAACCGCCCGGAAAGTTTTCTAAGAGAATTTTATGTATATAGACTAATGTATAGAAATACAAAAGAAATTTTACGTCGCTTTCGTATACTTTTTACTCAATAAGAAGCTTTATAACACTTACAAGAAATCATATAACTACATAACATGTACAGGCAATGATGTAGACTATTTAGCCAAAAATTGAAAGAATTTGTCTACGATTTACATTAGGAAAAGTTATTTCTTTTGTATACGTCGTAGAATTTCAAAAATGTGGCATGTCACATTGCCATATATTAGAGATCTCAAACGAAACCGATCGTGAAGTTCCCAATATTCAAAAAGTTAACCGATTTCAGATTTGTAGAATATTATTACAAAATATGAAATTGTATGGACCATGGGGTGCTGAAAACCACACGTCACAGATTGAATATTATATTTTTGTTGGATACACGTAAAACTTTCAACTTATGTTCGTAAAATCTTTATACAAGGGAGCTTTTTAACCGTCAATGATAGAACAATAATTTAAATTTGTATTTTAGCATATTACAGTTTCAACAATGACTTTTTTAAGCTTTAAAGTTTAAACAATAATAAATACTATGAACTTTAAGTTTCAGTATATTTTTAATACGAAAGCTTTCACAAATAATTTATTGGCTTACAAAAAGCTTTTAAATTAAAATTTCAAATTTTAACTAAAACCTTTCAAATTTAAGCTTATATACTTTGGAGATTTTTTGTGGCAAAACTTTAAACTTTTATTTATAAAATCTTAAAACAAATGAGCTTTCAGCCTCAAGTGATAATAAAGCTATTTAAATTTGTATTGAAGCACAAACCAGTTTCAGCTCCATAATCAACGTTGACCGTTTCGAGCTTTACAATAAAAACAATAAGCTCATTAGTAAAAATATTGAAAACTTTTCAACTAATTTACACATCGAGTAGGTTTATATTTAAATATAAGTGAAAGTTTAAAACAATGGTTAAAAAAAGCTCAAAGAGAATTGTTAGTAATTTTTTATTTTTTTTTATTCAAATTGCTTCAGATTCAGGTGGAAGTTTTTTATTTCATTTTCATCTAAACGAAGTTAAATTTAAATTTTAACCTTATTTATAGTACCCTTAAAGTTAATAATTTTTAATTCGAAAGCTTTTAAAAATTTTTTAAACTTTTACTTTTCATTTAAAGTGCCAGTAGTAACCTCGTAAGCTCTGTTATCAATTTAAATTTCTGTTGTAGCGTAATAAAATTTTTATAACCAATGATGCTCTTTTAGAGCTTTTGAGTACTGCTTCAGATATAGATGGGAGCTTGTTAGCAATTACTTATGCATTTTCTACCAAAAAAGAAAAATTACTGCTTTTTAAAGCCACATTAAATAAAATTTTGTTTTAAAAAGGGTTTTTAATAGAGCTTATATTTATAACTTATTATAGAGCTTATAGCTTAATTATAGAGCTTATATTTATAGAGGTTATATTTTTAAGTGAAAAGTTTTTTTTTTAAATTTTAAGAGTACAAAATTTTTCACAATTTTTTCTAGTTTTTACGTTCTTTTTACTTAAATTATATTTATGAGCTTTTCAATTATAACTTATCATTTTTCCCAAAGCTTTTAAGCCGGTATGAATTCAAACAATTATTCAAACAAATTTTAAGTTAAGCTCCATATCCATTGATGATGTGTTTCAGCTTTTAGGAAAACTAAATAAATCATTAATAAAAAGTTTATAAAGCTCATTAGTATAAATATTGATAAAAGTTTACAAGTTTATTGTTTACAAGTTTTAATTATGTATTTATATGGCTTTTGAAAACAATGTTTGGAGAAAGCTTCACTTTTCATTTAAAGTACCAGCAGTAACCTAAAGCAGTAAGCTTACAAAAGGATTCACATTTTTATTATTTTCCAAATAATAAAAGCTTTCATACAGTCTTACGGTATTGGAATGTTTATCAAATGTATTAACGTTTAACATTGGAGCTTTATAGACATTTAAAATTGGAGCTTTGATAATTTTTTTTGCATTTAGATAAAATAGTTGCAAGCTCATTAATATATTTATTTGTCTTTTAAGTTTTTTTACACTTCATAATTATTAAAGCTTTTATTTTAAACTATAATATATTTTTTAAAACAATAACTGGCAAAAGCTTAATGTGCTTAAATATTTTTATTTTTTGGATACATGTAAGACTTTAATTTTAAAATTCTTCAAACATGTGAGTTTTAAAGCTATTAATTATGTAACATCAATTTAAGTTTATATTGTATCACATTACAGTTTCAATATTAAAGCTCATTTGTACAAATCTTGAATCTTAAACAAATTTAAAAACCTTAATTAGTGTAGGTTTGTATATAAATATACGTCACACTCTACAAAATAGCTAAACAGGTCAATGAGCTTTAATGGAATATTTAAAATGATATATTTATTTAAATTCCCTTGGATTTAGGTGGAAGCTTTTAAAAACAAATTGTTCCATTTTTATCTGAAAATTTCTAAAAAAAAATTGGAACGTTTGTAGTTTACATTTGTAACAAAACTAGTATTAAATAAAAATGGAAACATCTAAAATTTAATTTTGAACTTTAAGTTTTAGAATATTTTTTGAATACGAAAGCTTTAACAAATAACCCTATATTTTAAGTTTTAAATGCCGAATATGGCTAATTCTAAACCTTCAGTTTAATTTAAAGTGCCAGTAGAAACCTGTCAAGCTTTAAGTTTCAAGCTTTTAAATCCAAAATGATACACAAATATTTTTTTTACTTTGGCTTACAAATTATGATATTATGAAAACTTTTAAAATAAAACTCCAAATTTTAAACCAAAGCTTTCAAACAACCTTAATGTATTAAAATATTTTTTTTAAATTAAAATTTAAGCTTTATATGCTTTAATGATTTTTGTACTTTTAGATAAAATAGAAGTAAGCTCATTAATATAAATATTTAATTACATCTATTTTAATTTTTTTACACTTCATTACTATTAAAGCTTTTATTTTAAACTATAAGTATCTTTTTAAAACAATGATTGCAAAAAGCTTTAAGTATAATAGTTATATCTTCTGGATTCACATAAAATTTTAAACGTATGTTCGTAAAATCTTTAAACTTTTAAGGATAACAGAGCTTTTAAATTGTCAATAATATTACAATTAGCTTTTTTGAGCTTTAAGTGATAGTTAATCTTTTGAATGATAAAGATTTGCCATTTAACTTAATTTTTTAAAGTTTTAAAAATTGCTGGATATTATCCTGCAAAGCATGGAACATTAATATCCAGTCCTTAAATATAAAAAAATATAGACCATCTACAAGTGGAGTTTTTGTTTACTCCAACACAACCAGTCCCTCTTACACTACTCACCATTAGGTAATAATTTTTTGAGAAGGTGATATGAGAATTTGTTATTTTCTGCATCTGGAGACATGTTCTCAGGGATAACGAATTCTTTAACTTTAAGAAACACTTCCATTTGTATTGTATCATTTCTATTATGAAATGAGATATCATCAGTTGGGTCAATATTTAGAGTGTTTTTAATATCTAAATTTGTATTAGATACATTTATACCGATCGCCGTATTCGCTTCGTAGTCCAGTTTTTCCACATTGTTAAACTCTTTATTTGAAACAGCGTTTGAATTCCCAAAACTATTTTCTAAAATACAATTTGAAATCAACCCGTCTTTACCATGTTTACTATAAGATTCGTTTTCTTTTGACTTATTAAAGAATGATGAAATCCGCGGTAAAGATTGTTGCTTTTTTCCAATTTCTTTTCATTTTAATAGAAAAAGGAACAAAATAATGTAATTTAAAAAAATTCAATATTCAACAAACTACAAACATTAACGTTGAACTCGGATATTTCAATTATTATTTATTTGATCATTAAATAAACACACACTGACACAAAACACAAAAACTATTCACAAACTATTAATGCGTTTGAAATTTAAATGTTGAAAATCAAATTGTCAAAATTATTTGGTGTTTCCCCTTTTAACACTTTATTTTACATTTAAAAAAATTTTTATAAATAAGTACTAAATTATTTTAAGAGATGTCGTTAATCTTGGTTTCGAACAAAAAATCGGTTATTTTTTTTACAAAGGGAAATATTTTAATTTTTTTTATGTATTTGTATTGAAATTCTATGTATTAGAATTATACATTTAAATATTTAGCTTTTAGTGTTTTAAAGAAATAAATAACTTTTATTTAAATTTGAATCGCAACAAAACTACATGATAATGACATTTTTCAAATAAATGATGGGTTGTCCATAAAATTTCCTAGAGGAAATTTTATATTTTAGTACCAATGTAAAAAAACAACAACAAATTTTTTCTACAAATCGGTTGTTTTTTGTTTGCTTGTGTAGGTAATAAATTTTGTGTTGAGACGCATTTTTTGTGAGAATGTATACTATCCGTGTGAGGTGCGATGTAAAAAAAAACCAACTTTTTGGTGGTAACGTACACTTATGGTATTATATACACAAAATATTAAGCTTCCTAAAAAAATCGTATAATTAAGCATGTATTAATTTTTATTTCAGAAATGTCGTAATTTTATGGTTATTTATAATTTGGATTATTTTTTATTTTTTAAATTTTTAAAAGAAGCTTGTGCCATATGGCTCTCCTAGCCCCCCTAGCCAGGCTGTGTATATATATATATATATATATATATATATATAAATTTATATATAAATATATATAAATATATATATATATATATATATATATATATATATATATATATATATATATATATATATATATATATATATATATATATATATATATATATCAGGGACGAAGCGTCTGTGGAAGCAAGGGAAGCACTGCTTCCCTTAACAAATAATTCTGTTCAAGTGTATTCTTTATTAAATGCTTTTTTTTATTAATAATTTATAATTTATAGATAATATATAATAAAATCCGTTACATGTCAAAAAACCAGCGTAGCTCAATTTTTCTAGCAAATAAAGTGGGCAATTCTAGCAGAAAAGAATTACATTTTGTTTTTTTTTTACATACGCACTTTTTATTTGACATTTCGACATTTTTGAAAATTTTGAATAGCGACATTTTGAAAATAAAATCTAAAATTAAATTTAAAATCAATAATCTTCAAATATAAACAATTGTAAAAAAAAATTTCGCAATGTGATAGTGATATTGTTAATTTTTATTTTGTTTTTGTTTTGTGACGCTGACGTGTCATCCATTATAATAGTGTTGTCTTCTGTTTCTTTCTCTATCTTAGCCAGTGCCATAATACCATAAATGTTTCATACAAAATTTTAATTTTTCCCCTAATTTTTTGTTGCTTTGGTTTTATTTTATACGTTTTTCCCTTAAAAAGAAGCACTGATTATTTTGGTGAAATTTAGCGTACGAAGCAAAACATACGAAACAAAAACGAAACGGACTGATTTTCTCTCTTTCAAAGGGTGTATAATAATATAAAGCAATATCCAAAATATTTTTAACTAAAATTTCTTTTGTTTTGCATTTTTTTTTCTTTATCATGCTGTTGAATAGACCAAGTCAACTAGTAATTTTTTAAGTAGCTTGCTCTATTAAATATTTATACGAGAAAACAACAAAACGTTAATTTAATGATTACAAGTAGAATTTTGAACTATAGTTATTTGGAATGTTGGCCCTTTTGAAGCGTAGCTTTTAACAAAAACATGGCAATAGTAAAACAAATTTTCAGAACTTTAAAAATAGGGAAATTATTTATATATATAATTAATTAAAGAAGAATTACATTTCCTTAAAAATTATAATTTTGTAATAATTGTGACCGTGAGACCACATTTAAAAATAATTGAAATTTTATTGATAGTTCGACACCACTGCCCTTTAATTGTCTTACACACTTCTTATTTTTGATAATACTATTATGTAGTGTATTAGTGCGCTTATTTAATTTAAATTTATTTTATAATAATATAAAAGATAGTATAATATGTTGCCAATATAATCCATTATGAATTATATAAATGAATCATATTTTCGTCTGGCTCGGTTTTTTATTTTTATTTTTATTTTTTTTTTGTTAAAATGTGTGCCAACTTCTGTCAGTATGACTAAATAGTGCACTCTGTACCCGATGTATATGTTATATTTCTGTCGACCATTTGAATTATACATATTGTAGTTTGGCGTGCATTAAGTAAGGTATATAGTAGGCACGATGAGTAAAGTGCAATAACCGATATTATATAATGTGTTTGCTGATTTTGATGGCTAATAAACCTATCAGTATCACTTATATTTCTTATACTTGTTTAACTTGATGAAATTATCGAAAAAAAAATAACAAATCAAAAAATTAAAATTAAAATAAGGCTTTAAAAAAAAAAAAATACACCCGTGTGTCTAGTGCCACACAAGAGCAACAAGTTTTCAGCATAAAAAAAATTATCTTGTTCTCACATTCTCTTTATATATTCAATCAACACATTAAGATATACAAAATCTTATATATATATATATATATATATATATATATATATATATATATATATATATATATATATATATATATATATATATATATATATATATATATAAATAAATTTACAAGAAAGAAAAGTATAAACGAAGTAATAAGAAAACAAGTCTGAAGAAACCAAAACAACACACAAATGCAACAACCAATTTTCTTTGCCTTTGCTCTTGTGTGTTGTTATTGTTTTTAATCCAAATATAATAAATTTAATTTTTAATAATAAAATGAATAAAATTAGATTATAATTTTGTAACTTTTTTTGTTTTGTTTGTAAGATATTTTTACGAACCTTTGTATATCTACATAAATCTATATATTATGAATTAAAAAAAAAAAAAAAAAAAAAAAAAAATTCTTACGACTCGGCGTACGCTATTACTAGACAAGTTTTTTTATGTAGTTTTCTTTGTAACACACACACACACATAATTTGTATTAAGATTGTTACTTAATTTTTTTTTAGTGTTTTTGATCTTTTAGAAAATGTTTTTGTTTTTGCGCTGTGTTTTACTACAGTAATTTTACTTATATATAAACAGTAATCCCTCGATTTGCGTACTAGATACATTTTGTAAAATATATCACGTAAACTAAAATCACTTACTGTAAGAGTTCTACATTTTAGTAAAAATTACAAAACAATTGAACAACTTTTTGTTCATAAATTTTGTTTATAAATTATCATATAATGTTTATGTTAAGTGCCGCTTCTTTTAAGTGGCGCTCAATGTTTAATGACTATCAACATTGATTTCATCCAACATACTTCTAGCGTTAATAAAGTTAGGCTTACAGGTTTTATTTGTCATTGAGCAGAATAATTAAGCCTGCCAAGAACAAAGTTATATCTGAAATTTCAAAAATTTTAGCAAATAAAGCTTAAAGCACGTTTTGATTTGGATCGATGTTTGAGTTATAAGTTGTTGCTTAAGCTATAAAATTAAACTATGACTAAATCGAGCTTCTATTGACAAAACTATAATCTAAATATATATATATATATATATATATATATATATATATATATATATATATATATATATATATATATATATATATATATATATATATCAGTGGCGTAGTCTGGGTTTTGGAAGTAGAAAAGCAATTTGATTAATTTCATTTGCGATTCCGAACTTTAATGTCGAGTGATGTTCCTTTAAGTGTCATAGCACTTTCTAAAAATGTGCTTTCAAAAATGAGCTATTTTTGCTCAATAAATGAAAGCTTGATAAAGAATTCCTTATATATAATGAAATATCTAACTCATTCGTGAATCGTGAGTATTTTCTATTCGAATTGGACTTCCTAGTTTTATAAACTAGAGCATTGTCACATAAAGATACAAAACCGAACAATTCGGTTGGACTGTCGATTTTGGTGACACATGTATACCAAAAATTTAGGTCGACAAAAAACGTCACAGTAAAATAAAAATAATAAAAAGTGACATTTGACTTAAAAATAATTTTTATAAGCCAAAGTTGCGTTTCGAACTCAATTATTATTTTGGTCTCAAATAATCCCACAAATATATAATTTATATAGATATATATGTACATATTTATGTAAACAAATATAAATATAACTAAATTAACGTATATTATTATTTAAAAATTACTTACAAATAATAGTTTTTCTCATTTTACATCAGCTATACATACAGAAAAAACAAAATCCAAGCTAAAAACACATCGAAGTGAGGTTATGTTATACCCGACAAAAAAAATCGTTCCATTTTGATGCGCTCGGAAACCGAAAAAAATTATACCATTTTAGATTTTGTCGACCGAATTTCATTTTTTCGGCCGTCAAAACATTATGCATAATTTTAAATGAAATTATAATAATATTAATAAAATTTTTAATTAATTTAAATAGGTTTTGTAAATGTAAACTAATTTTTATTAATTTTGATAATGTACATAGAATAATTTGCTCAGAAATTGGATTTGCAGTTTTACTCTGTCGGTCGTGCAAGTGTGCATGTGGCAATGCCTTTAGTGTCCTAACTTTAAAATTTCTGGACCGCATAGCAAAAAAAAAATTGCAAACGGACACTAATAAAATTTAATTTTAATGGTATAACAACTTATAACATAAAAAAATAGTTATTTAAAGTTGGTTCTTGCAGAAATCATAAAATAAAGGAAGTGAAGATTGCATTTGAAACGATTACGGGCCGCGGGCTGCAAATCTATAAGCGAAAGGATATTAAACAAATATAGAAATTTGATTGTGTTCCGTGTCGCTATCTTTGCTTATATTGTTTAAATCAGAAAATCTTTGTCTATACAAACTTAGTGGTTTCTTTGTTAAATATACAGGAACATTCTGGGTTTTTCGATTGGATCTTTTATAATTAACACTGTTTTCACAATTATTAAGGCGGTTACTAAAATTTAAAAAAAATTTCCCCGATAACTTTAAAAAATACAACTAAAAATATACGTACATAATCCATATTAAAAGACTAAAACCGATTCCCCATGGGAAGCAAAATAATTTTTACTTTTCCCCCTGCAAATATTACACTGCATTAAATAATTTTTAATTTTTTGTGCCTCTAATTTCTTTTTCTTTTTTCCCTGTACGCCCTAAATATGATTGATGGTTCCCTTTCTAGATATTAGCCATATTTTATTGGGAATTTTACAACATTGCATGCATTTCATTCCGTTTGGAATAGTTTCATTCCAACGTTTTGATGGTTTTATATAGGAATAAGTCGAAATTGTTCATACTTATTCTAATTCCAGTGACCGAATAAAATGCGCTTTTTGAGTCATTATGAAATGAACTATTGTGATGAAGGCGAAATCACAAATATGGTAGATTTTAACTCGTATTTTTCCCCTGTAGACGATATAAAACCAAAATTATTTAGAAAACTCCGAACTTGTGGGTCAGTCAGGCCATCATTTAGTTTTTCGAAAAAATCGAAATGATCGAAAAAATATTTTCAAAAACTAAACATAGCTCTCGAAATTTTATACATAATACAATTTTTCAATCTATATAATGTAATGTTTGACCTGCGGCCGCCTACGGAAGTTGAATCGACATATCCAAGTATAGTAATTGTTGCAGTCGGTGGATGTTATGGTTTCAAAGGATTGCTATTTTAGACTTTTAATATGGTTTACGACCGTATATGTTTGGTTGTGTTACTTTTTAATATTTCGAGTGGGGAAAACATGTTTTTACTTTTAGTAACCGCCTTAATAATTGTGAAAACAGTATTATATATTTTTTTAAAGGTTAATCAAACACAATATAATTTTGTATCGCCTTATAAAATTAAAGGGAAGCAGTACTTCTTTTGCTTCCAAGGACGCTACGCCACTTATATATATATATATATATATATATATATATATATATATATATATATATATATATATATATATATATATATATATATATATATATATATCAACAAACAAGTTAGTTACGTTATTCCCATTGTTTAAGTTATTATATACTGCAGTCAACAGGCATTCAAGGGCATCTTCAGTACTTAACCCCTTTCGAAAACTATATTGACGTTTTAGAAGAAACTTATATTTTTTAAGAAATAATACAATTCGAGTTTTTACACACTTACCTAGTATTATAAATTATAAGGTTAGTAGAAACATGGGGCAATAGTTCGATAGTAGACTGCGAGCGCCTTTTTTTATAAAAAAGTATAACTATTGGTTGTTTCATTGCTTTAGGGACTTCATCAAATAATAAAAAACTTCAATTAAAGATATGCCACAGTGGGTTTACGAGAAACTGGCCAAATCATTTGATTGAAATGTTCTGATTCCGTCATTGCCTGAACAAAATTCATGGTAAATTTTTCATGGTAAGAGATTCTGCAATTTTTTCTATAGAAAATGAACCTCTAAAGTTTGAGCTATTTTAGCCGATATTATTGGGAATTGTATGTCTTTGTTTAGAAGTACCAATATAATAGAATTAATTAACTACCACTGCTTCTTTTGATCGTTATCATATAGAGCAAATTTGTCCTGATAATATTGTTTCTTCAAGTATTCGCAATTTTGTTTGACAGTAATAGATTGTAGCGTCATTTTGAGTTTTTTAAATTAATATTTCGCACCAACACCCACAATTGGTGACCCCCACGTGATTTAAAACTTAATATTAGTGAGGCTTTATTTTCCGACCGAATAAGATAATTTTTTTGGTTAAGCGCATTTTTGCTAACATCAACAGATTTCGTGTCAGTTGCAATTACAATGGTATTAGATGAAGGAGATAAAGTGATTCGCAAGGTGTCAGTGAAACTAGCATCATTTTGGAGAAACAAAGTAGAAATTTGATTTCAATAGGTGGAAGCCCAATTTGTAGTTAACACGCTGCTAACAGCGATCGATACAAGTTTTATTGACATAAATGTGGGTACAGCGTTTACTATCGCGAATTCGTATGGTTGGGTCTTAAAGCAACGACCCTATTGACGACATAGCTAAGATTTCTGCTAAATTGATCGAGTTGTGTGATTCCTCACACATTAATGTAACATCAGCTGGTGAATTTTCGACAGTAGCAAACACTGAAATTCGGCGTCATATAATACGTCGTTAGAGACTCAGATACAGAGTCTGACGCATCGCATCAATAAAATGGAATGTCAGAATCGCTCACGATCCATCTAATCAACTTTGGAAGTTTGAGAACTATTGGTGGAATCACAAATACGGTGTTTCAGCCAGAAAATCTCGTCCATATCATGTATTTTTAAGGAGTCAATAAACTAGATAATAAACCACTTGGAGAGGCGTAAGTGGTTAAACAAACGCTTTCGAATCGACTGTATGTTTCCGACTGCTCAATAAATGTCAAATTCTTGATCGATACCGGCGCCAACGTATCCGTTATGCCCCCTAACGGAAAAGAATAGTTGCACCCGGATTCTTCAAATTTGGTTCCCAAATTAATACTTATGGGGAAAAAAGAAAGTTAGTCGCAGATATCATTTAACAATATCAAGCAGTAATTGGGCCTCACCAATTCATATGGTTCGAAAGCAAAACGGAAATTGGCGATCATGCGGCGACTAAATTTAATTACTACACCTGACAGGTATCCCATACCCTTTGTTGAGGACTTTGCATGTATTTTGCTAGGTACAATTATTTTTTGAACGATCGATTTGCAAAGAGCATTCTACTAAGTTCCAGGCAAGTCTGCACATACACTAAAGACGGCTTTGACAACACTGTTTGGGCTATATTGGTTATATTATAGAAGAATACCGAAAATGATTTCATTTTATATATTACTACCCCATCTTATGACGGGAATTCGAATTATTTCGAGTGTTTTTTAATTTTCTTGTGTTGTTTTACTGATTTTAACTGTTTTCAAATGTTTTTTTAGGGTTTATTAACTGTTAATTTGTAATTACTAACTTAAAAATTTTATTTTTATTGCTGCAATTTTTAATATCCTTAAGAATTTCAAAGTATAGATTGTACATACATTTTAAATTGTAGTTTATAGTTTTGCATATGGTTAGGAATAAAAAGTATGGCTTTTATATCAAAACTTAAAAAAACAATTTAAAACGACCATGCGAGTTAACTTTGGCAGATAAGTCAAAGCTACATAATAAAATTAAATAAATCTTCTTTAGATTAAGCTTGTGAAATGTAATCGGCAATCAGAGATTAAGGTGTTCCCAACTCATTTTTAGAGTACCACAATCAATGATTAATGTATCTGGGTAGTGGATTTTAATTTCTGACTTTTATGAATATTTATTCCGACACTTCGGCATAGAACAAGATCCAACCATTATAACGTATATTTTGAATAAGTTTAGATCCTATTTAATTAAGGCAAATGTTGTATATTTGCTAATACTCGTATTAACGCTTAAATTGCTTATATACGACAAAAGTGATATTTTATTTGACAAATTACATTAACAATGCCATATATCCAATTCCAATTTGGAATTCACCCAAATCCAAATAATTTGTTGGCATTGAAATCTAATTACAATTTTTAGTTTCAGTGTTCGTTCCTAGATGTCACATAATTAATATTTTTTTTTCTAAATGAATTTTAAATTCCAAATTTTAATAATTTTTAATAACTTTTAATAACTTTTAATAAATTAACTTTTATTTTTTAATATAAAATTTAGTTTTAATCAAAGCCGTCTTCAATTCCTTATAGGAAGCCCAAATATACTCATACATAATTGTATAAAATGAGAGAAATATAACCTGTTAAAAGTATTTGTGAGATTATGTCGTCATAATACGATTGTTAATGCAGTGTAGAAAAAATTACAAAACAGCAAACTAAAGAGGAAATAAAAAAAAGAGAGGGAACTTGTAAATTTTTTGTTTTATTTCAACTGTTTTTTTTTTATATTTGGAAAATAGAGATATACGCTCTCACTACGAGAGTTATAATTTGCTCAAATTTATATGATGTTATGGATACGAATGAGAATTGAACTAACACAAATGAAATACGTATAGCATGCCGGATTGTTTTGATTTGTATATTGTAATCTTAATTTAGCGTTAGGAATGTTATAATAATATATATATATATATATATATATATATATATATATATATATATATATATATATATATATATATATATATATATATATATATATATATATATATATATATCCGAATTAAAAATACTTTAGTAGTGGATTGATGCTCACTTCATGATTCTAAGTGATAAAACAAAAGTAAACAGCCCCCATATTTGGCAAAAAAATAAATCTTGTATTTAATGTGCTTTTACTATTAGATACTTCATCCACCACTTAATAAATCTATAACATCCGAATACCAAATATTAAAATTGTGTTTTTATCGACCAACTCATAACTTCTACGGCATATTAGGAGAAGGTCTGAATTTAGGCAGAAGTTTATAAATGTATGTTCTTTATGAAAATAGATCCAGTTAAAAATCGAGCACTAAAATTTCAAAGAGCAATACAAATGCAATAAATTTATAAAAACAATTGCGCGAAAGCTAACAATCAATGTTGATTATGGATTTTGCAAGGAATTCAAATAGTTAATCTAACTAAGCTTAATCTTAAACCGGAAGTTGCACTAAAGCCGATAATGTAAAGCAATACAGACCATGAAATGTGATTGATGAAGCGTCTATAAGAAATTCAGGTAGTGATGCTATGAATGTGGTAAAGATAAAATAGAGTTATGGTTTTTGAAAGCTCAGATAAAAATTTTAATTTTAATTTATGCTATTTTTTTTAAATTTAATATATAAGCGCAGTGAATTTAACAGTTTTTTTGGGTTATTAGCATCGTATAAATGTTTTGCCACGATTTACAGAATTTTCATTTACACGATTACCTGTGGAACGTATCTACCGTGTAAATCGAGGGATGACTGTATATATATATATATATATATATATATATATATATATATATATATATATATATATATATATATATATATATATATATATATATATATATATACGTCTTAGTTTATAATGTCTTTAAATCTGCAGACAATGGAAGTGGCTAGAAACTATTAAAAATAGATTTATTAATTTAGTTTGAATTTTTTATGGAAATAAGAGAGACACACACTCATATTTAATAAATTTATGTTAGACGACATGAGGCGAGATTTAGAAATGAAAAATATAAAAAAAATTTAATGTTGAATCATGCGAATGTTATAAAATTTATAAGTTTTTTTTTTTTTTTAATAGTTTTTATATGGTTGTGGTCCTGGAGACCACCATGATATAAATGAATGCCACACATATCATGGTTACTAAAATTTATTGCAAAATTTTAATGACTATCCCGATTTTAACGATTCCCAATGGAATTTAAATTTAAAGTGAGATAACATGATTCGGACAGTTAGGTGAAACGAATATTTTGAAAAACCTATTCAGCAGCGAAATGAGATATTAAAGGTGTCATAGAGAAACCTTTGGCCTAAAGGAATGCTAAATCGGAGTACCTCCGTTTCAACAGAATGATGTGAACAGAATTCTCTTCTCTATGTGACAATGTCATATATGATTTCACCACGCTACATAGAATCTGAAGTGAAAGTGTACGTATATAAGTAAGCCTTCGATGAATATTGATATGCTTCTTGCCAAACATCAAAACAAACATCACACTGCACAGAGTCACGAAGTAGTAAGACATTAACAAAGAAATAGGGAAAATCAAATCATGAGTGGATATAAAAGAAGCAGCCCCAAATAAAGTTAGATGGTTACAAAATTAGCAAAAAAGCATTGGTGACCCCTTAAGAAAAACAGACAGATTTTTAGAAATGTTATGTGCACCTTTCAATATTTCTTAAAACATGTAAATAGCAAAAAAATTTAATCCCTGCGAAAATGTGGTTAAAGTACTGAGTAAACTTGCTAAGATGTATTGGTGACCCTTTTTAATGAAGTTTAAAAATATATAAACTAATTTATATACATTTAGAAATTTATTAATTATAAGAAAGATAATTGATTTAAAAGCATTGGTGACCCTTTATAATTTTTGAAATTATATATATATATATATATATATATATATATATATATATATATATATATATATATATATATATATATATATTGCATGACCACTACATTAATGCAAAGCTAGATTGACATACCAGTTAAAATTTGTAATTTATTTGAAAATATTGTTTTCAGTAAAAGAGAAATTTGTAATAAGATATTGGTGACCCTTGTTAATTAAGATTTACAGTGTAAATATTTAAAATTATTATTTTCTGAAATATTATTTTTTTTTCATTTTTTAAGTTTTTAGGAACAAAATATACTTATTATTAGGAATTGGTAACCCTCTTACAAAGTTTAAAAATAAGCAAGTTAATTTATTTAATTTATAAAACTACAATTTTCAAAAAAGTTATAGTTGCAGTAAATATAAAATTGACTTGAAAATTTTGGTGACACTTTGTAATTTCTAAAATTATGTCCATTAACATAATGCAGTGGTATAAAATTTGACACATTTTTAAAGAAAAGCTATTGGTTAAAAAAGGTATTGATGAAACTTGCTATAAGCTATTGGTGACCCTTTTTAATAAAGTTTAAATATATACCAACTAATTTATTTCCATTTTGAAATTTATTATTGGCAAGAAGGCTAAATTTAATTGAAAGTATTGGTGACCCTTTATAATTTTTAAAATTATATACATTGCATGACTACTACAACAACGCAAAGATAGATTGATGTATTTGAAATAGATGTATATGAAAATATTCCAGCACAAGAAAAACTTCATTTAAGGTATTGGTGACGCTTTTTAATTAAAATTTATATTTTAAATGTTTAAAATTGTTATTTTCATAAAATATTATTATACTTCCAGTAAAGATGCGCTACTTGTCGTTTATGAGAATAATAGAAACTTGCTATCATTTAAAGTTTTTGGTGACCATTTTACACTGTTTAAAAATAAGGTAATTAATATATTAAATGTTTATAATTATTATTTTTAAGAAAGCTATAGTTGAAGTAAATATAAAGTTGGCTTAAAATATTGGTGACCCTTTGTAATTTTTAAAATTATGAAAATAGTATAGTATACTAATTCTTAGCTAAAATTAAGGGCATTACGCAGTAATAGAAAATAACATTTAAAAATTAAATTTGACAAGTATTGAAACTGTAGTTTTCGGTAATAATGTTACTTGCCATAAGATATTGGTGACCCTTTCTAATTAAGATCAAAGCCATTTCAATTAACATTATTGAAACAATATTATACTTCCAGTAAAGATACAGTTTGAAGTTTTTTAAAATAATGGAAACTTGCAATTAGGTATTGGTGACCCTTTTATTGTAGTTTTAAAGTAAGGAAATTAATTTATTTAATTTAAAAAATTATTACATTCAAGAAAGCTATGGTTGCAGAAAATAAAAAATGGTTTAAAATATTGGTGACCCTTTGTAATTTTAAAAATTTTGTGAAGTATTTTAATTTTTAGCTAAAATTACGGGCATTTATAGATAATAAAAATCTAGGTTTGCGCGCATAAACACCATATTTAAATTGCTTTTAGATATTGGTGACCCTTTTCTTTTCTTATAATTATATTATTGGTGCTTTATAAATGGAAACATATTCGAAGCTATAAAATATATAAAACCAAATCTGACAACACTGTACAATGCGTCTCGTAACATACATTTATTATTATTTGTGTTATTTATTTAGTATGTACTCTGTATACATATGACAGTATTTTACAATAAAACCCAATCTTCTTATATTTTTCTTATTTATTTGTTTTTTTTGCGATATATATACAAAAAACTACATTATTAGAGTTACGAATCATGTCGAAAGGCGCCGCTTGCATGACAAATCGTAAATAAAAATAAAAACACAAATTTTTTATTTTTGCTTTTGATCCATTGAAAATAAAATTAAGAATAAAAATAAATTAAAACAAGAAGACTAAATATAAAATAAAAAAAAAATAATCATATGGTATATGCATGCATACATGTAAATACACGCGCGCCTCAAATCTGATAATTTCGCATCGGTGGAAAACTCGCGAGCACCAATTTTTTCATCATAACATGATAAATTTAAAAATTATACAACATTTTTATTTTTATTTGATTCATTGTATTGTGTATGATTTGTTTAGTGTGTGGCACTAATAAAACAAAAAAAAAACATTAAAATTTTCTAAGAATAATTAATGAGTAGGACTAAAGTATCAACAATTAAAATAAAATTGATTTGGGAAATTTCCTTTTTTTTTGTTTTTTGGACGACTCGAACTTGTTTACACGTTTTTCCAAGAGCAACAAAACTAAGTGTGATTCATAAAAGTATGCTTTAAAATTTTAGTGTTAGTCACATAATGGTTTTTTTTTGCTACATTTTCTTAATTTAATTTTCATCTTTGAAGAAGACGAAAATACGATATACCTAAATATAATTATAAAATTTTATTTTTGTCGAAAAATTATTTATTTTTGTATTTAAATTAATTTTTGTAAATTAGCCAAGCTTCACTATTGAATAATGACATGTTTTGTTGGAAAAATCATGGTGATTCGATCTTGCAAATAATTGTGAAAATGCCCTTCTTTTTTGTAATTCTAGTGAGAAGTAACATAAACGTTTCGCTTACGATGTTTTAAGCATCACAGAACTAATTGATAATTCTCCAATATATATTCCCCTCCTATATACTCTGTAAACACATATTCTTATATAGTATATACAAATTGTACAGTGTTTCTATTAAATAAAAAAAAAATTTATTTTTACTGTGATATGCGTTGTTAACTTTATTTTCGATATTTTTATTTTTTATTTAATATTATTTTAAGATGAAAATCGCGTCGTTTCCTTTTTGTTGATTGTATTGACGTCTCGGTTATTTTAAAACATTTGGATTTTAGCTCGACATGTTCACATAGCCGCGCGCAATTTTATTAACTCTTTTCTGTACTTCGCGTATGTGTTGGTATATTATTTTGTCTTCTGTCATAAGATCAGTATATATATCTGCCGTCACATTG
Source organism: Tipula confusa (assembly GCA_963556175.1). Taxonomy (NCBI): domain Eukaryota; kingdom Metazoa; phylum Arthropoda; class Insecta; order Diptera; family Tipulidae; genus Tipula; species Tipula confusa. Next base: position 101,743,433 of record OY744477.1, on the reverse strand, counting down.
AATTTTGAGGAAATTTAAAATACTTATAATTATGATTTATTTTTATTACACAATAATTAATCGTAATTATAATTGTAATTATTTTAGCAAAATGAAGTTTAAAAAATAAAAAATAAATAAATAAAAAAAATTTTTATTTATAAATTACAAAAAAATGAAAACAAAAATTTAAAATATATACAATAATTTAAATTGGCAAAATATACTCTGTTGTGCACGATTTTTAGGATTAGTCACACATCATAATTTCTACTCCCAAAAAAAATAATAATTTTAAAAAATCATTTGTAGGCGACTCTTAAATTAAAAATTATACACATTTTCCTAACATATGTGTCGCTGCTTGTAAACTAGTTTCGTATTTTAATAATAAAACTAATTAATAATGTTTTTGTCTTAAAAATTATGTAACAAAACTTTTAATTCATTGAATAAATTTCATTCATTAAAATACAAAGCACAGATACATATGCAAACCAAATTTCTCGTCTTATTCGTTTTACGTCATTTTGTTTGAGAGTACAAAGAAAATTAATTATTAATTAAATTGAAAATTATTTTTATTCTTAATTTTAAAACGACTAACAATAATTAAAATAAAAAATATACAAACTTATCGAATTTAAATAGATTTCAGTGAAATTTTATTTTCGAAATTGTGCATAAAATTTGATTTCGGAATTTCAATTTTTAAAGCTCATCTTAGTATTTACGTTTGTACTTGTTTTGCAGCTTTCAAGAAGTATAAAACTAATTTAATATTTTAGATATTTGAGCTATTTAAGATATTTGATTTTAAATTTTAAAATTTATATTTTGTAAAACTTCAAAATTTTAACTAAGACCACAGATAACTATACCAGATGAACATCTTGTATGGCTAAAATGTACACAAGTAAATACATACTACGCAAATTAATGCAATCGAAATCTAACCAAAAGAAAAATATATTACTTATAAAATCGCATACTTTCATCTTTATCTTTTTTGTTTTACAATCGAATACTTGATTGAAATAAAATATAAAACAAAAAATTTTCATGTTTTTCGTGTATTTTGAATTATTTTTTGTTTATTTTTTCTTGTTTTATTTTTTACATAATCAAATAGTCGTGCACAGAAAAAAGAGAAGAATAAAAATATGCGTTTTTATATGTAAATATATTTTTTGTTAGGTTAAATTTTGGTAGCATTAATTTGCATAGTTCGAATTTACTAGTTTAAATTTGAGCAATACATGATGTTCATCTGGCATAGTTATATGTGCTTAAAACATGTTTAATATTAAACAAGTTTTCACTTTATTGAAACTTAGCTTTCTTAAAAATATCAATTTTAAATCAACTTTTAAAAGTTTATAAATTTCGAGAATTGTTAAAGTTATTGAAAAAAGTAATGCGTTTGTTAACAATATTATTAGAATTGATAAAATACTGAGCTACTTCTAATTTGAAAAATTTCCTTTTAAAATACTAAGTTAGTAAAATTTTTGCAATTTATCTTAAATAAATCATAATTACGAAAGTAAGGTGGAAATTATAATATGTTGAAATTTCATTTTATAAAATTGCTTAAATCAATTTTTGTGAAATATTGATACCCGATTAGATTATTAGGTAATTAAGTATAAACTAGTTAAATGCTTTGGAGTAGCTTAAAAAATAGCGCGCGGACGTAAAGACTTAATATCTATTACCAAATGGAAAAAGCTTAAACGTGTTCGCATTTAAATGTGGCAATGAAATGAGCAAAATAAATAAGGCAAAACGGAATTGCCTTTTGTAGCGATGTGTCACACCAAAACTCTTTAACAGTTAGCTTTTGAAGTTTGTTTTTTTTTTGGATTACAAAAACTAAACTCACTTTTACCCAACAGTAAACAAAAAACTTGTATTAATTTTGTAGCAGTTGTATTTATCTGTATATCTACAAAACATTTTGAATAGCAGAAAGTAAAAGAAACATTTTGAGCAGAAATAGTTTATATGATTTTTAATTGAAAATATCAACATAAAATTTTGAGCAACTTTAATTTTAAGCAATTTTCATGTTTAAAACTATAATACTTTTATTACAATTCACGCAATTAATAGATTAAGAAAATAAAGTAAAAACATTTCCAAAATTTTGACAATTGGAAATATTTTAAATTTCAATTATCGAACTTAACAATTTTATACACAATCGCAAAATAAAAATTTATTCTATAATAGTATTAGTTTAAATTTAATCTAAAGTTATAAATATATTTTCTGGAAAATTCAATTAAATAATCAGTTGATTAGGTCTATGATTATCAAATGTGAGACATTTCTACATTTACAAAAAATTATAATTTTAATACGATTTGAATTTTGAAAATTGGAAATTTTTAAAAATAATATTTGATAAAATTGATCACTCTAAATATTCTTGTAATTTTGAGCAACTAAAATTTAAAATTTCTACTCGAGTATTTGTTTGTTAATATAAGTAGGTCTAAGCAAAGTTAACCTCAAATTTTGAGCAACTTTTACAGAAAGACAAACATTTTAGAGAATTTTAATACTAGTAATTTTTTAAAACTACATTTATAACTATATAAGACTATATTCTGAGAACAATATTAATATGTCATTGATTTTTAAATTAACCAATAATTTTTGAGCACCTTAACTTTGAGCAATTTTTAAGTTGTATGCCATACTAATTTAAATAAAATTTGTGGAACTTTTCTTAAACAATTTCTAGCTAAATAATCTCAGTTGTACTAAAATATTAACCTAAAATTAGATCTAAAATTATATATACTATATATTATATATACTCTTGTAATTTTGAGCAACTAAAATTTAAAATTTCTACTCGAGTATTTGTTTGTTAATATAAGTAGGTCTAAGCAAAGTTAACCTCAAATTTTGAGCAACTTTTACAGAAAGACAAACATTTTAGAGAATTTTAATACTAGTAATTTTTTAAAACTACATTTATAACTATATAAGACTATATTCTGAGAACAATATTAATATGTCATTGATTTTTAAATTAACCAATAATTTTTGAGCACCTTAACATTGAGCAATTTTTAAGTTGTATGCCATACTAATTTAAATAAAATTTGTGGAACTTTTCTTAAACAATTTCTAGCTAAATAATCTCAGTTGTACTAAAATATTAACCTAAAATTAGATCTAAAATTATATATACTATACGTTTAAAGCAACTTTCATTTTGTGCCCTAAATAACCATTCATTATTTGACAAATGTTTATAAATCTACCAGCATTAAACAGCCCTTTGAGTAGTTACATTTAAGGTTTATATCTGATTAATAAATAATCAAATGTACCTTTAATTTTGAGCAACATTTTTCATGTTTAAAACTATAATAGTTTTAGCACGATTAAAAATACAATACAAATTTTTCGGAATTTTGACGTTTATCGAACTTAAATTTATCAATTTTTAACAAATATTTAATAATTTCGGAAAACTCTTACCTTAAAATAAGCATATATTTTATGATAGAACTAGTTTAAAATTATTAACTAGTTTAAATGTATTAACTATAATTTTTATGTATTCTATTAGGTCTAAACGTTACCTTTTAAACAACCTTTATTTTGGGTCATTTCTACATTTAAAAACAATAATAATTGTAATACTGTTTGAATTTTAAAAATGTACCTTGAAATTTTGAGCAACTAAAATTTAAAATTTCTACTCAGGTATTTTGTTTAAATTATTGAGAAACTTTTATATTTGTATGTTACAGGCACATTTAAACATATTAGCAGGTCTAACCAAATTTAACCCCAAAATTTGAGCAACTTACATTAAATTTTTAAAATATGATAATACGAAGTTATGAAGTTTAATTTAAACGCTGTGCAATCTATCTAAAACATTTCAGATTATAGAAGAAAGGCAGATATTTTACAGAATTTTCAAAACTTTTTTAAATTATTTAAAATTATTATACATAAAGTTGCTTAAATTAATTCTTCCTATATTTCAAGAAGCATAGGTCTTTTATTGTTAAATTAACAATTTTAGGGCAACTTTTACTTTGAGCAACTTAAAAATTGAACTCCATACTAATTTAAATAAAATTCGTGTAACTTTTCGAACTAGAATTTTTGAACTATTTCAAAGATTGGTAATATATGGATTTTTATTAAAAAAAATAAAATACTTCTCTAAATGCTTTAAAATTTCTACAATTTTGATTTTAAAATTTAACAATTTTAACTAACATCAGTAAACACCAGTATATTATCCTAATATTAAAGATCTATGATTATTTAAAACATACATTTTGAGCAACTTTTATTTTGGACCCTAAAATTAAACAGTTCGTTAGTCGTTACATTTGAGAAGTTTTATATATGATTATTAAATAATAAAGTTTGACTTTAATTTTGAGCAATTTTTATGTTTAAAATTATAATAGTTTCATATAATACGATTCATATAAGTATAAAAAAATTACGAAAGTAAAGTAAAAACTTTCTGAAATTTTAAAAATTCGATTTAAAATTTATCCATTTATAACAAATATTGGCTCAAAAATGGCTTAATATTTTAGAAATGGTTAAAAAATTTAAATAAATTTTATTTCAAGCAACTTTAAATTAGCCTAGTACTTATTAGAAGAACATTACATTATGCTTGAGGTTTTTAAAATAAGCTTTCTAGTAAATTAAAACAAAATCAAATACTTAAACTTGTTGATCTAAACTTTCATAATTATGGAAAACTTGAGCAACTAAAATTTAAAATTTGTATGTTTTTAATTTTTTTTTTAAATATTACCAAATTTCGAATCCTGTAGTAAATCTACCTTTAAGTAAAAGTTGCTCAAAATTTTGGGTTAACATTACTTAGAGCCACTAATATTCTAAAACAGGGCAAAACATACTAATGTATGTTTTGCCTTGTTTTACAATATTAGTAGTTGTATTTTGAGCAACTTTTACATAAAGGCAGATATATTACAGAATTTGAAAATTGGTAATATTTAAAAAAATATTTAATATTAAATTGCTTAAATTGATTCCTCCAAGATTATAAAACTATATTTCGAAAATTCTTGGATTGTAAAAGTAACTAATAATTTTGGGCAATTTTGACATTATGCAATTTTTAAGTTTAACATCATACTAAATAAAATAAAATTGATACATCTTTTCTTATACAATATTTGCGATTGTGAAAAATGATAGAATTTTTTAAAATATTGGTAATATTCTATCGGTTGAATTAAAATTTTACAGGTTTTAATAAATGTTTAAATAGCATTGCATATATTATCATGAAACATCAATATAATATTATTCCAATAATAGGTCTATGATTATTATATAACAAAATTAATCCATAAATTTTGAGCAACTTTCATTTTGAGCAATTTTTAAATTTCGTAGGATTGTGAAAGTGATTGATTATTCCAGTGAATCACCGCCTTAAGACAGTACTCGATAGAAATTGTTTTTGTTTGCCAAACTGTTATTCGATATTAATATGCCCGATGTACAAAGTTTAACTAATTACGTACTTACTTTTATTTATTTATTAAGTTCCTTATCTAAAAGTGTTAATATTTTTCTAGATTATATTGCACAAAATTATAGAAATATATTTCAGTTTATGCGTATTATACTACATATATAAAAGGTAGTAAATTGTAGTTTAAACTACTTACGTATAGACACAAATTTTAAAAAAATGCAAGTAACTAACAAAACTTGTATTTAAGATAATATATAGTCGTTAATACCTACACATACACATATGAGTAAAGCAGTTTATAATTCTCTTGCATCACAATGTACACCGAAAGATATTGATTTAACAATATAATAAATAGTAAATTTAACTGTAAACACATACATACATTGTTGTGTACAACAAAACGCAATACAAACAATATTGTCGTATTTAGTAAGGAAATAATATATGTAGTCACGTCGAAATAAAGATAAGTTTCGATTATAGATAAAAAAATATATCGAAATTAATATAATTTACACCTAAAATTATAGCAACAAAATCTCTAATTCATAATATTTACTTAGTCGTGAAATTAACCCAGCGAGGGGATTTACTTTAATAATAATACTATTCGATTTTAATTAGAATTTTTGTTTACGGTGAAAAATATTAAGCTGGCTCTGATAACAAAGATAATGACGGTATACAGCTACAAGTGATAACGATTATTTTGACTTCCTGTTACACTATATAGCATATATTACCTAATTTACCATAAGTAAAAATAGTTTTATCGAAACAATGAAGGGATGCAGTCTTCCGAATTGCAATTTTCAAATTTTATTTATTTAAAATGCTCGCGTACCAACAAAAAAAATTTCACACTATAAACATCGATATAATATAACTATATATATACGTTTATAGTTTCAGATACAACCGGACGTTGCAAATTACTAAACGACCTTTAAGTATTTCTGATTCTAAGAAGTGAAATCAACGTAAAAAAAAGTTTTTATTCAGTAAATTTATGGAATTCTATTTATAAAAAAAAAAAACGTGGTAAATTGTATGATCTTTACTCGGAACAACTTATGACTCAAGTGTTAAAACTACTTTATTTTCATCTCCTATATAATACGATGATGAAGAAAGTACCAACAAATTCATTATACGTCGATGATGGAATTATGAAATAAAATTGTGGTTCGCCACCCTGACTGTCAATAGTATACATTAGAATAATTATAAATAATTAAAACAAGTGTACACGATTTACTGTACAAAATAATGTTACAGTATGCTTCCGATTATGATAATTTATGGACATGAGACACATGTGTGTGGTGCGACCAAAACCGGAAGATATTAAATAGTCTTGTCAATGCTGTTCCGCTGTTTTTTTTTTTTTTTTTTTTTTTTTTTTTAATTATATGGTGTACATACATTATACAAACTAACATAAAACTACACACATTTATAATTATTCATTAATAGATGGATGGTGCGGACGACGAGTGTATACATATATGTGAAACAACCAATTGAACATAGTATAATACGCAATTTAAGATGTGTCAATGTCTTATTAATTAAATTAGAGAGACGATAATTTTTTTTACAATATATAACATGAATTTAGGTTATAACATATGTTTGGTGACTGATGTCACAAATTATGATCGTTTAACTCGTATTTTAAGGTTACGGTAGATAAATCTAAGTATTTTCTCTAATTTTACCTTCACTCTTTGTTTAACGGATTTAAAGTTTGAGCTTTACCAAATTAAGTTTTATTAGAAATTAACTTTGAGCTTAAAGCTATGTGATGCCATTAGCAATCAACAACAACAGAAATCAGGCAAACTACATTACACCTACTCCAAGTACAGAAAGTGGACAAAAGATATAGTTCCACAAAACTCAGTAAATTTTAAAGACACCTAATTTTGATGCTTTATGTTAAAAACATAAAGCATCAAAATTAGGCTCAAGAAACAAAAGCATTGCAGCTTCAAACAGGCATCTAGATAGTCGAGAAATAGTGGCTGAAATTATATCCATTTTATACTAAACGAATAATGGCAAATTGACAGAATTGTAATTTAGAATGCAAATAGAGAAATCCAATATATAATAGTGCTAGAAAGTCATCTTACTAAAACGTCATATGTCAAAATACGTGGTTACATTTTTTACTACGTTTTGCATCCGTTTGCAGTATGTATTTTCAGTATTGGAGTGATAATCTCTTGACAGTGCTGCCAAATTTAACATTATCTTTCTTACTAGTTAATACTGGTACAAATTAACATTGCAGATTTCTCTCACATTATATCCAAATAGTATAAAAAGAGTAAAGACCAACACGGTGCAATGTTCATTTTCGGAGTCAACTTAGCATCGTATTTAAACATAAAAGGTTTAGAAAATACAAAATTGTCTCTTAAATATTAAGATTTAAAATTGGCCCTAATGGTTCTCAACACAATAAAAAAACATAAGAGTAAAGTTAACTTTTCCATATTAAAAAATTAAACGCATCGAAGGTGTAATAAACGAAATTTTCATTGTTTCTTATAATTCACTAGAATAACGTGATTATACGAAATATAAAAACCTAGTATGAACTAAATACTAATTAACCCAAAACATTTTTGAAGTTTAGTCGCTACAGTTTGAAAAGAAATTTTTGTAATTTGTATATCAAATTTAATTTACATATTCTCATGAGCTTGATCAAAATCGAACTACAATGAAACGAAGCAAATTTCGTTTCTTTTCATTGTAAACAGTGATGCCACATTTTGACATGATATTGGAAACAAATCTGCTACTTTTTTTAAACATTTGTAGTTGATTACTACATTTTCGAAAAAAAAAATAGTAGCGGGTTAGTAAATTTATATATTTGAAAATAAGGCTACTTTGGAGTAGGATGAAGTATGAACATCACTGATTGTAAGCAATAGTTATATTTTATGTTTCTTATTTTTTTAGTCAATTAGGCAACACACCAAATTGAATGGTGGAGGTGTTTTGGAAGGATAGAGAGTTGTTCAACAAAAATTAAAACCTATCTTAAAAGATCAAGAAATTCACACACACGTGGCCGCATTACTCAATATGCCCAGAACAGCCAATAATTTTTCTTGGCCGGAAGAGTGTCAGAATGCATTCATTACGTTTAAAAGTGAATTCTCAAACACAACATTCAGTATCATTACTGACGCATCAAACTCAGCCGTGGATGCCGTTTTACACCATTACAGTGAAGGATGTTGCGAATATCCGGGATTCTTTTCTAAAACAAAGTTTGAATGCTCAAAAAAGAAATATTCAGCATTCGACCGGGAGTTACTCGCAGAACCTCTACGTCGAACCATCTTTGACACTCTGCACAGTATAATGAATTCAAGTATCCGTGCTACTCGTAAATTAATCACATCTTGATACTTTTGGCTCAGCATAAATCATGACGGTGAGCGAAATCTTGTTTATCCTACCAAAAATCGCTGTTTCGATAGTTTTACATGCTGCTCCAAAACGTACTACATGAGAGAAATGTCAGCAACAACCATTGCCAAAACAATAGTGAACAACTAGGTATCCTGATTCGAAGTTCACTTTTATATCACAACGGAATTTGAGTCTAAACTTTTCTCGGAGTTAACGAAACTCATGGTACGTTTTCACCGTCAGCTAAGCCTGATCTCATGGCCAGAGATAATACAATTTATTGGAGTTCGGAAATACCAATCGTTTAACTGGGAATCTGAGCAACAGTGAAAGATGATCTGAAGGGCTCACCACCTGACATTGTTTACGAAGAAACCATAAAGCTTTAACGCCATCGGGGTGTGAGTGTTGAGGTCGTCATGATGAGGTGACAATCGACAGTCGCAGGAAGCGTACCGTATGAATTCCGGGAGTAAAATTACATTTTTTAACTTATCAAACAAGTGCAGAATGAGATAAACATTTGTCAAGAAAAAATTAGCCAGATGACAGTACAAAGACGACTGTAATTTCCAAAGAACATTTTAACAAATAAACAAATAAATCACGGATTTTTGAGACCAAATCGCTATAATTTTTAGCAGTGATATCTGGGACCAATAGTCACTTATAATAATTGCATTGGAACTTCTTGAAAGAACATTAAAGCAAAGTGCTATGTTTCTAATTACATTGAAAACCCTTTTGATTCTGAAAATGTTGATACTATCGAAAAGAAGTTGAGTGAATTTTATTCAAAATCTGTTCATATAATGGCAGATGAAAATGAAACACATAGTACATATCGTGGATTGCAGATTTACGAGATGCTGCTGTGAGTTCAAATGTGAGTGCAAGAAATCGTACACCGATATTGCAATTAGAGATATGATAGTATTACACACGATACATGATCCAGTTAGAACAGCAATTTTGCAGCTAGTAAACCCTAAGTTGGAGGATGTCATTAAACTTGCTTAAGCCTATGTGGCCTACACAATTACACAGCCATGATTTTCCACAAGAAGTGAATCAAAATATAGTTCATCGCCGTTCAAGGAGCAAGAGTCGCTCACAATACAGGCGTCATAGTAAAAACGACCAAAATTTCGATCGGGTCCTGGTTCTTTCAGTCACCATGAGGGTGAAAACTGTAAATTTGCGAAGGAAGCCCTTTCAATAGTATTTGGTTTTCATAAATACCACCATTTGGTTTTCATAGTCGTAAATTTATTTTAGTGACAGATCATAAGCCTCTGGTTTCACTTTTCAACCCAGAGAAGAGCCTCCCAGTCATGATTGTCAATCGACTCCAGAGATGGACAATCTATCTAATGGATTACACTTATACAATTCGATATAAGCCAACCAAAAAGCATTGTAATGCTGATGCAATCTCACGTTTACTAGTAGGGCCTGACGTGAGGAGGAACGTGGAAGTCGATGAGATTTACCAAGAGAATTTTCAATTGCTGGCCAGAAAATCAGTGAAGAAACTAGGAAGCACCATAAATTGTCAACAGTTTTAAAATTTACGAGAAATGGTTGGCCAAACACGATGGATTGGGATATACAGTCTTTTGCGGTAAGAAAAAATGCAGTTACATGTTTTAATATCGTTTTGTTATTGCAGACTGAATACACAAGAGTAGTAGTTCCTAATAGTCTGCGAAATGAATTATTAAAGATGATCCATGCAGGGCGTTCGGGTGTTGTGAGGATGAAGCAACTTGCCCGTCAATATTGTTGGTGGTGGAAAATTGACAAAGAAATTAAGTCTACTGTTAAATTATGCAAACGTTATCAAGAAATAGCTTCTAATCCGCCGAAGCAATTCAGCAGCTAGTCTTGGAAAGTTCAAAGTCACAATCTCAAAAGAAATGAAGGCAGGAACAGTGACAGATCTCGCTCTACTGATATTTTTAAGAACATACCGTTTCTCTCCTGGAATCAGCAATAAATCACCGAGTGAAATTTTGCATGGCAGGCAACCCAAAACACATCTTTCTTTGTTGTTCCCAAGGCCAAATATAAGGACAAATTGAGGTTAACACAAAAGATCAGTATCAACAGTTTATATTAGGAATTTTTCAACCATTGATACCAATAAATTGGTAGATTGGTCTTCATACGTATGGATATATTTCTATAATACATTTCTCTTCCTTACCTATTGTTTTATCTAAAACTGCCGTAGCAATAGGTTCGACATTATCTGGAAGATGAGCACAGAACTCTCCAATCAATCAATCTTTTGCAAATGTCAAATGTTAATAAAGAAAAAGGCAGATAGGCACAATATAAGTACTATTAAACTGATCTGCGGTAGCACAATGGATCCAGTTAAACGAAATGTCAATTTATTTTTACACCACAAATTGTGTTGCCAAATAATTTTTCCCGAAAAACTGTGCAACAAAATCCTGTTTTTTAAACATAAAAACAAAAAAAAAAACTGTCAAAATTTTTACTACGATTTGTATTTTTATAATGACACGAAATACACAAACGCAATAATTATTATTTTTTACGTATAAATATTTAATTACTTATCAGTTTTATAAAAATATTTGTCCATTATGGTGTTTGATGCAAAAATCTGTCGCCTGCTTAAACGAACAAACAAAAATTTGTATTTATTTGACAGATAAAATTAAAAATAAATTATAGTTTTAAAGGCCGTATTAACCGACTCCCACGTCTTCAAAATTGCCCAACAGACAAATAATTTAATTTCTGTACGGGATTCCTTTATTATTTCCGAAAACAAGAAAACACAATATAACAAGAAGTTGAATAAATAAAACTGGGATTTTAGCAAGAAAACTGGAAAACTGTCCTATTTAGCAAAAACCTGTGATTTACAGGAAAAACTGTCGATATGGCAATGTTGACCACAATGAAAAATATATTAAATAATTTTAGAAAAAAAAAGTTGACATAAGCATGATGTCAAAGTTATAGAGTTATGTCATCGCACAATGAATTAAGTCATAACGTATACGATGCCTATAAGCACTTTATAAGAAATAGAATATTTACCTGATGTATAAAAACTTAATTTTGAGGTTAATCGGTTTAAAAAAATAATAAAAATTTCGTTACATTGACTATTTATCGTTAATCGTTTAGTGAATGGACATCAACTATATATGCAATATATATGACAAACCAATAAATCGCATTGATGTGCATAACATATATTTCCAAAATGTAATAAATTTTATGACATAAGTATCGCCGCCTATGCGTTAATCAACACCACCCTTTCACTTTCATCATCATCATCATCAACATCAATTTTAATTGTGTACATATATATATATATATATATATATATATATATATATATATATATATATATATATATATATATATATATATATATATATATATATATATATATATATATATATATATATATATATATATATATTTATTTATTTGTTACAAAGCCGGAGCGAACGAAATGGGGACTTTTCAATTAAATTCATTTTAATACATCGGCAAACATATATCTTAAGTTAAATTAAGTCGATAAGATTTTTTTTTTCGATTTCCTGAAACAAAACAAAAAAAATGAACCTTCTTGCACGGTATCTTACATATATACCTTCGTTATCAAATCCAAAACGTGACACATTTTAATTTGTAAATTATGTTTGTTTTTATTTACTACGTACGGGTCTTAATCGTTGTAATGTAAAGAGACGTAGGCCAAAAATAAAAATAAAAAATCAAGTTGTTATGTGAATTTAAGATAAGATAAAGTAATAGGTGATATCTATAGTTTGATAACGATTTTTTTTTTTATATTAATATTTGTTTTCATGTTTTTTATCATCACATGATAAAAAAAAATTACTATATATGCACGTAAATATATATATATATATATATATATATATATATATATATATATATATATATATATATATATATATATATATATATATATATATATATATATATATATATATATATATATCGATATATGTTTGTCTGCATATGTATAGATCAACAATAACTTAAACTATCCAATTTAACATATAAAAAAAACTACATAATATTACAAAATCACTAGCCCCCTTTCACCAATATACTGAATTACAAACGCGATATAAAAGAATGATACGTCCTTCATGAGGTCGTTCAATGATTTCCATAAATAAATTTCTTTTTTTTTATTTTATTTAATTATTTAATTTGGTTTTGTGAATGTATGTATATTATCTTATATTATTATTATTATTTTATAATAAAATGTATTTGCAGCAACAACAACAACAACAATCAAAACTACAATTTTTATAGTTTTTTTTTGTATTAGCAAAAAAAAAATAAACTTTCTACCTAACCGGGAACTGATTTTTTTTTTTATTTTTTTATTTTTATACTTGCTCGACTAAAAGAAGTATTAAAAACTTGCTTAAAGAGTTATTTCAACTTTAGCTCTTTTTTATATTTTTTTTACTAAAACACAAAGACGATAATAGTAATAGTAATAGTAATAATAAGCGTTACAGTAAAACTTGAAACTTGGGAATAAGTAGTTATAAAATATAATATGTTTTGTATATGTTTTTATTGAGTGTTACGCATCGCTTAGCAATAGCTTATATTTATTGTATATATGTATATATATATATATATATATATATATATATATATATATATATATATATATATATATATATATATATATACAGAAGTCAAAACCATTATTTCTCAGGAGCAGGCTTTGTATTTTTAAATTTTTGAGGTGGCTCAGTTAAAAACCGTTTCTTTGAAGAATAGAATACCATATGCAGGAAGATCAGTAGAAAAAATCTGAAACATTTTTATGGTTTTCGCTCGTCTTCGTTTTATGTTCGTTCTTTTAAACTCTTATTTTTTGTTCATTTTCAACTGTCATTCGTCGGATACATTTAATATTTGTGATAAATTTAATTAATGCATAATTATCAATTAAGCTATAAGTTTACTCAATATCAACTAATTATAATTTGATTTTGTCGAACTGTCAATATTATACTAACTACAAACGAAAATGCTGCCATCTTATGAAAAGTAATATGTTTTCGCTAGTTGTCTGTCAACTAAAGTATAAACAAAATATTTTGTGTATATCGTGTGCGAATAATTCTAATTGACGAGTTGGACTGTCGAATTGCTCTTAAAATAGGGAAAGAATTTTTAATTTGATCATGTTGAATTAAGCCATATAATTTTTAAATGTAGTTGACAGGGCCGGCGCTTCCAATGGTGCAGATGGTACTGGGCGCCAAAAATATCGGGCGGCACAAAAATTCACTAAACAACATAACTGTCCTAATAATTTTAATCAATTTTAAATTTAATACGGAAAATTTAATAGAGTCAACAGGTTGCATTTCGAAAATAGTGCACCAGTTAAGTCAGTATTGGTCATAAAGTGGTTAATTATCAATTGATTTAACCGTTTTATGACCAATATCAACATAACTAAACTATTTTCGATTGTAATATTTAATCAATTTTTTTTAAATCAAATTTATATTAATTTTAAAGTTTTGTGTCAAATAAAGTGTATATCAATTAAATTTTCAGCGATTACATGACGTTTTTGTCATAAAACGGTTAAATTAACGGATAATTTTAATTTACCTTTAAAAAACATTTCGTTAAATGCTCGTTAATTTGTTTGATTACAATTAAAATAGAAAAATATTTTGTTGTTTCGTTAAACTGAAAAAGTTTCGTTAACTTGTCAATTGATAATTTTCGTTAAGTTAATTTTGCATTTATTTGATTTATATGATGCTTTAGTGGAAACGACAAGGACTCATTAACGCGACATTCAGACAAAGTTTAAGGCAATAAAATACTGAAATTCGGTTTTAGTTGCAAGGTCCCGGCTTAATACTTACAAAAACCCTTCAATTTACATAACTGCATCTGTTAACATACTAAATTGTTTTTTTAATAACTTAAGAAGTGATTGAGTCTTTCAAAGTTTGGTTTCCGGTCCTAAGCACACTGTGCTATAATTAGATGTTCCATTTACTTGTCGGTTTTTTCTATGTGCATATATAAACAGCAACATAATTTCTTAAAATATTTTAACACAGATTTCTATTAGTATGAACATTGAAATTCGAACAAATCAATAAAATTATTGATTAACAACACCTTTATACATCCAAATTATTTGGTTTTGCAATTAATATTCGTTTAATTAATTAAAATAATTATTGTGTGGATCATTTGTCAATTTTACATAAATACACTAAACATCAAATATATTTCCTGTTGGAATTATCTCGAACAACAACAAATTAAAAACAAGAAAAAAATCATGGCCGACTATCATTTTCATTCAAATGTGTTTTTTCTTTCTTATTTTTACCTGTTTTGTAATTATTGTTGATTTGTAATATTTTGTTTTCCGTTTGACACGAAATGTTTCGAATAACAATATATATAAAAAAATCGTCTGGCAATGATTGTTAATATTTACTTTGCTAGTGCTGCCTTTTTCGGAAAACATAGTTTGATCGTACTACATACTTTGATCGTACTGCCTCTTAACATGGTATACTAAATACTTTGATCTTCATTTGTTTGACCGAAAAATAGTTCTAAAAAATAATTTTAGTACAGAATACAGATAATACAGAAATTCAATTATTAGAAATTATTCGCTGTAATTTTTCGAAAACGCTCATTTAAATGGTTGATTGTTTGGTTATAACTGTGTTTAAAATTGTTATTAAATTTTAAAAAAAATTCTTATGAAAGTGACAGATATTCTGAAGTATTTTGTTAATATAAACGAAATAAAAAAATACCATAGTTGTTATCAAAAATGGAAGAAACAAAACAAACAACGAGAGGTGTGCCAAAATGCAATTCGTGACTGAGCTCAAAAAAGTAAGTTGCACTAAAACTGGGTAAAGAAATTCACAGCATTACAGAGATCTTTTACAAGATTCTCAGACCATATTTTTACATTGTAGGTGGTCAACGATTTTACTCACAATTGGTCAAGCATTGTGGTTAATGGTGAAATCGAACTCAAGTCCACGGTGTGTTTAAGCTAACACTTTAACCAACATTACACGACCAGTTACCATTTAAAAATGGGCAAAATTTTACCGAAAAGATTTGTAATTGGTAGTTGACTCTTTAAAGAATCGACTTAATATTAGTAAGAAAGGACTGGAATTACACATAAAATAAAACTTGTGACCTCAGCATTTCCAAGTTTGAGCTTGCCAATTTCAAGTATTACAACAAACCAAAAAACCGTATGACCAAAAAAACACTAAAATACATATTGAAGTTAACGTTACTAGATGGTTTGTTTCTATAATCATTAATCTTTTCAAAGTTTCGGTTAAAATCAAATTTAACTTTTGTGGAAGTGTCAATTTTATTACAATAGCATAATCAAAGCCAGCTTCTACCAATTCTTCACCAGTTTTCAATTGTCATTTTTCATTGGCAAAATAATTTGTGATATCTAAAATAACTTAATTTATGTTCATATTCGAATTACCATTGCTTTCGACATCGTCTTGAATGGCTTTCATCTTTATCGATGTAAATTATAATTAATATAATAAATTAAACTTTATACAAAGTACTTCTTAATGTATGTATAATACATAAAATAAGGTATGAAACTTATTAAAACATAAAACCTAATTTTCTAGTATTATTCGCTGATGTCAATTATTTTTTTCATAATATTTTAGAAGTTGGTATAAACAATTAAGTAATAATAAAATAATTAAAATATTTTATAAAATTAATATTATAATTTACCTGAACGAATTTTACAATATTAATTCAAATAAAAATAATGCATAACAACAATGTTTACAGCGTATACTTTGTTTTATTTTTTGCCGCGAGAGGCGCTTTTTCAACTTTTCCATTCGTCAATTGTACTTAAGTATTTTTCAAGAACGAAAACAATAGATCATTGTCAAGATTTCGTCTTTCCTAGGTGATGCCATCTATGGTTTTTGTTTTACTTATATTGTTCTAAATTACACTTCTACATATTACATCATAAATTGACCTTTTGCCGCTAGGTGGAATTAATTAGCTGCCATTTGTGAGAGTTGTTTAAAAATTGTATTACTTATAATATTTACAAAATAATTAAAATCAAACTAAAGGTATATATATATATATATATATATATATATATATATATATATATATATATATATATATATATATATATATATATACGGGGAGATATTTTGGTGTCTCTGAAAGAGCCAATAGTAAAAATTTATAGTCTGAAAGATCTTGTAAAAGATCGCAGTAAAGTGTAAAATTTGCTGAAATTTGAAGAAATGAATGCTGTTGAAATCCCAATGATGCTTAACAGCGTATATTCGTGCAGATAATGTGAGTCCTGCTATATTGTGGAACGGGACAATGCCGGATTGCTTTTTTAAAACTTCCCATCTCTTTGGACTATTACTAAAGAACTTATGAAAATGTTGAATAGTATCAAAAAAATAATTGCCTTTTGCATAAAGCAACTGCATCAACTAGAACTAGGTTAAATGTATGGCTTGCACAAGTATAAAATACACATTGCTATTTTTGGCCAAAAAAATTGATTGCACCCTTTTATATGTTATCGCTTTATTAGATCCTATAGGTTCTAATTGAGAAATTATCGAAGCAAAGAAAGCATCCTCAAACTGAAAACATTTTTTTTTGTTAGTTGGCGCCACATTGCAAATAATTTCAAAATATTTATATATAAATTTATATATATATATATATATATATATATATATATATATATATATATATATATATATATATATATATATATATATAATTACGTGTCAATTACGGGTGACTACAACTTCCCATCTATTAATTGGACTCTTGACGAGGAATTAGATGGCAAAACTTAAAAATTATCCTCCTTGGTATCACGATAAATTGATTAACTTGAAGAACAAGAAGGATAAAGCCTGCAAAGAAACATTAAAACAATTTTCTGTGGCTAATAATGTTAAATTTGCAGATTGTAACCATAATTCCGAAAACCATTTTGAGCATAAATACAAGACTTCCAAGACTTCTTTTCAAAGAAGTTTGAAGACTCACACCTCGCTAGTAAAGGCAATATATTATCTATTGAAAAGCCGAATATAACAATAGAAGAAATACATAAGGCTATAGAAACATTCGGATATGGTTGCGGTCCAGACCAAATACCTGCTTCTTTTTGAAAGAGTTTGGAATCACCTCTTTGCATGCTGTTCATTTACTCGCTGAGATTGGGAGAATTTCCTCAAAAATGGAAGAAAACCAGAATTACGCCATTGTTCAAAACCGGGGAAAGATTATTTTTTTTACCTTTTTTTTTATATATTATTGTTATTTTTTATATTTATTTTATTAAAAAATTTTAATGTTGTTAATTTTAATGTTAATAATTTTATTTTGGGTTTGAATCCCAACGGAGGAAGCTTGCAAAAGGGATTTTTCATCATCTGATTACGATCGTGTATGACGAAAACCACAAATATGACCCCTGTTGGAGTGCAGAATTCATGGGCCGAACCATCGTCTATGTCAGTACAGACTGGCTGGAGCAATGCAATGTGCAGATGGATTTAAAATCAAACCTGTATTCGTGCGTCCTCGATTTGGCAGGTAATATTTAACCACGAAATAGTTGCGAGAGCTTCGGCCCCAGAAAAACTTGCAGGGTCCAAACACAAAAAAAAGAATAAAATACCGTGATTTATAGAATCGAAGGCCTTAGAAAAATCTAACAAAGTTAAAGTGGTCAAATCCCTATTACTCATATTACGCCTAATGTCGTCACAGACGTTTAATAACGCAGTGGTTGTACTATGGTATTTTCAAAACCCAGATTGATCATAGCTAACTAAACTATTACTATTAAGATGTACCTGAATTTGATTCTTGACAACTATCTCGAAGGCTTTAGAGATAGAACTTAACATTCTTATTGGTCGAAAATGAGATAGTTAAGAAGGATTGCTAATCTTTGGAATAGGAATAATTTTACTAAGCTTCCACTGGTCAGGAAAGGAAGAGGACGTAAGGATAACATTAAAATATATAGCAAGTAATTTGAAACGAAAGGAAAACTCGATTTAACTTTCCAAATAGCGAAGTGCAACTCATCGAGCAAAATATTTGTTACCGAAAAAGAATTAGAGGACTCATCAGAAAGTAATTCAACCGTTTTACTACCAGAGTTAAGATTGGAGCTGAAAAAACTATTGAATTCATTTGACTTGAAACCCTCATTAATGATACTCCTGCATCTACCAAGTCCCAAATTACGAACATTACACCAGAAGACCTTGGGAGGGACAAAAGGATCTATCTTATCTTTTAAAAACTTATGTTTAGAAGACCTAATTAACCCTACAATCCTGTTACACGCCTACCTATAATCAAAGTGAGACTGGAAATTAGGATACTTTTTCCATAAACGATATTTGCTGACCCTAACGCAAATAGCATTAGAAATTTCCTGAAAAACAAGGAATAAGCTTTGAAATCTAAAACAGCCTTCACTACTTTGCCATCGAGTTTCATAGAAACCAACGAGCTATGAATGAAACTCTTTCATGTCTGATCAGCTGCAGCGTGACATCAAACCGGGATTAAAAATACTTTTAGCCTCTTTTTTCAAAAATGCGTTGGTAAAATAAAAATAGACTCGTCGATTTCATATCACAGTTCATAGGCGCCAGTGGGTTTCCTCTATATAGTAGAGACAATGTAGTAGTCAAAAAGATATTTCTCACATCATTACAAGATGTCAGAAGTATTAGTAACGCAGACTCTCATATAGGAGAAATAGGAGAAAATTTAATATCAAAAAGATTGTGAGATACTAAAATAAGACACATCGAAGAAATGCTCCAACTGAAGCCAGAACAACGATGGAACCAAACTGAAGAAGCATACTTCGCTACCAGGAATACAATCGGAAACCTTAGAAATGTACGAACAAAACACGACCGAGATTAGAGAGGGCAAGGAATGATCGTAGAAAATATGCAGAGAAGATCAAATCATGATTTATTTTTGTGAAATTTCCTAGAAATGCTAAGGCAGTATTCTTAAATTTATTTATGAAATCAAATTGTTAGTAATGTTTTTATTTCAATTATATAGTTTGTTGTGAACGCGCCTTGTCAAAAGAATTGAGTCACTGTGAACGCGTCTTCAGTCAAAATGATTTTATTGAATTGTATCGGTATTTTTCTCTTTTGTTTTTTTTTTTTATTATTCTCAATGTGTAATGTAATAAGCTTACATCAAGCATAAAACTATCGTTTATTTTCTTCACCATCACGCAATAATTTGACTGCTGATTACGTTTTTCCCATCAGGTTATGGGCCCAAGACATGTGTAAATACAAATTTCCTGGACATTGTTATTATTTTGTGAATTTGAGTGTATTTATCGAAGTGTGAAAATGACGATGGACAATAAATATGCGATTACGAAACTGAATAATTCGAACTACTTTGTATGGAAATTCCGGATGAAGCTGTTACTAACAGAGGAAAATGTATGGGATGCACCGGATCGCTTTGACGATTGGAATAAGAAAGATTCAACATCTTATTCTTTAATCGGGCTCAACGTGGAGGATGACCAATTGATCCACCTTTGGAAGTCAAAACGGCAAAGAAAGCTTTGAACGACTACCACGAGAAAAGTACAGCTAACAGCATGGTTCGAATTATGAAGCAAATTATGCATTTGAGACTAGGAGAGGGCGGTGACATGGAATTGCATATTGGTCGTAAAAATGAGCTGTTTCAATGTTAAATGTTTGATTGTGGGTCAGGCTGCAACAATGTTGGGAAGTTTACCGGATAGTTATAACACGCTAGTAACTTCATAGGAATCGCGATCGGAAGGTGAATTGACACCCGGTGTAGTACAAAAAGCTTATTGAGAAATGCAAACGTCGAATGAACAGACATGTCAGTGAATTTAATTAAAGGCGTTTCGATAGAATTTTTATTTATACCCTCAAAATTGAAAGATGGTTAGATAATCGACTCCGATGCAACCTGTCACCTTACTTCAAACAAGAATATCTTTACCGACTTTGATTCAAATTATCGTGAAAAAATATTTGTTGCTAATGAACAGAAATTAAATGCCAACGAAAAAGGATCATTGAGGTTATTAATTGGGTAGGTGAAAAGAATAAAGTGATAACCCAAGATGTGTTAAGGGTCCCAACAATAAGTGAAAATTTACTTTCTGTTTGCAAGTTAATTGCCGAAGATTTCGTTGTTTCGTTCACTTCGGAGCAACGCTGTAAAATTAGTTTTGGATCAAAGCAGGTGGCAATTGGAGAGATACATGATAACTTATATACATTTAAAAGGTAGTTGAACGATCATATAAGGTGATGTTATCCATACAGGTTGAAGATGTCGATTCAGAAACTATGGCAACTAAACCATTACTAGGTAGAAATACTAGGAACTTGTTCAAAATCTAAGGTAACACAACAATAAAATTACTTGCAATGATCATCTACTATATCTGCTCTTCGGTGATTTTGAGTGTACATTTGATACGATAAAATTCGGATTTGGAACGAAAAATAGGAACGCAACGCATTAGATAGTAATCATGTAAAAACTAGATAGCACATCCCCTAACGGCATTAATGGGAACTAATAAGTAAATAATATTGACTAATTTTAGATTAGTTAAGTAGCCATAATATCTTGTGGTTACAAGAAAACAATTTTATTCCAAGGCGTATTTAACTGTGCGGATAATATATAAAATTTTCTGACTCGATTCGACTTAAGCCGTATATATTACTCGAACTTAAGCCAGATAATAATAATGCATTTTTAGTAGTAGCTTGATTAACTTATACGTATATATGGACTATGTATCGATAACGCGTTAACACCTGCCAAATGGACGTGACAAATTGTAATTTTTACGCCAGCGATAAGTATTATGTGTCAAGTCTCACGGAAACTATATAGCTTCCCGGTTTATATTGATTTCATCATGATACGTCATAATATATTCCCAGAATCACTATGGTTATTAAAACATATTTTCATAATTTCACACACACACACACACATATATACATACACACACTAGCAATAAAAACTTATGATAGATAAATAATTTTTATTTTTTGGTTTAAGTGGAAATTATAATTAATATTTAATACATATAGGCTATATTAAAGTCATGGCGCCAATGTCCAAATCCAAAGTGCTTAGAATACAATGACGAAATATAATAATAACGAATAACTCGTAAATGTATTTTGTGTATATACAAAAAATAAAAAATAAACTTAAGACATTATTTTCTATTACATAGCGCTGACGTTTTAAAATTCCAAGAAATTTTTTGTTTCTTACTTAAGTATTTTGTTTTTTTTTTGTTATATTATAAAACATAAACACAAATGCATTTTTAAGAAGTACAAGTGTACAAAACGTAAAAACCGAACAACTGCATTAAAAAAATGCATAAAAGTTTTTTCTTTATTTTATCAATCCTGTTGATTCGCTAGAAAATTGCAATTTTCTCTTGAACAGAAAAAAAACTTATACGAGACTTGTATATTTATAATATGACTATGTGTGTGTGTGTGTGTTTATGGATTGGATAATTCAGCAAAATATAAATAATTTTAAAATTATATAAAAATGTAACTTACTTAATGTAATAAATTTGTCCGGCTGCAGTTTTAGCCTGTTCCCAACCAGGTGGAAGATCACCAAGTTGTTCCCTTAGCTGAATCGATGAGCTGACATCGTACGATCTTTGTTTCGAATGGGCATGTACAACTGGTGTATTCGATGGGGTTTGTTGTCCACCCGAATTTGTTGTATTATTATTATTATTAGTTGTTGTGGTTGTAGTATTCGTACTATTATTATTATTATTACTTTGATTTAGGCCAGCGTATGTTTGTTGCAATGAGGCAGGACTACTGTGGGCACGTGAATGTGTTATTGGGATACGATTTGCTTGAATTGTTGTTGTGCCACTAAATACAGTCGAACCAGAACCAAATGCTGAATCAGCACTATTTTCGCGTGAATGTGATACCGATGATGATTTAGAACCGGTCGATGGTGGATTAAAAAATGAATTTGGTAATTTACGCATACGCAACGGAACTTGAAGTGGCCGATTTGTACTCGGTTTTAGTACACTATCGAATAGTGCCTGTAAATTATCGTCCGAATCTTGATCAACACGTACAACTAATTGTTTTGGTTTCTTTCCATCCGCTTCATTATTACTATTCAAAGCCATTTTGTATTCTCTGTATTATTTTGTATTTCTTATACTTATAAATATATATTTCTTGAAATTAAATTTCTTTTTATATATTTTTTTTTATTTCTTGCTTAAGTTATTTTATTGCTTATATATGTAATTATATGATATTATAACTCGAAACACTTTTTTTTAAATACATATAAATAGACATAATGTTTTTTTTTTCGTTAATTTTTTTTTATAAATTGCCTTTTTTAAATTAAGAAGAATAATTAATTCACTTAGAATTTGCAAAAAATTCTAATTTTTATTTTTTTTAATATTTAACAAAATTTCAAAAATAACAAAACAAAAAAATAATTTACTTTTAAGTTTTTAACACATGAATTTAATTTATTTATTTTTTATAACAATAACACTTTTTTTTTTTTAACTTTTATATAAAACTTTTAAAAATATTTTTTTTTTTACAATTATTTTGCTCAACTATATAACTTTTCGTATTATACAAAAACTTTTTTTTTTTTTTTTTTGTAATTATTATTTAAAATCACTTTGTTTATTTGCGTATTTATTAAAAAATAAATTAAAAAAAAATTTGCTTATTTTTTCGTTTATTTAATTACAAAACAAAAAATTAAATTATGAAAATGTACAGTAAAAAAAAAAAATTACACAAATACAAGTTTTTCGAATTAAACGTTTTTTAAATAATAAAACCAAAAAAAAATTATTTAAAAAATTATTTAATTTAATTTTTTTAAATTACAAAAAAAAAATTATTCGGACGGATAAGTATCCCCGTTTAAACCCGAAAGCTGTTTCTAATTAACTGGTAAATAAAATTATTATACACAATAGCGTAATGTTAAAAAGAAAAATTATATATATATATATATATATATATATATATATATATATATATATATATATATATATATATATATATATATATATATCGAATATGTAAGATTCCACTATAGTTAAGCACACATACAAGTCAAAGTACAAATACAACGATTAAATAAAACAAAAAATCGTAATACATTCATGAATTTTTGGTATGAGCTCAAATGTTTTATGTGTGATGAAATTAGGGCTTAGCCTACTAATGTCTTATTTACGATTCGAGATTTGAACTGTCAACAAAATCATTTTTCAAACACAGTTGACGAAGATAATTTAATTAATAGTTTTATTTGAAAAGTTTAATTTGGCTTAATAAATCAAACTTTGATTTCATTTTGAAAAATCCGGATTACAGTAAAATTAGACGTCATGTCGCAAACTTTTGATAAAATAAAATCTGAACACGTTTTTAGTTTGATAATTAAAAAATAAGATAAGAAAAAATTGTTCATAACGAAACGAACCAAGTATTTAAAAAATGTTGAACATATAAGTATTTAAAAAATGTTAAAAAATGTTAAAAAAATGTCTTCTAACTTTAAGTCTCCATGCAGGTCTTTATTTCGAATGTACCATGGGACATTTACAATGTTCCGAAGTATTTAATTTTGGAACGGTTCGATTATCAGTTCGTTTTCTTAGGCTGTGTGCGAAAATTAATAAAAAACAAGTAAACAGATAAAAAAATTAAATGTTTACTTTTTTTCAACACAAATTTTTACCTGGTCGCGGTGCAATTAAAAATGGTGTGGGGTCATCCTGTAAATCGAAAACGTCGATACATATTCAACTTCAATTTGGTTCATCGGGAAATACTTTTTTAAAAAGGCTTTTTTACTTTGTAAATTGACTGTACAAACATGAATAAGTCAATCGCGTGAAATAAGCAAAGAAGAATAAACGTATTTTAAAATAAAAAGCACGGGTTAACTAATAAATAAATATAAAATTACTGTCGTAAAAATTAAAATAATTTAACAAAAAGTGCACAACCATAAATATACAAAATTTTTTGAGGTTACGGGACATAGTGTTATAGTACCACGTGTAAAAAAGTTCGTGATGATACATCATAAAATTCTTCATTATGAGGAATGAAAACGAAAATGACATTAGCAGTTAGGCTACCGCCATTCTGGGCAGTGAACGCCGAAATTTGGTTCCAACAAGTGGAGGCACAATTCGCATTGAGCAGAATATCTACTGACGCAACAAAATTGTATACGTTATTAACGGCAGTGGATACAAAAATATTATCCCTGGTAACAGACACATTCGTGCACCCACCGGCTGACGAAAAATATAATTCATTAAAAAAGCTTTGTTGGAGCAGTTTGCCATGTCGGATCAAAGAAAAGTTAAAACATCGTTGGAAGATGTGCAGCTAGGCAATAAAAAACCATCCAGGCTCCTGTTGTTGAACCAGATCTGTATGCAACGATTACCTAACCAAATTCGTATGATAATTTCAACCAGCGACGACGATATTCAAAAATAAGCAAAAATGGCCAACAAACTGATGGAATTGGGCGATTTTAATAAGTCAACGCTGTATCCAATACTATTGAATCCACATCCACATAATCCACATCCACATAAGCAATATCGTCACTAGAGATGAAAGTAAACGTATTAGTGAAACGATTTGATAAATTACAACAAGCTGACAATTATCAATCACGACAACGATCGAGATCACGAAAATCATCTTATCATACTTCAAATAAGAAGCATGACTACGAACAGTGTTATACATTTCGGATCTTATACATTTATACATTTCTTATACATTTATACATTTATACATTTATACATTTCGGATCTTAAATGCAAGCAATAATTTTTAATTGATACCGATGTGGATATCTAAAACAACCGATCATCGGAGCGGGTTTTATCAAACATTACGGATTGTTGATAGATATGAAACAAAATGATAGACGATGCAACCAGGTTGTCAACAAAAGATACACCAACGACAGAATCAACGTTAGGAATTACAACCTTCGATGTCACAGACCCATTCTCGGATATTTTACGACGGATGGACATCACAGTACAGCACGACCACATGGCTCCGTCAAAAATTAATATAACGCATCAAATAATTACAACAGGCCATCCAGTTTTTGTACCTAGTACGGAGAGGAATCTGCCGTCCGTTTAAAATCAATTGGGCTTCCCCATTACACATGGTAAAAAAACAAAATGGAGAGTGGCGCCCTTGTTTGAATTCAATTACGGTACTGGATCGTTACCGTACAATTGACCTTGAACAAGCATATCATCAAATCCTGGTGGAACTTGCGGATATACCAAAAACTGCAATAACAACACCGTTCGGATTATTTGAATTCCTATATACACCGTTCGGACTCTGCAACGCCGCACAGACTCAGCAACGACCAATGCATGAGGTTTTAAAAGATTTACTGTTAGTGTTCCTGTATATGGATGACATAGCTGTCGCATCGGAAAACAAAGAGGAACATTGGAAACACCTCTCCATCGTATTCGAACGATTGCGACAATATGGGTTGAGCATCAACGTGACAAAATGTGTATTTGGAAGAGCCGAAGTTAAATTCCTCGGGCACCAAATCACAGCAAATGATTTAAAACCCTTACCAGAAAAGATTGAAGCAATAAAAGCAGTCATGCCGTTGGCGCATGTTTAAACCAATCTGTAAACGGAAGTGAGCTCCAGCCTTTATGGGTTTCTATTCAAAAAAATAAAGCAGAAGCCAAACAAAAGCGACACACCTACGATAGAGAATTGACTGCCATTTATCAGGCTGTGAAATATTTCCGTCACATGCTGGAAGGAAGAACATTTTGTATCTATACTGATCACAAACCGCTTACATTAGCATTCCGGCAAAAAAATGGCAACTCGACTACATCAGTCAATTTTCGATTTCCAGTACCGGTGAATTTGGAAAGTGTGAGTGGGCTTTCAGCCGTCGACATCCAGTGACCGTAATGCTTTAGTAGTAGAAAGCTTAGCTACTAGAGCAGATAGAGATATTAGCCCCCTACCTCTAACAGATCTCAGACACCAATAATGATATCAAAATAACAACGCAGTCTGAAAATGACTACTGTAAAAATTAAAGCAGCAATCGAGGATCATGGTCATAAAGTAACCAACATTGCCAAGTACATAAAAAGTCAGCCTCCAAAAAAAGTAACAAGTATACCTCAGTATACAAATTGCCAACAGTTAGGACACACAAAGAACTTCTTTAATAGACAAGACAATCTTGTCAAAAATGCAGAGAACCCTCAAACAAATCAATGTCAAAAACCACACAATGTTATGTCAACTTGGTCACTTTGTGGAGAGTTAGATCATTCGGCTAGTTACAAAGGTTGCCAGCCATATCAAAAAAAGCAAAATGCTCAGCTACCAAAAAAAGTATCAGAAGTTCAGCGCCTACAGCAAAAGCCAAACAAATAATACGATACTGTTAGAGAGGGGGTCTCCTACGCCCAGATGACCAAAACCACAAATAACAATGAAAACCAAGAAATCAAAATCAGGCAGAAACCTGTAATTAATGAGCCAGCCATTAGTAATATACTGAAGATGCTCACCAAATTTCAGGCTGAAATGAGACAAAATTTCAGTCAGCTTACTAACAGGATGGAAAACCTGGAAGATAATTCCAAGCTACCAAACAAAAAGCAAAAAAAAAAAGTAAATGAGTGAATGTAACGTTCCTACGTATAATAGCCTGGATTCCAACAAGACATTATCAACAAGAGGAAATTAAAGAGCCATTTATCCAAGCTACCATAATAACAATGAAATCATGGTGATTCTAAACTAACTTTAGGAGCGATCTACTGTCCACCAAGACATAATATAGTAAGAAATCAGTATATATTAGCATTTTTAATAAACTTGGACCAAGGTTTATTATAGAAGGTCACTACAACGTGAAACACACATCATGGGGATCACGACTCATAACACCAGGAAAAGGAAAAGAACTCTTAAGTGCAATTGAAATGTCAGGTTGTGCAAATTTTGTGCAAATTATCTGAAAGGTCTGGGTTCTGGAGCGGAAAAAACTATTCTCTTTGGAAAGCTGCTAAAAGATATAAGAGACCAATAATCCAAGTGCCACCTATAAATAATACAAATGCAGAATGAGTGCGTCGTAATGATGAAAAAGCTGAACTATTTGCACAACATCTGGCGTCAGTATTTCAACCACACGATATTCAATCTAGGATTGATCCCAAACCAGCCTATAGATCTTCATTAAATATTAGTAGTGTGACTCCACTAGAAATCGCACAAGAAAAGATACGAATCTAAATTCCAAAAAGTCACCTGAAATTGACGAAATTTTCCCAAGGCTGTTTAGGGAGTTATAGAAGAGAGCAGTTATTATATTAACTTATATATAATGCTTGCTTTCGACTTACATATGTGCCTGAGTGTTTCAAGGCTGCACCAATAGTAATGATATAAAAAACAGATAAACCCAGGGAGCAACTGACATCATACAGGCGGATCTCTTTGTTACCTACTATCTCAAAGTTGGTTGAGAAGTTATTATTGAAACGACCAAAACCAATGATTATTATACCTGATTTTCAATTTGGATTCAGACATTCCAGCATTGATCAAGTTCAACGCGTGACACAGGCTTTCGATAGGGTGAAGCAAGAAGGTCTCATCTATAAGATAAGTAAAACAAGCCACAAAATTACTGTCAACTGCTCGAGTCGTATCTCTCCAAACGGAAATTTAGAGTATCACACGAAGATGCATACACTTACTTTTACCCAGCCAGAGTAGGAGTGCCCCAGGGCAGCGTATTAGGACCTTTTCTATATCTTCTCTTCACTTCCGATATATCGACAACGGAAGCAACCTTCATCGGAACTTTTGCTGGTGATACTGTAGTATTGGTATTAAGTGAATCGCAGAAGCAAGCAGTTGAATACTTACAACAAGCACTCGATAAAATCAGCCTATGGACCAGCGATTGGAAAATAAAGCTGAACAGCTGCTGATTATCATGTGATAAGATTGTACTATTATTTAATAAAAAAATAAAAATAAAAATATATTTTGCTTTGACGGTTTGAGCATCATTTAACTATAGATAAAAAATTTACTTGTCATTTATTTTATCTATTTTTATTTCTACCACAATTAAAATATTTAAATTTTTAACAGATTCGCACACGACCTTACTACAACCCTTAGGTGTCTGGGTTTGCCGATATACGAGCAATTTATTATGTGTAGATAGTGCAAAGTCTCT
The DNA here is from genome assembly GCA_963556175.1 of Tipula confusa. Lineage (NCBI taxonomy): Eukaryota > Metazoa > Arthropoda > Insecta > Diptera > Tipulidae > Tipula > Tipula confusa. Next base: position 101,713,960 of record OY744477.1, on the reverse strand, counting down.
ACCTGTGTGCCAATACTTTTTCCTGTATTTGATGTTCAATTCGTAATTTTATTTTTGACGTGTTCTTCCTATTTAAGTTTGGCATCTAGCGTCAATCCTGCTAGAAATATAATTTCCATATTATTACATATCATTCTATTATATAACTTCCATATTGTTACATATCATTCTATTGTATAACTTCCATATTATTACTATTTATATCTTTCTATTGTATGGTTTTTTCACTTCTTCTATAACCTTACTTTTATATGCACATGGAATAAAGTAAAATATATAAAAGGAAAATCCTGATTCATCCAAATTATTATTTACTGGAATACTTATTTATATTCAGATTCCACCAGGTTATGGGCCCAGTGAACGCTTGTGATTAAAAGTTAAGTAAGTTAAATTATAATTTCGGTGGAAAAAAGATTTTTTTTATGCGACGAAATAACAAAAATCCATGCAAATAAAATCATGGTTGCATCTACGGACATGTACGTCATTCCAAAATTAAATGGTAACAATTATTTTAATTGGATGTTCCGTGTTTAAATGCTATTAAAACACGGCAGACGAAACAGTATTTTCTACGATTTTTATTACAATCGATGACAGCTAGTTTGCAACTAGCTGTCATCGATTGTGCGTACGTGCGTACATGCAAAAATGCCAAATTGGCATGAAATGCGCTGAAGGATTTTCATGAAAGAGATTCTGCTGGTAGCCGCGTACGTGCCGATGAGAGCACTAATATCGAGGAGCATGTTCAGAAAGTGACTGAATGATTGGTCAATTTAATAATAACATGTTGCTGGTCATCAGAAAAGTCACTTGTCGGATTTTGGACTCAGGTGCCACGTGCCATATTTGTTGTGATGTGAACTTATTTTCCGAATTAGACTTAAATCATCGCGAAAAAAATTCTGTGGCGAACGGAAATGAGATCATGTCATCGGGTCGCGGACTAGTAAATATTCAGTTTGTTAATGATACTGGTGTTGCCACAAATGTAACCCTTTGTGTTTCATTGGTTGTTGGTAATCTCATTTCAGAGAAGCGTTTGGCACAAAAAGGCTTACACCGAAAATAAATGTGAAAATTTATAAGCAAGCGGTAATCAACACGCAATCGGCAACGTTATTGATAACTTATATAAATTGTGTGAGAAACAATCCATTAATTTGATTCAGAATAAAGCCAACATTTCTCGGTTCTCGGTCATCGCGACATGAATTTGATCAAAAATTTGGCAAATAATCAACTCGTCGATGGTTTAAAAATACAAAAATGTAGTTCCACGTGTATCATTGATTGTGATGTTTGTGTGAAGGGCATAATGTCACGCGTATGAAAGTTCAAAACTATGATACGTTCAAGTCCAACACACAGCGTCCTTTTAGCCACAGCAAAACGGTATTGCCGACAGGAAAAACAGATCACTGATGAAAATGGCAAGATGCCTTCTGTTTGATGCCGACCTTCCCATCAAATTTTAGGGCGGGGCAATTACTACCGCAAATCTTTTGCAAAATCCTGTAGAGGTAGTGATCGTAACTAATTTCAATATTGGCATGGTAAGAAAGCCGAACTATACAAATTTGCGGCGATTTGGAGTAAAATGTTTTGTTCGCATCCAGGATGCCAATCGAAGAAACTTCAAAAGCAGAAGAGGCCATTTTCTTCTGTTTTTCTATGGAGGCGAAAGCTTATAAATGCTACATCATGAGCAGAAATAAAAAAATCATTTCAAGAGACATCAAAAATTCCAATAAATAAGCGCAAGGAAGTTTCATACGCTAATGTTTAAATTTCGATTATTTCTATGAGGGATGTACCTGAAGTTTCCGAAGCTGAGTTAATTGATGTTGACATTGACAAAACTGATGGTGCGGGTTAAAATTATGCAGAATCAGTCTGATAATCCAGCAAGTTTAAACAATGAAGTGCAGGAGCGACGACCTAATCGATCAACAAAAGTCATCGTGGTGAAGGATGATCTTAAGCAGGATGCTTAAGATACTGCAAATAAACCTGCATCACTGTAAGGCAGTATCGGCTCCTCTAATGCTCAAAGTGGAGGAAGATGGCATAGATGTCGTCTTGATTCAAGGACCACGGGTCCATAAAGATCATTCTTGCAAAGAACTCCGCTTGTTCTGCCAAAGGCGAATACAGCTTGTGGGCTCGCTGGAAAGATTGTCAGCAGGATGAATATCCTGCGCTCAGCAAACAGTTTTAAGCCATTTAAGTCAGCAGGTCCGGATGGCATTATTCCAGCCGACTTTCAACATACCTCTGATTGAACGGTTCCCTGGCTTGAGGTGACCTTTAAAAGCAATAATTGGAGAAAAGCCAGCCGAAGTGTGCAAAAGAGTTTTAAGTGTGCACAAGAGTCAATTTGTTTACATTGGAAAAGTTAAATATGCAAAAGAGATGTGGCAATAGTAGTGTGCAACTAATAAAGGAAATTTGCAAAAAGAAGTTTACGGAGAGCGATAACCTCCAAGAACATATTCATTGGTTGTTGGACATGTTTCAACGAATTGACGATCTCGGAGAGGAAAAGTTATCGGGAAAATGGCAGATTAGGCTGCTGTTTGGGCAACTACCGCGCAGCTATGACACAATCGTGACGGCAGTTCAAACTCAGAAAACGGAAGACCTGACCATGAAAATTGTTCAGGCAATTAATGATAGCGCAAAATGGTGATAGCGCAAACGACGCTGTACTAAAGATCGATAAGCGAAAAGGAAAATGTCGGTTTTGCCACAAACCGGGACATTTTAAAGCAGAATGCCATAAGTATACTAGATGGCTTCAAAAGGATAAGGTCAAACAACCATTGGGAAAATCTGAAAAGGCGGCGGCTGTTGTGAAATCAGATGACGATATGTTGTTCATGACCGAACACATCGAAAGTCAAAGTGCAGACGATTGGATCATTGATAGCGGTGCTAAGTGTCACATTTGCGTAAATAAATCTAAGTTCGAGAACTTGATTTTCAACAATCAAGAAAAAGACAGGGTGGCTGATGGACGGACGCACATAATATATACCAGAAATTTCATCAAACATCTTATCGGTAAAATTAATGGCAGCTCGTGGATATGATATCACGTTTGGTACGCGTAAGTGTTCAGTGCAAAAGAAAGATGGCAGGCGAATATATATTGGTGAAAATTGTGGCAGCCAATACATTCTCAAACAATCAAAGGAAGTCTATGCAGCGCACAAGAGACCTAATTTATGTGTACACAAGTGGCATCGCATTTTGAGTCATCGCGACATTAACGTGGTCAGGCGTCTAAACAATGACAATTTAAACCGGTGAAACCGGTGTGTGCTTTGAGGCGTGTAATTGCAGCGACGACTGTGAAATATGTACATAAGGGGTAATGACTAGGTTGCCTTTTCCAAAAAGGTCATTGACATCAACGAATGCTGTGATGGATTTAGTTCACACTGATTTGTGTGGGCCGATGCCAACTAAGTCACATGGTGGAAAGCGCTACATTCTAACGTTCATAGACAATTTTTCGCGATACACGGTAATTTATTTGCTTAAGGAAAAATCGCAATGTTTCATGAGGCTTAAGGAATTCAGTCAAATGACGCGAACTATGTTTTCAAAGGCCATAAAAGTTATTTGTCCAAACCGCGGAACACAATAAAAAAACAAACAGGTCATTGAATACTTAAAGGGGCATCGGGACTAAAATAGAATACACTGCCGCATATTCACCGGAACAAAATGGAGTAGCAGAGCGCAAGAACCGGACGCTAATCGAGATGGCTCGATGTATGATGATTGAGGCTAAATTGGACCATTCGTTCTGGGCGGAAACAGTTACAACGGCTAATTTCATGCAGAACAAAAGAAGCTCTGAAGACACCACTATAAATCTGGTAGAGGACATTACCAATTTCGAAAAATTTTAAAATCTTCGGGAAAAAATGTTTTGTACGTATCTCTAAGGAGAAACGAAGAAAATTGAACATAAAGGCAATGGAGGCACGAAACGATTTAAACGATTTAAAATTACGCATGGGAGATGTTAAATGCGAGAACTGGATATTTTACAACTGGATTTGACGAAACAGGATAATTTAAAACTGGATATTTTAAAACGAGATAAGGTACAAAACGAGATATGGTACAAAACTGGATATTTCAAAACAGGATATTTTGACATGTGATTTAAACTTAAAATGATATTTTAAAAAAGTTCTGGGATATGGCCATTTTCCCAACAAATCATTTTAAAATCCCATTTTCATCCTACATATCGAATTTCATCAAAATCGGTTAAGAACTCGCCGAGTTCCTTCCTAACTGGCCATATTCCAGAACTTTTTCAAAAAATCATTTTTAAATCGCATTTTTGTCCTACATATCGAATTTCATCAAAATCGGTTAAGAACTCGCCGAGTTCCTCCCTAATTGGCCATATTCCAGAACTTTCCTACAAAATCATTTTACGTTTAAATCACATGTCGAAATATCCTGTTTTGAAATATCCAGTTCTGAGCGGTTCCCATTTTTTGGGTATGCAGATGCAAGCTGGGTCGAAGATCGATGCGATCGAAAATCAAACAGCGGTTATTTATTTAAGTTATTCGGAGCAACGATAAGTCGGAGTTGCAAGAAGAAATCATACGTTTCACTATCATCAACAGAGGCCGAGTTTGTTGCATTGTCCGAAGCATGTAAGGAGGCGATTTGGCTGTGAATGTTATTGAACGATTTTAATGCCGACATAAATAACTCGACTTTGATAAACGAAGACAATCAAAGCTATGCTTAGCACTGATCAACCAAGAAGGTTTCTCTAGCCGATCTAAGCACATCGACACTAGGCGACATTTTATTAAGGATTCCTTATTAAGGAAACTTTTCTCCACTGTATCTCTGCACCTGTCCTAGCCTGGATCAGTACAGGCTTAAGTTTCTAGGAGCTCGTATCCTGTGTGATCTCACAGTCCTCAGCGGAGTGAATGTTAGGGATATTCATCACTTCGTAAGGATCTCGAATTGGTTTCAGTAGCGAGAGGTGGTAAGAAAATTCGTTGTGGTAGGGCTATAATAGTTTTTATTTTATTCCAAAAATTAGGATGAAGGTAAAATTCCTAGCTAAAAGCAGTTAATGGAATACCATCCTCCAGAGGAAGTGTAATTCGTACAGCCCTTACATAAACTAAGCATAGAGCAAAGTGGGGGAATTTCCACTTTAAAGAAACGTTGTTAAATTGATTTTTGCAGGGTCAGCCCAACTTTCCAACTATTTAGTCCTTTTATAAAAAATTAGGATCAACATTTTGCCCATAAGGCAAAAACCAAGTTAAAAGGCCCGCTTTTATTAGGAAATAATCTTACGGTGTAAGGTACTATTATTTAACATAATGTCTGAACACACACGTGTATATATATATATATATATATATATATATATATATATATATATATATATATATATATATATATATATATATATATATTCACACACCACACACTTGCTTTTCGGTACGTGAAAATTTTTCACAATTTATTTAATTTTTTTTTTACTATAGGAAAATATATTTTCCTATTCAATTTATACGTGTATGCATATCAGTGCATAATATATACACAAATACCAAGTCAAATTAAATTATTCATCAAAAATTACAAAAAAAAAAATTAAAATAAAATTTCGTTCAAGAATATATTCTTAAAAAAAAATCTTAATGTTTCTTAATTTTTTAACGTGAAAAACCTACTACAAGTCATCTGATTGCCATGATCTAAATGATTTCGTCTTATCAACACAATTCAATTGAATTTAAATTTTTCTTAAGTAAATTTTCTTATTTTAAAAAAATGTTTTCTTAAAACTACACAAGACGATGAAATAAAAAATTAAAAAAAAAAAAAAAAAAAGTTAAAATAAAAATACAAAAACAGGTTCATCAACAATACCCACTAATATTTATGTATTGGGATGTATAGTATAATAGAAGAAACAAAGAAAGCAGCCAATGCCTTTTTAAATATCGTGTCTTATTTATTATTTATAAGAAAAGCGTAAATACATAGACGAACACTCGGTTCTGTATATATGCAGACGATATATAAGATACATATATATAAAAAAAAACCAATACCGTCTTAGGCCAAAACTTGAAATTCCAGTTTTGTTTCACACAGTCAATGGTGTGCAAATTAGACAGTTAACTAATACATTTCTAGATACTTTATGTTTTCTTTTAAATAACAATAATACAAAATATAAAATAAAAAATTAAAATCTTCGTCAAATCTTAAGAAAACCTATAAATATCACGTATAAACATATAACTTTTTTTTTTCTTTTCAGAAAGATGTTTAAATGTGTTATTGCATATATAGTGGAACACCTGTACAGCTTAAGATTTTTTTATTGCGTGGCACTAGTTTATTTAACATTATCGTATCCATGCATATATATATATATATATATATATATATATATATATATATATATATATATATATATATATATATATATATATATATATATATATATATATATATATATATATATATATCACTCTGATGTAGGTAGATTTAATGGAGTATAAGTAATATGTGCTAGTATATGTCGCCACAATATACAGTGAACTCTTCTGACTGAATATATATGTATATATATATATATATATAATATATATATAGGTACCTAAATGCATTCCCAGTTCCTATTAGAATTTTAATTATTTTAATTAGCATACCACGAATATTGTTTGGTTATGTATCGTATATACAAAAAAAAAACAGTTACTACATATTAGAATATCAGATATTTGTGTACCACACACGCTAACATTCAATAACACCTTTACCACACTTTACAAATTGTTTTATTATTATTGTGCAGTAATGACACAAATGGAGTCTAAATATTTGCACAGATACACAGTTCACCCAGCTGTACAAATACAAAAATAACAGTCAGATGATAAAAGTGTGTGTTACACAATTTGATATTGTATCAATTTCAATTTGATATTGTTTATATTATATGATCGTTTATCGATCGGTTTATATATATATATATATATATATATATATATATATATATATATATATATATATATATATATATATATATATATAAAATAGAATATGCTCGTCGTTTAAGTATATTCGAGTCGAGACAAATAATCAACAACAAGTCAGACCGTAATAGTTTCTAATTCAAGTTTTTTTTCTTTTTTTTTTCATTAATAATTCAATTCAGAATTATATATCTGATTAACGGTAAAATTTGTGATCGATAGGAACTGCCGCCATACAAAAACATAATAATAATATGCGGTTTTTACAGGTCCGTACCAGGGCCGGCGCTAGATTATTTTACACCTGGTGTAATTTCCAAAAGAGGTGGCCCAAACAATAATCCATTCCCATATTAGTGTCGCATCAATGAGTTCTTCTCGATTCCACTAAAGTTCCATATAAATTAAATAAATGCAAAATTAACGGTTGCAATGCAACTTAACGAAAATTAACGAAACTTTTTTAGTTTAACGAGCCAACAAAATATTATTTTAATAAGGTAAAAAACTATGGTAAAAAACTGGATATTTCAAAATTGGATATTTCAATACGAGATAAGGTACAAACCGAGATATGGTACAACAATGAATATTTCAAATCAGGATATCTCGACATGTGATTTAAACTTAAAATGATTTTTTGGGAAAGTTCTGGAATATGGCCAGTTTGGAAGGACCTCGGCGAGTTCTTAACCGATTATGATGAAACTTGATATGTAGGATGAAAATGGGATTTAAAATGATTTGTTGGGAAAGTTCTGGAATAAGGCCAGTAAGGTTCCATACTTGAATATTTCTAAGGAAAGAAATAGAATTGTCCTTCACTTAATGTTTTTTTTTAAGTGCTGCTTTTCTCATCTTATTAAAATAATCATTGACTTGATTGAGTTTACGGTCAGTAAAATTTATCTTCATCTATTTTTTATTCTTCTGCTTAATATAACTTTTCTTCAATTTAGAGAATCTATGTGAAAAAAATTAATTAATTTTCATCAACATGTTCATCCTATCGAATTTCATCATATTCGGTTAAGAACTCGCTGAGTTCCTTCCTTACTGGCCATATTCCAGAACTTATCCAAAAAATCATTTTAAAATCCTATTCCTATCCTACATTTCATCATAATCGGTTAAGAATTCATCGAGTTCTTTCCTAATTGGCAATATTCCAGAACTTTCCCAAAAAATCATTTTAAAATCCCATTTTCATCCTACATATCGAATTTCATCATAATCGGCTAAGAACTCACCGAGTTCCTTCATAATTGGCCATATTCCAGAACTTTCCCAAAAAATCATTTTAAAATCCCATTTTCATCCTACATATCGAATTTCATCATAATCGGCTAAGAACTCACCGAGTTCCTTCATAATTGGCCATATTCCAGAACTTTCCCAAAAAATCATTTTAAAATCCCATTTTCATCCTACATATCGAATTTCATCATAATCGGCTAAGAACTCACCGAGTTCCTCAATAATTGGCCATATTCCAGAACTTTCCCAAAAAATCATTTTAAAATCTCATTTTCATCCTACATATCGAATTTCATCATAATCGGTTAAGAACTCGCCGAGTTCCTTCCTAACTGGCCATATTCCAGAACTTTCCTAAAAAATCATTTTAAGTTTAAATCACATATCGAAATATCCTGTTTTGAAATATCCAGTGTTGTACCATATTTCGTTTTGTACCTTATCTCGTTTTGAATTATCCTGTTTCGTCAAATCGAGTTGTAAAATATCCAGTTTCGACCGATACCCATTTTGATGCTATAACGATTTTAAAAAAATAAACATTTTTTTTTAACTGTACTCAAACAAAAAATAACGAATATTTAACGAAATATTAAAAGTTGTTAAAAGATAAATTAAAATTATTGATCGATATAATTTTAGTTTCAAATTTCTATTACTTCTATTTGGGGCGTAGAGTCTGACTGTCACCTCCACGTAGAGAAAAATTATAAATTAAATATTTAATTGAATAATATCCTCGCGGTGCGCCCTGGGCAGCTATGGCAGCCAAACGGTCAGGATAGCTATGGAAACATGGTGAACTTCCTGCGTAGGAGGTACCTAGTTGATCAACGACAGCAGCATAATAAAATAAAATCCAGGAAGCGTCTGTCTTAAAATGAGTGGCTTCTCGGTCTGCGTCTGCACCAAATCGGTCGGCAGTATTTAAAGTCGGGCAGTAGACTAAAAAGGCTATGGAAAGGATACCCTTAAAATAAACCAGCAATGCAAAAAACATCAGAAAATAATACCCCAATGGCAGACCTCTATGGAGGTTGACCCCATGGATTCTGGGGAGGGTCAATCATTGCAAAACAAACATGACGTCATTGGCTCAGACAATTTCATGGGCAGAAGTACTAGTGACAACCAATTCAGAATGGGCAAGTTAATGATGAGATCTCCTATAAGGCCACAAAGTATCTCTGTGGAAATATCTGGGAGTGATTCAAATGATAAAATAATCCAAACATTACAAGCTGAATTAAAGTAAGCACGAAATGAGATTCAAAAATTAAAATTGATGATAGAACAGAGTCAGCCATAAAAAAATGAATATACTATACCTGATTCGAGCGAAGAAGAAGACATAGAAGCACAAGAAACAGCATGGCTACTACCAAAATCCAAAAAGAGGAAGCATTCATTAGAAAAAGGTAATCAAGGTACTGCAGCAGACAAAACAGATAACCATCTAAATCCAAAAACAAAATCTCTGCCTGAAAAAAATCACACACCAGGAAAGTATACAACATAATCTTTGTCCATAATCATTGCTAAAAACCCCTAGACATATTTTGTATAAGCTCCTATCGTTCTTTTAATTTGTATTTAGTATGCTGTCATCTGGAACTGCTAACAGCGAAGTATCAATCTAAAAATGCCCTGGTATCAATATCTGCAAATCGTCTGGATCGTTGTCAATTGGAGTTAACGGCCTTAAGTTTGCAATTGCCTCAATTTGTATAAGGAGGGTTTGTAGTTATTGAAGAGTTGGAGATTCACCTAAGACCCGACAAAGATGGGTTTAAATGGATTTTACCCCAGCTTCCCATAGACCACCAAAATTCTATTTGTTTCGCGCTCAGGAAAGTTGATACTTGGTCGTTGTGACTACTTGGTGAAATAATTTTAAAAAACTCATCAAATCTTCTCCGTGTGCTGACAAAGTTAATGGCATTGTCACTATATATAACCTTTGGGAGCCCTCTTCTGCCTGTGAACCATTTAATGACATCTTTAGCTGTCATAATCTAATATTTTGTTCGTGATATGACGGATTCGTATGTAAGTGCTTTTCATGTAAATATCTCACGATTTTCTCAATTATTTGGTGGTTCTTTGGTAAAATAGCAGGATGTTTCATTGAAAATGGTAGGGTGGAATTTTGAAGACGGCCACCCACTCTTAACACGTCATTGTCGTCTATGAATGGGTTCAACGCCTTTAATCTGCTACCCTTTTTGATCGATGAATGTTTCTGGAGCTGCTGTATATCGTCTTGAAAGCAGTCAAGTTGTGCAAAATTGTTTCACCTTTTTTTAGCTGCTCACATGTGATATAGACTAACTTCTTCTTGCGACAAACCTCTGTGAATCGGATACAGTTTGCCAGTACTCTGAGCATTAACCTGGAGGAAGAAAATTTTTGGATTAAATATTCGACGGGCGGTGTTACGGTGTCAGTGGAAGGCTCAATTTTGGCGACTAGGAATATTTTTATTCTTTCCAAATTGGATATTTGATAAGGTCACGTGGTGAAATATCTCAGTTCGCGCAATCCGCTGGATTAAGACTGCTCGATACATGTCACCATTGATTACTTGGCACCTTATCCATTATACAACTTGTGCGGTTTGCTACAAATCAATTCCATTGTCTTGGAACATCTGACAGCCATGATATAACAATGCTCGAGTCTGTCCAAGCGTATAATGAGTCCGTTGGAGCTTGGCAAATGTCTCTAATTTTACAAAGCAGTTCAGACAAAAGTACAGCACCGAAGAGTTCCAAACATAGAATGGATAATTGCTTAAGCGGCGAGCAACTTTAGTTTTGGCGGCTATTAAAGTTACAAAACATTTTCCACAGTGGACACACTGTGGCATATACCACTGCAGAATAAGCCATTTTCGAAGCATCACAGAATCCGTGATACTGTATGCTGTTTTTTAATGGTTGCATATGTAAATTACGTGAAATTCTTACCTTTGCAAGACTGATAGGTTGTCTCGAATGGATCACCACGCTCGATTTACATCTTTTGGGAGTGGGTCATCCTAATCTGTTTGTAATAATGATATTGAAATCTAGAAAAGCATCGGGTCTTGTTAATATTGAGGTCGAAATGATTAAAAGATAATGGTATGACGTTTTTTGAACGATTGCCTAATACACTTCAAAAGAGTGTGACCAAATGGTCCAAATTTGCCTCCGACCTATGAAACATGTTCTTCAAAAGGAATTACCCAAGAAGTAGCATTCACGGACGATAAAGTAATGCGCTTTGCTAGTATCTCTAGAAAAAGCGTTCAGGAAGTAGCGCAGAGTGCTCTCAACAAAATGACTGGTAGTTGTTGTAGCTATAAAGTGAAACTGTTAAATTGCTCAAAGAAAGGCTAGATGTTGGATTAGATGTCAAAAGAAAAGAACTAAAAAAGTCTTCTGACACGAGTAGCTAAAGAAACTTATGGCCTAAAATAAGATACCTCAAAAGATTCAAAAAATGTGTTATTTTGTGGAATTAAAACGTATCACACTAGCGCTAGCTAGGTTAGGTTAGGTTAGGTTAGGGTGGCTGCTAACGCACACCTAGACCAGTGACGGTCCATTGTGATACCAAAGAATCCTACTCCAATTTCCCTTTCATTGGAACCATTCAGAGCTACTTATGTAGCGTAAGATATCTCGCACATTGCAGATCTCGAGATCCATAAGGCCGTCGAAACAGTAATTGCCCAGATGTTTGTACCTCCTGTAAGCTAGCGCCGAGCACGAGCAGAGGAAGTGGCTCACAGTATCTTCCTCCTCCTCATCCATACAGGTTCTACATAAGTCATTTTCCATTGATACAAGCATCCTCGCATGTTCTCCAATGAGGCAGTGTCCTGTAAGCGCCCCCACGACTATACTTAAGTCAGGTCTACGTAGGGATAGTAGTATTTGGTGTTTGGTGCGCTTTAAATCCAGTTTTGGCCAGACTTGCCACGCTACATTGCATGTTATGGTGTTATTCCACCTCTTCTGTGTCGAGGCTATCGCCTCATTTTTAAGCGCCATAAAAATCGCTGCTATAGGCCTCCCCAGATTTGCCCTTTCCGGTTTCAATTGGAGAGTTGTACCTTTCCTTGCCAATTCGTCAGCCCTGCAGTTCCCTAGAACGTCCGAGTGATCGGGGACCCAGACTATCTGGATATTGAAATGCTCACTCATATCATTAGGAGAGGCACTTCAATGCCTCCACGGACATCAGAGAAACTGATTCCAGCGACTTGATTGCCGCCTCACTGTTCACATATATTGTTATATCCCTTGTGGATGTGACATTATGCATCAAACAAGTCAGCGCTTCCTCAATCGCTATCACCTCTGCCTGGTACTCACTGCAATGAAGACGAACGGATATATTCACGTTTGATTTGTCACAATAGACTCCAGCTCCGACTTTGCCATCTAGTTTGGAGCCGGCAGTGTAGAATTGTATACTTCTAGTTTCTATTGTTGAGCTGTTTTCTCAGGGTTCTCTTGAGCGGATAAAGGTCCGGAAGCCTTTTTCAAAGCATACTGTAGACATTTCCACTCAAACACGGCAGAGAGTCGTGCAGCCGGAGTAGCCGCTCTCTGTTTACCAAAGCTGTCGACAGGATGAAGGTAGAGTGTAGCCTCTAGAGGACGTGTAGAGGTTGTCCTCAGTGCCCGCTTTTAAGCAAGCACGCCGTTCTTTGTACCTTTTCTATCATATTTTTATGTTTTCTTGTCTAGTGCTAGCCACCACATAATCACCGTATACATCAGAATTGGTCTGACTACAGCGATGAAGAGTCAGTATACCAGCTCTGGTTTTAGACCCCATCTCCTACCGACGGCGTTCCTACATGAGGCCAGAGCCATGGTAGACTTCTTTACTCTCTCTAAAATATTGAGATTCCAATTTAGCCTACTGTCCAAAATTATGCCCAGAAATCTTGCCTTATCAGTAAAGACCAGTGCCGTGCCTTTTAAGGTAGGAGGGGTGACTACCGGAATTTCATATTTCTTGGTGAAGAGTACAAGCTCTGTTTTGGATGAATTTATACCCAGCCCACATTTGCTAGCGCACTTTGTAATGATTAAGAGCGCGTGTTGCATGACTTCTCTAATCGTGCTTAGGTAACTACCCGAGATCACGATCGCTACGCCATATGCATACGCTATCATCCTTATTCCCTCCCTCTCCAGTTTCAAAAGTAATCCATTGATTACTATGTTCCAGAGAAGAGGTGATAGGACACCACCTTGCGGAGTTCCTCTAACTACTCGCCTTCTAATGGTGGATTCCCCTATCTCCACGTTAACAATCCTGCATTCTAGCATCTGATTTATCAACCTCCTTAAGAGGTAGTCCACATCTAAGAAAGACAGTCCTTACTGAATTGCCTCCGTCCTGACATTGTTAAAGGCGCTCTCTATATCGAGGAAGGCAACCATACAGTACTCTTTCGAGGGGATTGATTTCTCAATTGTTCGCACCAGGGAATGCAGGGCAGTGCTTACAGATCTCCTTTCCAGTACGCATTATGAGAAGTCGCCCAATTACTGGGTTTTATTTTTTCACAGATGTACACGTCAATCAGTTATTCCAATGTTTTCAACAGAAAGGATGGTAGAGTTATAGGTCTTAGGTCCTTTGGGTAGGCCTGTGAGTTCTTCCCCGTTTTCGGGATAAAAATCAACTTTACCTCCGTCCATTTCCTAGGAATATAATTCAGCTTTAAACACCCTCTGAAGATCACCTCCAGCCATGGGAGAATGCTCGACGAGTGTTTTTGCAATTCCAGTGGAATGATACCGTTCGGGCCTGCCGATTTATAGGATCTAAAGCCGTCTAGTGCCCATAGCTAGTGAGTACAACAAATTGTGCGCATTTTCTACAGTTTGATCAATAAAACATCATGTTGCACAAAGATTATGACCGTTTAATTCACTGTGGGCCAACATAAAATTTGTTACCAAGCACAGTACACATAAAACTTCTGTACGGATTTTGTTTTGTAAGAAACAAAAAATTATTATTACTTTATCTTTTTTTTTTTTTTTTTTTTTTTTGATATTGAATAAATAATTTTTAATGATTTCCGCAATATACGCAGATCTTTACAAATTAAACAGGTGCCATCATTCTGACGTAATTTATGAACATGTTAAAATTATCACTAAACTACACTAATTTGAATTGAGTGAAAAATCGTCAATTTGGTATACTCAAATAAATAAATTGGATGGAAATCATTTGCAAATATTTTAAGTGCGTGGAAGCAGTGCACACTTAAGTTTGCACTTCTTGAAATAAATTTACCAGAAAATCTCGTATAGATATACATAATTTTCAGGGTTGTCGCTCGATCGGTTCAACTATACGAGTAAGCAAAAACATTCAGAATATTTTGAAGCAGAATAAAAAAAAAAAAAAAAAATCTTCCACCCACGCAGGTAATCTATATAAAATTAATAAAAATGCGTATATCAAAACGTATTTACATTTTCATGAAAAGCAAAATAAGATTTTCTTTTATAAAAATGAAAATATGTTTTATTTTTATTTATTTATTTACATTTTAATTTTTTTTTTTTTTTTTTTTTTTGTTTAAAAGAAAAACTTAATAATTAAAACGATAAATGAGAATAATTATGTAATTATGTATGTATACTATGTATGTATGTATGTATGATTATGTTGTGTGCGATCGAGTGAAGTATGTTTTCATTCTATATACATTTCTGTGTGTATATTTAGCAGAGCTAAGACATTATAGTTATTTTTAATTTTTTAAAATGGCGTGATCGAGAAATATTTGGATTTAACTGGCGCATCATTTTGTGTCATAATTTTGTATCATATAGAATCCATTAATCATATTACATTATAAATGTATAACTTTACGAGCTAGGCCAAACGATTTCTTTTAGGGAGCTGGAGCAAATTTTATTTTCAAAGATCACTTTCATAAGAGATATATAATATTCGAAAAGAATACTTCATAGATATCCAAATATGCTTAGAACGTCACGCAAGATGTGTCAAATGTGGTGGTAAGCATTTTACGAGCGTGTGCACATTAGACAGAAATTCTGCAGCAACATGCATCTATTATAAAAAAAACAACATGTAAAGTAGCTAAAAATACTAAATATTAGTATCAACGCATCATCCATCACACTCGAATGCTGAATTGCCAAGTACTGGTTCCAAATCTGAGTTCAATTCAGTCAATGCAGCAACCGAGAAAAAACCCCTTAATGCTACTATTTCATCGGCATTATCGTTAGCTGATACCAAAGGAGAGTCATCATCATTCATATATCTAGCAACTGCACTAGTCATCGTGCTTAACAACAACGGACATGCCGTAGTGGGAAGAGCTTTGCTAGACTCCGGCTCACAGTTAATTATCACCGAATCTTTTGCGAGCCTACTCAAATTGCCGAGACAAAAAAATGGAGGCCAAATTCATGTGATTGGCGCCAGCGTTATATCGTCACTAGCCAGTTCAATAGTCACGTTAAAATCTAAAACGACCAATTTTTATAAAACATTAGACGTGTTAATCTTACCAAAGATCACTAGCTATCAGCCAAAAAATACCATCGATAAGGTCGAATCGTGGAAAATACCATCGAATATCTGACTAGCGGATCCTGATTTCTTCAAGCCAAGGAAAATTGACCTACTATTGGGCGCGGAAATTTACCATCAGTTACTGGCCGTGGGTCAGATTCAGTTAGCTGATCACTTGCCGCTGTTACAAAATACCGTACTAGGTTGGATAGTCTTGGGCAAGGCATCAACGAGATCAGATTCCAACAAATTTTGTCACGTGGCTTTAGACAGTCAAATTAATCTAAATGACCAGATTGAACGATTATGAACATTCCACACTCTGATAAACCATTGTCGACCGAATAATCTGAGTGTGAAGCACACTTTACAAAGTTTACTTCGCGGGATGGTGCGGGTCGATTCATCGTCAGGACTCCATTTTTGTCCTTTCCTTCGGAACTTGGTGATTCCAGAGAATTAGCTATTCGGGCGGCTCTATAAGTCGCCAGAACTATTATACAGCTACAAGAAATTTATCGATGAATACAAGACGTTAGGTCACATGGAACCCGTAGATCCAGAGGCCATCGAACACCCGAACTTTTATTTTCCACACCATTGTGTGACGATACCAGATAGTTCATCAACCAAATTAAGAGTGGTGTTCGATGGGTCCGCCAAGATATCATCTGGAAAATCACTTAATTCAATTATGATGGTGGGTCCAGTTGTTTAGAGTGACCTATTTTCCATTCTAATTCGGTTTCGGTCACACACATCATGCCGATATTATCAAAATGTAAAGACAAGTTCGAATCCACGACGACGATCAAAGATTTTTATTGATTATATAGAGAAATTTATCTAATGAACCACTCACGACGTTTCAGTTGAAAACAGTGACTTACGGGACATCATCAGCTCCAGCGAAAGTATTAGAGAAAGATGTCTACGTAGATGACCTGCTTACGGTGACAAACTCAACAGAAGCTGCCATCGAGCTAAAGAGGTTAATTTCCAATATGTTACAGACGGCGGGGATAAAATTGAGCAAATGGTGTTCAAATTGGCCGGAAATTATAAAGGACGTACCGAAAGACCTTGTCGAGATATTATTAAAAATTGATGAGAACGAGATGGCCAAAACACTCGGACTCTTTTGGAACCCGTCAAACGACAAGTTCAACTTCATTGTCAATTCTAGCAAAGGTGAAATTATATCAAAGAGAACCATATTTTCGGCCATCGCCCGAATTTATGATCCGTTTGGTCTCTTAGCACCGATGGTTGTTTTGGGAAAACTGCTTATTCAGTCGTTATGGAAGTTGAAACTGGACTGGGATCAGTCACTACCACAGAACCAATACACATACTGGCAAACATTTCGAAACAGTCTCAATTTGATTAACCATTTTTCAATCGATCGTCATCTGTTCAACACAAGCGTTCCAACTAGCATCCAGATACATGGCTTTGTCGATGCCAGTAAACGTGCATACGGTGCAGTGCTGTATGTTCGTAGCTCAACAACCAATGGCCATGTCACGGCCAGACTACTATGCTCGAAATCACGTGTTGCACCGCTCCAGAAAACAACATTGCCTCGCTTAGAAATTGCGCAATATTTATAAAAAAAAGGTCAAACACTCCTGCCGATTAAATAATTTATCTATAATTGTAACCGGTTATTCTAGGTGGTTTATTTAAAATCAGATTGGTCTTTTGTACGACTGATCAGATGAGAATCAGTTAGAGCAAATTCTAGTAACGAAAAATCGTAAAAGAACAGCATTATACTTAGTATCATATAGTTGTGTAGTTGCATTAATTTAATTAAAGGTGCGAACATTATTATTCACTTAAAAAGAAATTAAAATTAAATTTAGTTGGAGACCCATATAATTTGCACAAAAAAGCTTGTGCGCCGACAATTAGAAAAAAATACGTAGGTGCTATTTATTCGGCAGAAAGACCAAGAGGCTGATCTGTCATCTTCATAAAAAATTATATAAAACACCATGAAGAACTAAAGGTTGAAACTGAATCCATGCAACTGACTGCAATCAAAACCCAAACTATGAACAAAAATTTAAGTATTCTACCATGATTGAAAAAAAAAGAATACGAAAAACTTTTTCACACCTTAAGGCGAAAGTACGTATGCGGATATAAAATATAAAAAATATCCTCATAGTAACCAATCAAAGCAACACATATAAACCATGTGATTTGCTTCACCAATCAAATCACCCGTTTGCGGATATATTGATGCGTAGTAAAATAAAAACAAAGTAAAAACGGAGATAAACATTTTTTAAATTTGTTTTTAAATGGAATACGGAAATTTTTGTCCGCATACGAGTGATTTGATTGGTGACGCTAGTCACATGGTTTATATCTTTTGATTTGATTGGTTACTATGCGGATATTTTTTATATTTTATATCCGCATACGTACTTTCGCCTTTAGGACGATGGTTTATTGTTGGTGGTGACTTTCTCGTAAAAAGCTCCATTTTTAAGACTATGAAGGTTTTCTTTTCTTATGTACCGCGGTATGTTTACAAAAGTTCGTAGTATTTTATTTGGAGGCGTTTGGATTAGTGTGATGTTTTTTTTTCTTAGCACAATCCTAGAGTTGTATGCCATTGATCTATATCGGTTTTGTTTTATGTAACAAGAGCTTATTATGAATAGAGCTCTAAGATTCTTCCTAAAAGAAAGTACACTTCCATTGTATATTTAATTCTACTCTCTTCTTTTATATACCTTCCTTCTATCTTAGACTTTCAAAAAAATGATTTATATCTAAAAACATTTTCCATTCCGAACCTATTTTTCTGGAGCAAACTTAAGACACGGCCAACAAAAAACCGCTATTAGTTTTGCGCATTCTGTAACCTTCGTTAATTTATCATAATACGGTAATAAGCATTGAAAATCAACAAGTAAGTCTGTGGTCAGCCTTAATTAATTTATTATAGCCAACTTTCCATCAAAACTACGTTTCAATAGGGTCAACATTCATCCTAATTTTATTATTTTAATTGCACTATAACCGTTTTAATGACACAGGTGATCATGACACAAATTGTATCATGCAAAATTTTGTTTTAAAATTTTTAAAAGAGCAAGCTGCTTAAAAAATTACAAGTTGGCTTTATCTATTCAACAGCATGATTACGAAAAAGAAACAAAACAAAAGAAAAAAATTATTAAAAATATTTTTTTGATTTTGTTTTATTATTATTAAACGCCCTTTAAAAGACAAAAAATCAGTCCGTTTCATTTTTGCTTTGTACGTTTAAGTAATACATAATCAGTGCTTCTTTTAGAGGGGAAAACGTATCAAAAAAAATCAAACGAAACAAAAAATTAGGAGAAAAAATTTAAATATTTTGTATACATTAATATTTTTCTTGTTTTTCCAATCAGAATGTCATGTTGGATTAACTTTTATACGGTAATTTTAATGGTAAAATGCAACTAGAGATTCATTTAATTAAATGCTTTTAATTATAAGACAATTTTAGGTTGGCTTTTGGGTTTAATAAAGAATTTTTTGAACAGATTTATTTGTTAAGGGAAGCAGTGCTTCCCTTGCTTCCATGGACGCTTCATCTCTGTTAGTTTCATTCATTTGATACGCCATTTTCGCGTCCAACTACTTATTTCTTTTTGTATCTCTGCAGTTTGTTGGTAGAGTCAATTATGCTTTGCCCTGTGAAAGCATTGTCCTGAGGTTACACTGTAATATTACGCCATTTAGGATGTGTATGAGGTTGTTTGTTAATGTCATTGATGTACACTGCATATAATAGTACCACGCACATACCAGTACAATACAGTAACAGGTATGATCATAGGTTTGTGACATCTCCGTTATTTTAAATTAACAATTATTCTATCACATCACAGTACAATAGTTTCTTACTTTCTATTTTTTTTTTTTTTTTTTTTTTTTTTTTAATAAAAAAAAATAACATAAAAAATATCCTTATAAATTCATACGTTTGATGGGTTTCATCTGCCTTCCAGAACGTGTCGTCTGTAGTTCTTGGGATGTTGGTGAAGTATGTTTACTCGTATCGTTAGTGTAGTAAAGTCTCAAAGAATCCCGAATAGCTGTTTACCATTAAGAGATCGTCCTTGATATTTAAGGACAAATGGAATATATCCAAAGCAACTTTTTCAAATGGTTTTTCTGGCACTTTTTTACACATTAGTGTTTCCTTAGGTTTGTTTGATTGCATTTGTTGGAATATTGCACAATGCTTAAGAAATGTTGTAATATCCTTTGTCATGTTTCTCCGAAATAGAAATTTTCTAGCTAATTTTAGCGTTTTTTGAATTTCAAAATGACCACGATGAATATTTTGCAGAACCCAAATTTTTTAACAATTTGGTCCCTGAATTTCCAATAACTTATTTGCTAACTGTGATACCTCTTTCTCATCATTAGACCAACCATTCATACTACACTTAATGATTCTTATAGTTCTGTATCACTTTCAGTTGATGATATAAAATCTCGACGTGCCAATTTTGTCATATTTAGAACAATACTAACTTCTAGTTCTTTCTCATCTGGATCTATTGTACTATGACAATCTCTGCTTAATTTATCCGCTATATGAAGTAATTTCCCGTTTTATACGTAATGTTAGGTGCGTAATGGATACCATCAAACAAAATTCGTTGTAATCTAGACGGTGCTAATTAGGGCGGTGCATAAACGTAGTCATAAAATTTGTTGCTCGCATATCTTATAGCAGCGGCCTCCTTTTCAATCTGCGGGTAGTTAAGTTGAGTTTTGTGAGGGCTTTAGAAGCATACGCGACTAGCTTATCGTTTTGTAGAAGTATTGCTCCAAAACTAAACAAACTGACTTCCACTTGTAAGTTCACATCTGCTGTCGTATCATCTACAATCCCATCCTCCCATCGTTTTTTATCCGAATAGTTTCGCGCATGAACTTGTTGACCAATTTTATATTTGGTTTGGTGTTGTTGTTTTACTTCATGTGATGATGGCAAATGTACTGATAATAGGTTGTGGGGCTGACGACCATTAAGTAATTTAGCTGTTGACGTAAACAGGGTTCCGCTGTCACTTACAATTGTGTTAGGCAACCCTTCAATGAAGAAAATATTCTGAAGTGATGAAATGGTATAGTTGAAGATGTTGCCATGGAGAGCTCGACTGTATATGGAAACTTTGAATACGAGTCTACAACAATAAACCACATGCGAGAGTAGAATGGTCCAGCAAAACCTATGTGGACTCTCTTCCATGGACGTGGACTCTCTTCCATGGACGTGGATGTGGACTCTCTTCCATGGATGGCCAGAGTCGCACTTAGAATGGCAAATCGTGAATTTTCATCATGGCCGGAAGTGCGACTCCGGCCATCCATTGGTTATAAAATGTGATACTTCCTGAACAAGAGGATCATTTCTCGTATATTCAGCAACGATACTGGCGTTGATTGGGAAATTATTGATGGTCACTTGATAGATCTCCTCCGCATCCAACAGCTTTTTCTCCTTTTTTTCAACCTCGACACGGACTAAACCTTTCACTGGGATATCAATACCCCCTATGCCTTTAACTCCTTATTCGTTGTTTCGCACATCAGTTCTCCCAGCTTTCGGTAACCTGCACACCGATGCGATGTGTCCTACCTTGGAACACAAATTACATACAGATTTGTTTTTATAATGATAACAATCTATCCGCTTATGAAATGCGCCACAGCTCTGGCATGACTGTTGGTCCCCTTTTGTTGATCGATCGCGTTGGTATGTTTGGCTTCTACTTCGATTGTGCCACTCGGAACTATGTCGACTTTCTGAATGGTGTTGCTTAACCAAATTAACCAGTAGTTTTTTGCCCGTGTGTGCACCATGAAATTGCGCCATTTTACATCAAAAATAAGTAACTGGTCGTTGACCTTCGTTCGTCAAGATCCAGGATTTTCCAGGATTTTCTTTATACCTGCTAAGTAAACTAATATCAAAATTAATGTCAGGACGAGTTACATGTGCAGCATAGAGCAAGCAGCCTACCGCTTCCCTGTATGGAGCGTTACACATCTCATTCATCTCATTCTCGGTTTTCGGACACATTTCGAAACTAATTTTCATTCTCGGTTTTCGGACACATTTCGAAACTAATTTTCTGATTCAAATCCAGTGTCGGGTTTGCATTACTAATAACAAAACGTTCAATAATTTCTTTGATGTATTACCTCTGATCAATTGTGATATCGCGGGTTACCCTTATATTAGTGATCGATAACGGCTCACGTTGGTCCTTCTTGTTTAAGTTTTTGTCTTAGCCCATAAATCGATTTTATCAAACGACAGTAACGCTTTGTACCATCATCAAACAATTTCGACTGTTTCATGTAAATTTCGATATCTTACCATGGAGAAGCGCCATCACTTGGGCTAACTTTCAAATCAAGCTTTCCAGCCATTGCCAATAGATACCTAATTGAATTGCACTGCACTACAGGCGCGAAAAATTTCCTTGTAATCTTCACCTACAATTTGTGTAAAGCCTTTTGTCACAAGCGTTGCCTTAAATCGCATAATATTGCCGTCTGCATTGCGCTTTGTCTTAAATATCCATTTACACTTCACTGCCTTTTTATCTTTTGGTATTTCCAATAACACCCATGTTTTATTTTCGGCTAACGAGTTCATTTCTTTATGCATTATGCTTCCATCCAACGATCTTTCAAAGGACTTGACATCGCTGCTTTAACGGTAGTTGAATCACTTTCTTTAATCGCAATGTATATGTGTACTTTAGTTTTTGCAATTGTGCAATTCTATTCGATGTATGCTGTACAATGGTTTGTTCTAAATTTGTACTCTCATCGATGTCAATTTATACATTCTCCGGATCAAACGTCGTATCATCATTGGCCGATCCAAATTCCGATTAAAACATTGGCGAACCGTCAGTCGGTTCAATTTTTGACTCTTACAAGTTGATTGTCCATCTCTGCTTACAATGACCCTTTTTGTCGAATGATTATATGCGAACGATATGTTTTTTAAGGTGTTGGCATAGCCAATAAACGTGCATTTAATTGCTTTATTGTCAAGTTTCATTCTCTTGACATCTGGAACGTGTGCATAAACACTTTGCATCCGAAAACTTTGAAAAAACACAAATCTGGTTTTATTCCGGAAAACGCTTCCTCTGGACTGTCTTTGTTATTTGTATCTTTGCACGGTACACTACTCACTATCCTTTCTGCTGTCATCAAAGCCTCTCCTTAAAATAAAATACGATTGACTGTATTTTCACTGGACCACACACGTCTGTGTGTACCAACTCTAATAAATATTCAACTGTATTACCTTCATTGTTGAACGGTAAACGACCCAATTTACCTTTAACACAAATCTCATATTTATTTGATTTCAAATTTCGAATCTTGCTATCGAAACCGTTGATAAACACGGAACTAAACTTCAAAAATTTAATTTTTTTTCCTAAAACTATTTAATTGGTTAATATTTACATAAATTTTCTTAGTTAAGATTACTTTTTCACAAAAATTTCATGGTTCATGATAAGTTTTTACACTTCATATGATCACGTTGTTCTAGTGAATTATATGATGAAAACAAAACAAATTTCGTTTATTATTTTATTTAATTTTTTTTTATCTTTTTATTTGCTGGTGATCGAGTTGTTAGGCCACTCCTATGGAATGTTGGTTGGAATAATTTGTGATTCTTCTTAAAATCTATATAACCAACCTTTTCAGTAGAAAAGAGTGGATTAACTGCTAATCTACCATTTGATTTTTGTTCTTAATATGGGCTTTCCATCGTAGCTTGGCGTCTAGTGTCATAACTAAGTGCTTGAATGTTTCACATTTGTAAATACTGATTTATGATCTACCATCTTCTAAGTAAAGTTCAAATGTACAGATTATGCAATTAACATTGACTGTGGTTGAGTGAAGCATCTTAAATAGTGTTTCCTATTGCCATGATATCGGTATCATAAGCAAATGTGCGAAATATATTTCCTTTTTCCATTGGATTTTGTATTTTATTAGTAAACAATAAGAACGATGGCGGACCCAAGATACTCTCTTAAGGAATTCCAGCCATTATTATTTTTGTTTCAGAATATTCGTTGTTTTTTTCTGAACATTCCACATTCCTACATGATAACGTGACTGACTGACACCTTGTACCAGTTGTAATTGTGTTAAAAATAATCAATTGGGATTTTATTGTTTTATTTGCCGAGACCTTCCGTATTACTATACATATTGTGATCGTAAGCAATAGCGCTAGGAGTCCATATGATATCGTGTAATAGTGTATGTCATGATAGGTTAGCGTGTTTGCTTCGTTCCTCAATTCCTCACTTATTTTCAACTGTAGCTGTGTGAGATCTTTCGTTTTTGTTAGATTGTTAAAGTTGTATGAGCGGTCTTGGTGTGATAAGATTCTAGCCTCTCTCGATATATTGAATGTTGGTAGTATAGATAAATATATTTTATGCTGGTACAGCTGTCTAGCTGGTATATTTATTGATGTGCCTTTTAGAGTTGTTGAATTGTTAATAGCTTTGTAGTGATGACTTAATTGTGTGTGTCTAGTATACTGCCTCGATCAAAGTTTTTTGAACGTCCTTGAATGATGACATTAGTAGTAAAGTATGCATTGATAAAGCTAGAAAGTTAATATTTCTGTCGTTACTTTCTAGTGCTTGCTCTATCTGACCTTTGAACACTATCCAATGCTGATCAATATCTTGCTGCCTCTTTTTAAAGAAGTTTACGGTGACATCTATGATTGAAGTTTGATTTTTCATTAATTATAACAGGTGGTTGTTGTTCAGTTTAAGTTTTTCGATTTCTTGTTCATAATGAGCAGGTTCTCGTTTGCTTCTTACAAAGTTAGCCTTTTGTTGATGAAGCAGTTCGTTTTTATGTTCCAGTTCTAACAAGAACTGTTGGAATGATGGTACAATCAATGAACATATGTCCTTTCCCGGGCTTGCGGTATGATTTGTAAAATTCTGTTCTTGAACCTGACAAAATTTCTCCAGTTTGTTTATGTACTGCCTTCTTCCTCTTTGTTTCTAGTGGTCTGACCTTTCCGTTTCTGTGAAGTCTGTTTTACCCTTGTTATTGTCATGCAGTTGGAAGTTTTCGGAAGGGATAAAGGCCTGTTTGTGTTGAGATCAACATGCTTTGATGGGAGTTTTTTTACTGAGTTTCCATCAATTAGCTTTTTAGACAGCATTTGATTGTCCTCTATTGGAAATGGACTAATTTTTGTAATGGGCCTCTTGAATATAGTTTGTTTTGGGCCCCTTATTGATACTACTCTAGTTAGGCCATCTGACCCTGGATGAGTGTCTATTATCCTTCCCATCGCCCATTTTGTAGGTGGTAGGTTTTCCTCTTTAATAAGCATCAACTGCCCAATTTCGATGTTTGCTTTTGGTGATGTCCATTTCGCTCTTTGTTGTAGATTTATTAGGTACTACATAGACCATATTTTCCAGATTCTTTGAGTCATTTTTGAGACTAAGGCCCACCTTTGTATTGTACTAATATTCGTGATATCTGGCTCTGGATGTGTAAGCAGTCGTTTCCCGTCTAAGAAATGATATTGGAAGAATAGGTCTAGAATTCGAGCAAGCTTCCACCTGTGTTAGTACTGTATTGAATTCCTCAAAGGTAAGTGTTGTTTCTCCGATGATTTTTTTAAATGGTGTTTTGTTGATTTAACACCAGATTCCTATAATCCCCCGAAGTGGAGACTAGCGGGCGGAATAAAATACCATTTTGATCCATTAATGGCTCTTCGTTCAGTGGCGTCGTGATTAGCTTGTTTGATCGCTAGTTTTAGTTCCTTGTCGAAATCGTTCCGGGCTCTGATCGTTCGTGGACTGCTTTTATCGAGAAGCAGACAAATAAGGCTATGTATCCTTTATATGATTTTGTACCTCTACCTTTTGATACACGAATGGCAAATGGGCCTGCATAGTCAATTCCTGTATTGGCGAATGACCCACAGGGATTGATTCTTTCTGGAGGTAGCATGCGTATTAGTTGTTCTGATGTAGCTCTCCTGAATCTAAAACATTTTACACAGTTGCGTATAGTTGTACTCACTAGACTGTTGCTTTTCAGAATCCAATATTTGGTTCGCAATTGTGACAAAATTGATTGAATACCTCCTTGTAGTACAAGGTTGTGTGCTTCTTGAGTAACTTTGAAAAAACATGATCCTTTGGTAAGATCATTTGATATTTTTGATTGAATTTAAGTTGGAAACCTGCCACCTACTCTGAGAAGGCCATCACTATCGATAAATGGGTTTAGTGATTGTAATTTACTAGTGTTTTTTATCATTTTGTGGTCTGAATAGATTTGATTTCATCAGCAAATTCTGATCTTGGAGTTCTTCTGTATTTTTATATATATATGATTTCTTAGAGTACTGATGAATCAGAAGCAAAATGCTACCGTTCTTTTAATTTTGAGCGCGGACGAAAATCGGCTATAATCTATTAGCATTGGAAGTAGTAGCGTGGTGCCCACTAGACAACTTGTTTTTAACTCTTCCACTTCTGCGTCTTCGGTGGGCTGTAGTAGTAATAGATAATTTCGTAATTTTAACCAGTCTGGTCCGTGTCACTATATGTCCGAGAGGCTATATCTGCTGGATTGAAACTGGACTTTACGTGGTGCCATTGGCTTGGTTGCATAAGTGACTGAATCTTCGATATTCTTTTTTGCATGAAGGTTTTATATTTGTTGGGTTTGCCTTTTATCCAGCCCAGTGTGATCATTGATTCAGTTCAGGCATAAACGGTTAAATGTTCTAAATTCATGGATTCTTCTACTAGTTTAATAGTTTCGCCACTAGTAGTGCTCCACATAATTCTAATCTTGGTAGTGGTATTTTGCTTCTTAGATGATATTTTGCCTTGGTTTTGCTGTTATTAAATACACTACGGGGATACGGGCTTAGACCTTTCTTGAATTTAATCCATTGTTGTTTCAAATTGGTATTTAGTTTCATTCCATCTGACGCAGGCTATCCAAATACTCTGCATTAACCGTTTTGTTTGTAGCGAGCCATTCTAATGGATCGAATAAGTTGGCTACTTCTGCTAATATTTTCCTTTTAGTTGGTATCTCTTTGTGATCCGCTGATGAAATCTTGAATTCAAAAATGTCTGTATTAGGGTTCTAGTTAGTTAGTGTTTTAATTGTGTCATCGATCTGAATAGGACATAATCCACCTTTACGAGAATCTGCTGGTATAAGTGTTGTTATCTACTTATTGTTACTGGCCCATTTTCTAAGAATAAATTCTCCTGATTTGAGGAGTTTCAAATTCTGTGATTGGACTTCTAATGCTTCAACTAATGTGAAAAGAAATCATCTACATAAAAATTTCTTAGAGTGATCGCAGCTGCAGCTGAGCATTTGTTCTTTTCATCATCGCATGATGAACTGCCATGCAACACTTTTGTAGCTATAAGAACGTTGCCGCTGTAGTTCCATACGTGAATGTTTGCAGTTTGAACGTTTGGATTTGGCCTTTTGGAGTTTCTCTCCACAATAAGCGTTGATAACGGAACATTTTCTCAATATCAGTATCATTATGTAACTTTCTCTGAGGATTGGATCTCTTGCTAATCGCCGTTCAACTTGTAGTAGTCTTGCGATTGCCATTTTCTCTGATTCCCCCAGATGCGTCTGCGGATCTTTTTGGAACGGGATTTTTACTTCGTAGCGTCCATTACTTAGACGTCTGTGAGTGTTTTGAAAATACTCCTCACATTCGGTTTCTAGTTCGCGTTCGTGGTGGATGTAGTTCCTCCTGTTCCCAGAATCTTTTTAGCTGTTCATCTATCTCTATTGATGAAATGTGTGAGTTTATATAAACTATTTAGCTTTTGCCTCTTGTCGCTATTCTGCCTATGGTTATCCAGCCGAATTCAGTATTTGTGGTTTTATGATTTGACTGTAGTAGTCTGCCCCTAACAATATGTCAATGGGTGCTGGAATGTTGTAGTTTGGATCTGCCAGTAGTAGCTCGTTCAGATGTTTCCATTGTTTGGCTTGAAAAGTAGCTTCTGGAAGATTTTTGGTTATCTTGTTCAATACTAGCAATTAATCACCTACTCCATGGACTTCTGCATTGATTCTGCGCCCTGTTAAATGTAGTCGTTTTTTAGCTTCTGTTGTAATAAAGCAGGTCTGTGAACCAAGTCAAGGAGTATTCTTAGGAGCTCCTCTCCTCCATCATATCCTGTTGTTTTAACCAGAGTGGTTGCTAACAATGTAGATTGATGGTCGCTAGTTGCACAGGTATGTTGTTTAGTATGCAACAGGCTGTGATGTTTTCCATTACAGTCCTTACAGAATTGTCTGCTGTTGCATTGTAGAATGTTGTGTCCAGCGCTTAGGCATCTTCTACATAGTACGTGTAAATTAATTAGTTGCAATCGTTCTATTTGCCTTAGGTGATTAAATTTGTTGCATTCTTCCAGACCGTGATTTTTAAAATGTTACTGCGCTGAAACTTTGTTACTTGAAATAGCTAGGATGAGATCTTTCATACACAGGCGTTGTTTTTTGTATTCTTAAGGCTTGTAAGGCCTGATATCTTGTCTCCAAAAATTCGAGAAATTCGTCTGTTGTTTGTAATTCTTTAGGATTTTTCAACGATATTTCATATCCTTTCAATGACTCGTTGTCTAGTTTTTTGGTTAGAAATGGAACTAACTAGGCACCCCAAGTTGCCGTGTCCACGCTGTATTTCGACCATCCACAATACAGTCAGCCAATGTAATACAATCTTCACCCAATATACCAACCATACCGTCGCCCACATCCACTCAAATCAATATCCCATCTACATCAATTTTGCCAACGGTCCCACAATCAACAACAATTCATAGCACGAATGTATCTACACCCAACATACATCAGTCCGAGGGCAACCTACAGATAATACCAACAACCAATAACGTTACAAACAAATCAGCTCAGTACCATTACTTTACAGGTGTTATTACCTACAGCACGTGTTTATGTTACTGATGTTGGGGAACAACCACAATTATGTCGTGTATTATTAGATTCTGGGTCACAGGCAACATTTGTCACCGATGAATGTGTACAACGTTTGGGTTTACCGAGAACTAGAGCAAAGATCGCAATTAAGGGTGTTGGCTCATCGACAGCGGAAACAACAAGAGGTGCAACAACTCTTGAAATATCATCCAGATTTGAAACCAAACCAATATTAAATATTAACGCTCTTATATTACCAAGAGTAACAGTTCCAATGCCATCATCAAATATCAACCCAGTATGTTGGGAATATCTTAATTCGTTACAATTAGCCAGATCCCACATTTTTTAAACCAAGTACCATTGACATTTTGATCGGAGCGGAGTATTTCTTCGCTATTTTAACGGCAAAATCATCAGCGATCTAGGAAACCCCATAGCCCAAAACACCATATTCGGATGGATTGTTGCGGGAAATACCGAAACCAGAGCTACAAATTGCATAGTACAAGTAGGTTTGTGCACAGAACCCGATGTGGATCGATCTCTCCGTAAATCGAAGGAGATCGAAGAAATACCATCAATCAACCATTTGACGGAAGAAGAAACACAGTGCGAGGCATACTTTGCAGCCAACGCAGTAAAGACGAGAGATTTGTGCTTAAATTACCATTTAAACAGCACAGAGAAGCAGTAGGGAATTCAAGAGATATGGCAGTACGGCGCCTATTTGCGATGGAAGACAAATTCATGAAGTATCCCGAGTTCAAAGTCCAATTTACGGCATTTATTCATGAATACATCAATATGGGGCATATAGAGCGCACCCGAATTTGTCGTTTTTTATGTCACATCACGCGGTTTTCAAAGAATCAAGCACCACTACGAAACTTAGAGTGGTGTTTGATGCATCGGCGAAATCAACAACCAAGATATCATTAAATGATACTTTAATGGTAGAACCTACGGTTCAAGATAGTTTATACAGTATTCTATTGCGCTTCAGACGACATGCCATTGTATTTACGGTTGACATAGAGAAAATGTAGAGATTGCAAAAGAAGACACCGATTTTTAAAGGATCGTCTGGCGTAATAATCCAGAATCCACAATTGAGGATTATAGGCTAATGAAGGTTACGTATGGTTTTAGAATCATCCGGGTTTTACTTACGAAAATGTGGTTCGAACTGTCCATTATTGCTTAAGTCAATACCTCAAAATAGCCAAGAATTATTACCGATCGAGATTTCTGAGGGAGTAAGGTCAATAAAGTTACTTGATTTGGAATGGTGCCCGAAATATGATGATTTTCATTTTAAAGTTTTTGTTAGTCAAACGGTTACCAATACTAAGCGAGAAATGATGTCTGAGGCTTCGAAAATCTTCGATCTACTAGGGTGGCTTGCACCATGTACTATTATGGTGAAAATTCTGTTCCAATCATTGTGGCTGTTAAATTTGTAGTGGGATGATCCATTACCGGTAAATATATCAAAGAAATGAGAAAGGAATTAACCGAAATCGACAAAATATCCATTTTCTGATTCTTCTGAGTTCGCGTACTTTGCCGTCATTTATGCTAGAACTCACCTACCAAACCAATCACGCGGAATGTTACTATCAAAATTACATTTTACGAGTCCGAAGCAGGTTTCCAGTGATATTACCAGCAAACCATATCAACACTAAACTTATTATTGAAGAGACCCACACTAAATATCTACACGCAGCACAATCTTTAATGGTGTCCATATTGAGACAGAGATATTGGATAATCAGTTGTAAAAATCTAGTGCGACAAAAAATTCGTCAATGTATCCCATGTACCCGATACAAGCCATACAAGCTCACTTAATTAATGGGAGAACTACCGTCCGCGCGAGTAAATTTTAAATATGTGTTCGGTCAAACGGGAATAGACTATGCTGGCCCCATTTGGCTACGATCCATGGTTGGGAGACAGCCACACAAGACTTATATCGCGATCTTTGTGTGTATGGGCAGCAAAGCAGTTCATATAGAATTAGTCAGTGACCTGTCAACCAATGCGTTTTTAGCCGCGCTCAAGCGATTTATGTCTAGAAGAGGAGTATGTTCTGACATATTTAGTGACAATGGCACAAACTTTGTGGGGGCAAAAAATCTACAAATGAAATATAACAAAACATAATAATTTAGTTTCAAATTTTTTATTAAATGTTCAGACAAGATGGCATTTTTATCCGCCATCTGGACCTAACTTCAGCGGTCTATACGAATCCGCAGTTAAGTCTATGAAATTTCATTTGAAGAGAGTCTTGGGGAGCACTGTACTCAATTTTAAAGAAATGACGACCTTACTATCACAAATTGAGGCGATTATGAATTCGCGTCCATTGTGCTCGCTGTCACCCAGCTCAGATGAAATAGATATGCTAACACCGGCTCATTTTATTACTGGGCAACCACTTACATTACCTCGCGATCCAGATCTAACAAAAGACAAACAAAACACACTCAAACGATTGAACCTCATTCAACACTTAATGCAACATTTCTGGCGTCGGTTCAATAATGAGTATTTAACTATACTCCATAATCGATGAAAGTGGCAACACAGAAATACCAACATTAAAATTGATGACATCGTGTTAATACGAGATGGTAATACACCTCCAGCGCAATGGCCATTAGGCAAAGTTTGTCAAACACACTCTAAAAACCCAATCTGGAATCTTCAAAAGACCAATCACCAAACTGGTGATAGTATCTTGAACTTGCTGTTCAACGTCGGCGGTATGTCTATAAGACGTATAGACTAGAAGAATAAGATCAAATTATCTTGGAGAACATAACACCGCCAACAACACCAATATTTCATACTTACAGTCATTGCACTTTCATAATTTTCACCTGTTAGTTGTAGGTGCTGGATGACCTTGCTTGCAGCCCCTTCGAGATGTGTTCTTAGATACATCATCTTGTGGGTGTTTGTGAGCCTTTTGTGTTGACCCACCAATTTTATGAACTTTTTACCCATTCCTGAACTTCATTGAACTTGGGTATCTCGATCTTTTGAATTTTATATTGTGGCTGGTTAATGTTGTTTGTTTTGCTTCCTTCTGGTCTATTTTTTACTTATTATAACTTGGCAGTACAATGTTCCAGATTGTTGCTGATCTCAAAATATATGTTGTTTGTAAAGTATTCATGATTCCTCACATCCATTTTTGAGATCATTGTATTTAGTTGTATAATCTTTTGGCCCTGCACATGGTTGCAAGGCCTGTTCTATTAGATTCTCCAGGTGGTTTATCCGTATGTATTGTTTTTTATACAGCTTCTTCATTAATGCAAATTTTAAATACATCACATGAATAAAAAAGATTACATCTCTGTTTGTCCTCTAAAAACTACTCACTGATTTTTCCGCGTAATTTCAGGGTTTCGAACAAAACTACAATACATACGTGTAGTATTCAAATTTATGTAATTTGCATAAACAAATAACAAATTAATATTTTTGCGCAAAAGAGCATCAACGTTACTTTTCTTTGCCGAATTGATTAATGAATGATTCATGCATGGTGTGCGATATGGCCTACCGAGATCATGACTCACTTTGTATTATTTGTTTTTTAATTCATATTCTTCGCACTAAAATTGTACGAGAGTGAAAACATCGCAGTTTCATTTGTTTTTTTTTTTATTATTTTTAAGTTTTCTTTCGTCTTCACTATATGTATATTGAAAGATGCCTTCCCGTAAGATTTTATCTTAATCATACACAATAATGAGCTTAGATATTTTGATTTTGTGAATAAGATCATGGTGTGTCCTAGTGTAGTATATAGTTTAAAATTTATAGTGAGTGATACACTTGTTGCGTGTGAAGTTCGGTTTATATAAACATAGTCACACATATTACAAAAATACATGCGAGACTATATATACACATTTACACCCAACTTAGTTAAACACAGAAACATACACACTCACACATCTTATATACATAAAAGTGTACACAAAGAAATGAAATTGTATAGATACGTTCGTTGCACACAACTCAACTCAAAACAAACATCAAAGTAAATAACGTATACGGATACACTGTGTGGTGTAGTGTAAGTTGAATTTATTAATGAAATATGTGTGATTGTATTAGTTTCGTGTTTGTATAACGATGCTTTGTAGTATGCATACGATTTAATAAAAATTTACATTCATAAAATTTTTATTGTACACACAATGAAATTCGGTTGTGTTTACAATTTTTAGTACATTTTCGGTCGTGAAGTCGAGGCAAAATATTTTTATGATGGTTTGTTTGGTTGTAACCATCATTTTGTTCTACTTCCTGTATTACAAGAATGATGTAATGTTGGTGGATAATAACATAAATGATTGCTGTGGCTTTACTTAAATACTAATGCGCGAGCATAGTATGTAATTTAAATCAAAAGCGACGCATACATCATTTTTGCAGACAACTTAATGTAGGTCAGTTAAAAACAGTTTTTTAATTTATAGTTGCTTAATTTTTTATTTTTTTTTATGAGTTTGTAAAAGAAAACATGAGAGAATTATTTGGGATGGCTCTTATTTGGAAGACAAATATAAAACATAAGTCTGAATCTGAGTCTCTCGGACGGGAAGGTGGAATATAGTCTCCTGATAAAAAATTAATTTCAAAATGGGCGTTGTCTTTTGTTTATTTGTTAACTACTTCAAGAATTACGATTTCACAGTCTTGTCTAAGCCAATAAAAACGAGTATCAGGTGTAACTGGTCGCTGTTTCAGAAACTAATTGACAAAAAGTTACCAACGTTAGAATTTGATCGAAGTATCCTTTATGGAATTACGAATATGTGAATCCCTTTCAATAGGAACTGATTGGTCAACTAATCTACACAAACTATCTGACCTATAGAACAGGCTCGATGCTGTACGATCTTACTAGATGCTGTAAATATTGTTTAAAAAAACAGAAAATGAAGGAGGATTCCAAACCTTTAGTAAAATGGGACACTAGTCTTTTTATGTGTTTGGTTAAAAATGATAATGTTCGACATCTATGGTGTAAAAAGAATTTTTAACATGATGGTAAAAATTAAACTAATGAGAAGAAACACCCCACGCATACCGCAATGTAAAAAATTTCAGAGATTTAATTACAGCCGAAGGTATTGCGGTTAGTATCCGAGATGTGTAAAATGTTCAGTGAAGGACAACATCCAGCTAACTATCAAGGCTGTGAGATTGCTAAACAACTACAAAAACATAAGCGATAAATCACGAAATACAGCGCATAATCACGGAAATTCGAAAACAATAACAACAAACCAGATGGATCAAAATCGTTAACCAAGTAACGCAGATCAAATGATCAATCTGGAAAGAACAGGCTTTACTAATAAAAGGAAAATGTAAAAAATCCTGTAGTCGGAAAATGGAAAAAAACTATGCAATTCACCACTGTAAGGATTTATATTAAAAGCAGGAAACTAACTGTTAAACACATCCATTGATAGGGATTTAGATAGAGTTCTACGACGTCAAAAAAGAGAATTGTGGAGAATTGTTTGCAGCAGACCAGATATTAAAATGTAAATTTTAATTATGGTGGCTCACCAACATATGGCCTAGTCGATGTAGCAAGTGCAGCAAGGTTAACAAATTTTAAAACAAACTAGGATCTCATTCACGAATTAATGGAGGAAAAATCTTCAGATGCCAATAAGAAATTCTTTGTAGTTGGAAGATGAATTGAAACTTTGATGAATTGATTTGTAATGTTTAATCAATTTTTGAAGTTTAATTTATGTTAATTTTAAAGTATTGTGTCAAATAACGTGTATATAAATTTGATTTTCAGAGATTACATGACGTATTGATCATAAAACTGTTAATTTAATTGATTTGTATTATTTAATCAATTTTTTAAAATCTAATTTATATAATTTTAAAGTTTTGTGTCAAATAAAGTGTATATAAATTAGATTTTTGGCGATTATATGACGTATTTGTCGTAAAGCTGTTAACTCAATTGATTTGTAATGTTTAATTAATTTTTTTAAAATCCAATTTATATTAACTTTAAAGTTTCGGGTCAAATAAAGTGTACACAAATTAGATTGTTGGTGATTACATAACGTTTTTGTAAAAAAACGGTTAACTCAATTGATTTGTAATGTTTAATCAATTTTCAAAATCTAATACATGATACTGCGATTACATGACGTATTGGTCATCCATCAAACGGTTAATTCAATTGATTTTTAATCTTTAATAATTTTTATTAAAATCTAATTTATATTAATTTTATAGTTTTGCGTCAAATAAAGTATATATAAATTAGATTTAGGGCGATTACATGACGTATTTGTCATGAAACTGTTAATTTAATTGATTTGTAATGTTTAATCAATTTTAAAATCTAATCTATATTAATTTTAAAGTTTTGTGTGAAATAAAGTGAATGTGAATTAGATTTTCGGCGATTATATGACGCATTTGTCATAAAACGATCAATTCATTTGATTTGTAATGTTTAATTAAATTTTTTAAATTAAATTTGCATAAATTTTAAAGTTTTGTGTCAAATCAAGTGTCAGTTTTGGAATTGTGTCAATTAAAGAATTTTTAAGTTTTTGGGTTAAAAATTATATAAATGGTATACACAAATGTAAAAGCTACGGTTAAAAATTCCGCACGACTCCATTGGAATCTAACAACTTAAATTTTGGCATTTGAAAAGAAATTTTCCATTAACAGGTTATCCCTATTCATATTTAAACCCGATGGCATTAAATTCGTATCATTCCAATATACCATCGGATTACGTAACAAAATGCTTGTGCAATATTTTCAATATATCTAACCTTTGATTTCGCATATAATACATGTCTCAAGCACAATTATGGTTTCCTAGATCGATATACTCTATATCTATACCGATATAAATAAGCCAAGGTTTTCAAATCGAACCTAATTAAATTGTAATTTACGATATTTGTATTTTTATAGATATCCATAAGATAACATAATGTTATACCGAAGCTATAGATATATAAATAAGACTTTGTCGCACAAACTTCAAAAAAAAAAAACACATAAAATTATGTTGTTGATAACGTACCAGCTCTTCGAACCATAAAAGTAAATGTATATTGTTATCAAAATAGTTAAACATAAAATTTCTTAAGAAAGTAACGTATATAGATATACATTAAATAGATTTTTCGAGTTCCTAGAACTAAACGCCAACTCATTGAACGGCGTAAATAAATGAAGTGATATTCATTCATAAATTATCGGACAAAAAAAAATTAACAAAAAAAATAAATAAAAAATTACGATAAATATAAACGAGCGGATACTATTCGCGTATACATGTATTACCTACTTGGCGCCAATCATAAGCAAATTTTCATTTATTTTTAACTGTGCGGTTTAATTATTTATTTACTTACTGTGTAATTCGCCGGATTTTGTTTTTAACGAGTATTTGTAGTTTCGCAAAAAAAAATTAATTCGAACTACAATTAGTTTACTATCTGAAGTATCGTCTATTATGGATTTAACATAAATAATTTTTAATTCCCTATAGGATTAATGCAAAAGTCGATAGTTTTTAAAGGAAAATTTCTTATAATTAAACAGAGATGATTTCCTGGCCAATTAAAGCCTACAACGACCAAAGCTGAGTTAGGGACCTCGGGATTATGAAATGTTTCAGAGAAACAAACAATAAAGCTATATTTAAATTGCATTTATTACTACATGTGCCATTGGCCATTTTCGGCCCCTGCCCAATGACCAGCACTGCGACCTAAAACATCTTTTGTGCTATTGGGTTTATTAGTCCCAGAGCCCCTCCATCTTCCTTATATAGGCGAGAATGCTGCTTGCAGAGGCCAATTTACATTTCTCCGGGGTCAAATACCTCTCTTCAAAATGAAACCATCTCAGTGTACACAGAGCAATATACTCACATAGTATCTGATCTGCGATGTCTACCTCTTCCAAACAGAGTCGGCACTCCATCTTTGTGGATAGGTTCGTTTTATTCAAATGATATCTCAGGTTACAGTTGCTTGAAAGAAAACTCACTATAGTTTCCTGGTATTTCATTTACTGAAATTGAGCACCAAGTCCTTATGGTGATATGGTCTGAACAAAGGTTTGACTTGTCTAAGGCCAGAAATACAGTTCCAATAAGGTCAAGCACTAAATTTTGCCCATT
The DNA here is from genome assembly GCA_963556175.1 of Tipula confusa. Classification (NCBI taxonomy): domain Eukaryota; kingdom Metazoa; phylum Arthropoda; class Insecta; order Diptera; family Tipulidae; genus Tipula; species Tipula confusa. The sequence goes on along the minus strand of OY744477.1, from coordinate 101,676,772 downwards.
TACTAATTGTGTAGTTTACAGAGGCCCACGGGGTACCACAGAAAAGGCCAATGAGTTTAGTCGACCAGCAGTGCAAGCTCGTCGGCTATCTTATTTCCTGTGGTGCCCTTGTGACCATGTACCCACCAAAACCTAACTTTGTTATGGCAAGAGAGAGATTGTAGCCGTTTATAACAACTTTTAACCATACAAGCCAGTGCTTTCAATGTTGCTTGGCTGTCGGATAACAAGTGGATGGAGGCGTCTTTAAGATCTTTAGTCATAATAGTTGAGGCGCAGGTTTCAGTGGCGTGAATTTCGGGTAGAAAAACACTGGCGTAAGTTCCCAGTGATTTCAATATTTTGTGGATGGGTCCAAAAACACCAATGCTGACTCCACTATCCATTTTTGATCCATCCGTGAACCAGACTAGGCTGATAAGGTTCCATAGGAGGTCCACTGTATTCCAGTTTGTTCTATCAAAGACTGTTACCACGAAATTCATGCCGAAGCAGAGTTTTTGAGCATCACGTTCGGGATTATAAAGAACATATTCAAGTCTGAAAGTGACTATGATAACCAGATCGTCCGCATAACCAATGCCGTCATAACCGAATAGATGTAGCTCATCAAGTAACTATCTACTACAGATCATATATACCTCAACGCCTGATTGCTCTTGTAAATGGGTCATATCCAGTATTGTCAAAAGTACCCTCAATATAAAAAAAGGCGCACAGACCAATTCCTTTTGAGTGTTAGGACGCTTCAATCTTGATGAAAAGTAGATGCAGCGCCTGATTTACCTTTTCTGTAGGCGAATTTTAGGATTCAGAAGTCTGTTTTAAATTACCCAGTCTCTGATATAATGCGCTACCAGTCGTTCCACAGTTTTGAGAATAAACGATGTTAGACTGATAGGTCGAAAGGAGTTCACTTGGCTAATTGCCAAGCTTTGTGATAAAAACCACTTGGCTCCAAGCCTGTGGTATGTGACCCAAATTGAAGCTAGTTCTAAATAAGGCGTCCAGAGCAGGGGTAATCCAGTCCAAGGCCCTTTGAAGATAGGCTGGGAAGATTCCATTCCCGCCTGAAGCCTTGAACGGCTGAAAGGAGTTATTGGCCCATTTGACTTTTTCCGGAATAAAAAGTTACCTGATAAACTATTAACCCAAATCACATTTGCGCCCATATGTGTACCAAATATGGGGTAGTAATTGTATTTGTGTCGCAAACAGTGCAGCCTGGAAAGTACACCTGAAGCAGGATTTCGAGTGACTCTTTGCGACCTGATGTTTAGTTACCCTCGGATTTCAGAAGAAGCCCAAACTCGTTGGACTGATCCTTAGCTTGAACTTTATGGAGTCAAGCTACTGTAGTTGTATCATCGATATTACCACAGTATTTCCTCCACTTAAGGCGTTTGGAACGCCTTAGTTCAGTGTTGTAATTTGTTAGGGCTTGCCTATAACTTATATTCATTCCACTCATTAAAATCCTTTGTCCTGTTAAATAAATTCCTACCCCTCTTATCGAGTTTAGCCAGCTGTTCGTACCACCATGAAACTTTGCGATTATCCACAACGTTACGCGCTATACAGCTGCTTCCGTAAGAAGATAGGAGCACATCATTAAGCAAGCAAGCTGCAATAATTCACCAAATCCTGTACAACTACAGGTGGAACACATACCGAGTCACCAGGGAAGTACGCCGAAGCACACTCCCCTGCCAGTCGGTACTGCCAGGATTACTGCAACCAAATCCTTAGAGATAAACTCTGAAATTGGAAGAACGTTAATATTAGATAAACAAATATTGCTGTTCGGGGAGTTTTTTCCCTGCGATAGTAAATCAACTTACATGACTTAAGGTGGAGGCACCTGATTTTTCTTCAACTAAGGTTTCTGGATGGACTACCATTTGTATGGTTGACCTAGCTGATTGCTCAGATACCGAAGTAGGAGTTATCTATTGATCGTTTTCCCGACGAAGAGGGAGCAAGAACAGACTACTCTACAGCACAGCTGTTCTCAGATGCCTCTTGTTGTCGATTGTACCTCCTTCTAAAACTGGTAACGCACCTCCTTTTCAGTAGTTGTCTCCAGTGGTTTGGTTGGTGGAGGGAGATTCACTATTAAGCACGAATCTGATCTGACCGAAGCGGTATACAACGTTACCTTGGATTCGAGAAGTATCTTCATGGAAGAATTACCTATGACCATTAACCAAATGGACGAGTGCACCAGTTGTCGTCCATTGCATTATCTTCCAGAAGTTGGGCGCGACATCATTGTTCTGCGTGGTCATGGTAGCAAAAGTTTTCTCGCTCGACAAGGCAGGGCTTTGTGGAAAATGCCCCCTAACGATGTTTGGCCGAAGGAAATTATTTTCTTCCACATAAGTTATGTTCAGACTACATTTTAACCTTAGTTTATCAAAATTGTTCCTCATCCATTCCGCTGTGGAATGATCGGATTATACATCCGAAAAAATGCTATTTGCAGTCTTGAAAAACTTCTCGCGCTAACCACAAGACTTGCTGTCTATGGTAGTTGCTACAGATTTCGAGGGTGCTTGAAAGGGAGCACGGACCTAGCAAGAGCCTCATTTTTAGTGTTGTCTTCCTTGAACCCCTGTTAAAAACGCGTTCTATCGAAGGAGTTGAGCTTAACCTATTCACCGGAGTTGAGGGACATGTCCCCAATATCAACTTCAATGGTTGAGGAGCCCAACGTCTGAAACGACACTGATGTTGTCGTCACAAAAGGTGCCTGTTGTTGAAGAAGTGGACCGTTTCTCTTCTTCCCTTGTCCGGACACCAAGATAATCTATGGAGGTGGTCCCCGAGGCATCTACCACCATGTCATATATTATATGACTCAGCTGAACAGCTGGCAAAGTTGATGCTTTTAAAGAGGCATCACACTCTATATTTATATTTTTAGAGTTCGTAAAATGTCCACGAGTAACCGATAAATGAAGGTCACTCTCAGCAGAGATCAGTATACTGTGGGAAGACAACATTTAAAACCGGGTGTCACCTGGTATTCCGAATTGACATAATGATGACTAAGCTCCCACTTAGCTACGCATCGCTAGGCATATGTTGTCCCACTAAAGCTTGGGGCAATGGATTGCCGGCTATTGCACGATCAAGATAGTCACTTAGCTACATTCTAGGATGCACTACCCGGTTGTTGACACGAGGAGGCGTAACTACACTAGTAAGAGGTTATTGACGGATTTTTAAGTAAAAATCCCATTTTCTCGTTTACCATTCTTTATTTGCCTTTTACTTCAATCATGCTTCTTCACTTTCACACGAACCCAGTTAAGCCATCACCCTGCAAAACTCTTTTTGCATATCTTCCTATTCTACATTATAATATTCCCCACTAAACCATAACTTGTGCTTCTACCCAATAAACTGTATCTTGTAATACTACATTTACCCTTTTTTATATTAATTATATTCGTTTAAATTCGGTTTAATACTATTTGTTTCAATACTATGTCTCCAACTCTTACATCAGACTCAGTTGCATTCCGTTTAGTATCACTGTAGCTTTTCCTCATCTAATCTCCTCATCATACACTTCTGGAATTGTTTGAGTGCTTTTGGTATTTTCTTTCTGAAATTCCTTCCAAACATTAAAATGCTGGTGAATATTACGATGTTGGATGTGTCGAGTTATTGTACAGGTATAACCTCTCGTTTAATTCTTTTTCCAGTCGATTTTTGGTATTTGTGCTACTTTTAGCCTTTCAATTAACCTATTTGAAAACGGAGAGTAGGGTATCGTATGCTTTAGATTTATATTGAAAGTTAACAAACCCTTAATTTCCTTACTTCTGAACTGCGGTCCATTATCCGTAATGATAATAACTGGAATCCCAAATTGTGTGAATATATTTTTGAAGTTCTTTATGACCTTTTGCTTGTGATTTGACGCATGATTACTACTAAAACATACTTTGAATATTCATCAATTATTACTAACAAATTTTCACTTGACGGTAGTGGTCCCAAGAAGTTTGCTTTTATTTGACTCCACGAAGTTTCTGGTAGTTGACAAATGTATAAAGGTTCCGGTTTTATATTTGCTGAAACTATTTGACATCCTTCACAACACTCCACAAAATTTCCTGCACCTCCATACTTTTATTCGCAAACGACGTTTCATTAAACTTTCTCCCGGATGACCTTCATGCGCTAAATGTAATATTTTTTTCTGAAGTTTTTGAGGAATTACTATTCGATTTTGTCTAAGAACTAGTCCATCAACCTCACTTAGTTCATGCGCGAAGCGAGCATATTTCTTTATGTCACCATACCATCGGCCCGATCGTAACGCTTGCTTTAAACACTTCAGCTCCTCATCTATTTCCGGTGCTTCTCTGATTTCCTCTAAACTAACTGCCTTCAATTTGGTTATTTTCATTATTTCCTTGATATACCTTTCGCCTGTACCCTCATATGTTCCCACATCTGGTTCTACTAGTCTTGATAACGGATCTGCTATATTTTGTTTCCCGGTTTAAAGATTACTCTCATATCGAAGCTTTGCAATCTTAACACCCACCGTTTTATTCTGGCACAAGGCCTTGAAGTCGGCTTAAATAAATTTTCCAAAGATTTATGATCGGTAATTAGATTAAATGTTTTCCCTGTTACGTACATTCTAAATCTTTCGGCGCCCCATACTATCCCTAAAGCTTCCTTTTCCGTTTGTAAATATTTTATTTCGGTCTCTGTTAAGCTTTTTGATGCAAACGCTATTAAACGGTATTGCTTCTTTTCCTCCTGGATTAAAACCGGCCCAAGGGCTACTGGACTAGCACCAGTTATTAAAATGCTTTTATCACGCACATCAAAATATCCCAACCGTGTTTCGTCAGCTATCAAATTTTTTAATTTCAAAAGCATCTTCTTGTTTTTTGACCCCATCCAAATGTTTCTTATTAATAGCTTAAGCGGCTCAATAACTCTTGCTAAATTTGGTATAAACCTACCCACAAAATTATCAAGTCCCAAGAAACTAAGTACTCCTTTCTTACTGACTAGTGCTCTGAATGCCTGTATATCTTAAATCTTGCCCTCCGTTGGTCTAATTCTTTCTTTTGCGATTACTTGACCCATTCAATGAAAAGAAATTTCATTTATTCTCTTTGAGTAATGATAGAACACTATGTAACCTTTCAACATGGTACCTTATGTCTTTCCCGCAGATTATGGTCATTATAAAGTTCTCCATTAATTTTTGAAATATTTCACTCGCACATTTCAGCCCGAACATTAGCATTTTAAAATGGTTAAAATTTCCTTTTTAACGTCATGGTTTGCCCTTCTCATCTCTACGCATAAACATACATCTCTCCCCTGGTCTTTCGGTACTATTACTAGTGGCGAAATCTATTTCAATGATCCATTCACTTTCTCTATGATGTCATTATCCAGTAGTTCCTTTAGTTTCTCTGATTTTTATTCCACCCATCTTACTTTCACTCCCTCATTATTCTCATGCACTTTTAGCACTAACAAAACTTGATTGGCATCACTGTCACGTCTTCCTGATTCATCTTGCTCAAAAAATGTAAGCATAACATTTATGCTTGTTGTTTTCCGACACATTTTTGCAAAATGAAATTTTGCTACGTTCCAATTTTTTACATCTAAAACTGCCATTTGGTCGATATTCATCTACACTTATTTCTTTGATCCTCTTCTTTTCAATTATCCACAACAATTAATCCATTTATGTTGCCGCTTTAGCCTTTTATTTATCTTATCATGTCCACTGATTCCCAAATTCACAGACTTATAATCGCCTTTTTTTATTGTGATCCACACCTTTCCTGCTAAGATGGCTGCCTTTTTTATGATTTTCACTTAATCGCTTTATTTTTTTTTTATTTATTTTTTTTTTTTTGATTTTACTCCTTGTCGCCAAATGTAATATCCGTCATTTGCATTATTGCTGGATCTTTAGATTTTTAAGTAAAAATCCCATTTTCGCGTTTACCATTCTTTATTTGCCTTTTACTTCAATCATGCGTCTCCACTTCCTCACGAACCCAGTTAAACCATCACTCTCCAAAACCATTTAATCATATCTTCCCATTAGACATTATAATATTCCCCACTAAACCATAATTTGTAATTATACCCAATAAACAATATCTTGTAATACAACAATGACAATTTTTTATAACAAAAGTCCTCATCAGATGAGATGCTGATACATCTAAAAAAGATGCCAGACAGAGCATACCTTCTTATTTCCTAATGTACTCGCTATAACATCATTAATTCTATGTGCTTGCTCTATGATTGAATGCTTGTCTCTGGATCCGAACTGATATATGTTGCAGGATAAGATTTGTTTTGCTCTATAATTATTTTTAATCTTTTAAGTACTAGTTTCTCGAACAATTTCTAAATCACCGTAAGAAGTGAAATTAGTCGGTATGATTTTCTATCGTTCGGTGGCTTATCCAGTTTCTGAACCATTATCAATTCTGCTACTCTCCATTGCCTGGGTACATATTTTTTTCAAAAGCCGCATTGATGATATGTAGTAACTTGCCTACAGCAATTTCAGGCAGCGGCTGATTTCAGTTTTTAGTTCTTTCAGTGTTACAGTCTTTATTTCTAGTTGTTTGAGGTAGAAAGTTTCTTCCCAGTGTACAGCAAATATATCAGCATTTTCTTTTGCACTTCTAGCCCATCACCTATCGTTTGTTTTAATTGGAGGAATTTGCATTTTTGGTTGTTTTATTCCCTTTGCTGCGTTTCAAAACGAGGATTCTGTGTCTTTTATTATAGTAAGAGTAAGGAATTGTCCTATTATTTCGTTTTTTACTTAATGAGTGCATTAAGTTTGTTACACAATCCGTTTAGGATAGATTTGTCTTGCGGAGCTTGACTCCTTTGTAATTTGTTCCGTGCTTTTTTTTAAAATCTTACTTCTATTGGGTATATTACTGATTTTTCTTTCCTAGATAATTCCTAGATACTATTCTTCGGATAATTTACCAAGCACCAAGTACAATGTCTAGAAGTATATCATCTTCAATTTCTATTTCATTTTTGCTTTTGTTTGAAAACCTGAAGTTCAATATTTTTGCCACTATCTGCTTAAAAAGTTACCAATTTATTTTACTAAATATTTTGATTACCTTGTGGTAATCCTGTTAATGTTAAAAATTTGGTGAAAAACTGAGATATTTTATCAATTTGATTTTGTTGCTGAAAATAGTTTATCGCCAATGATAAAATTATTCTTTTTGCGAAAATTATTCAACTAACGTATTTTATCAATTTGGTAAACCGGAATCGCATTTTCGATGTTCATGATAAAATAGGGGTGGGAAAGGGGGCTTAAGCTAAGTGGTCTGCAAACAGCTCAAATGTTATCCTCACCTGCACGTGGTGCATCCTGCTAGGCAACTAACGAGGCTCTGGCGACCGAGATACGGCGGTATAACCGACTATCGAGAACTTAGTAAATGAAGTTTTCAAACCAGACCCACTACCAACTCGTACTGCTCAGAGTGGTAGATGCTCCATGACCAGTAAAATAAACAATGAGTACAACTAATTCAGATAATTGTACCCCAGGTGGTAAACCAGCTAAGCAGCTGGCAAATCCACCCTCTAACGAGGCTGGCTCAACGGATTCTGGGGTGAGCCAATCATTGTTTAACAGCCCTCTTAGGCAACTTTACCCATTTGGACAAAAACCCAGGGTGGGTAGATCACCACCACCATTAGCGAACACCTTGGAAAGGGATAACGCTGAACTGCGCAATAAGATTTACGAAATAGAAAAGTTAACGTTAAATCTAAACAAAGACCTCGAAAGCTTAAAGCGAGAAAACAAGGAGTTAAAAATTGCTCTAAATGCATTAATATCTGAGAAAGAAACCTCCAAGCTGCAGTAAAAGCACGATACCAATGATCATATAAAGGTTATATATGAAACAGACGAAGAAGAGCTGAACAGAGAAACGGGATGGATCCTGAACCGTAACATGAAAATAAGAAACGCAAGATACCGAGCAATTGGCGCAGTGGTTAAAGCTGCGGTGTTTGGGACGGGAGGTACCGGGTTCGAATCCCAATGGGGGAGGGTTGCAAAAGGGATTTTTCATCACTTGATTACGATCGGTGATGACGATGAACACAACTATGACCCCCCGTTGGAGTGCAGAGTCTATGGGCCGAACCATCGTCCATGTCAGTACAGGCTGGCATGGAGCAATGCATTGCGCAGATGGGATATTCAACAATCGCGAACCTGTATTCGTGCGTCCTCGATTTGGCCCTCGTTGGCGTAAAGTAAGGACGTTAAAATAACCGCGAAAGAGTTGGGTGAGCTTCGGCCCCAGAAAAAGATTGTAGGGATTAAAAAAAAAAAAAAAAAAAAACGCAAGATGAGTAAATCACCACAAGTTTCACCCGAACTGAAACAATCAATTGAGCAGCTTCCAACCGGAAGTAGGAATGTACCACAGGAGGAAAAAGCTCAGGTTTCAGCGGAACAGGAACGATCAAGTAAAGAACTCTCAACCGGAAGGAAGAATATACAACTGGAGAAAAACGTGCCACGGCCACTTCCAGTTATAATATCCAATTGCGATAATTATCAAAGTATTAGAAATATCATGAACAACATCGGATAGAATTTCAAGCTACAGCTCTAATTAGTGGTGATATCAAAATAAATGTCCCAGACAGTGATAGCTATAGAAAGTTAACATGAGCTCTTAATGAAAACAAAACAACATGGTATTCCTACGAAGATAAGCTGACAAGACAAACCAAAGTCATTGTTAAGAAACTACACGCTTCATGCAAACCAGAAGAGATAAAAGACACAGTTGCTAAAAACAGGTGTCAAAACACCGCTTCCATTATATATGCTATCTTTTGAAAGAACAGAAGACATTAAAAATATTTATGCAATCAGCGAAATACTCCATATGAAAGTTCAAATAGAAGCAGTTAAAAAATCTAAATTGATTCCCCAGTACAAAAAATGCCAACTCTATACGGACACACGCAAAACTTTTGTAATAAAGAGCCTAGATGCGTGAAGTATATAGGAAAACACCGTACGGCTAAATGTATGAAACAAAAAGACACCCCACCAAAATGTGTCAACTGTGGAGAGGCACATCCAGCCAACTACAGAGGTTGCATTGTTTTAAGAGAGCTGCAAAAAATTCGCAACAAAACAAGGGCAACTTTAGAAAGTACCAGGCTGGAAATCAACTCAGCCTCAACAAGAATATCCACAAAGTCAAGGACACACGAAACATTAAGCAAATTATCAAGAACTAATCCAAATGTAACATTTGCTGATGCCCTCACTATTGGAAGCTCGAAAAGGCAATATAGTTCTGCTTCAGTTAATGATACAAATAATAACCAAACAAATAAAATACTACAAGACATTCTCAATAGACTTACTTCACAAGAAGAAAAGCAAGAAAGAGCCCTCATATTAATCATGCAAAGGCTCACTTTACTCGAAAAACGTCAAACAGCATCAGAGGTAGCCTCTCTTTGCTAATTAACATGGCCAATAATTTAAAAATTCTTGCATGGAACTGCAATGGTATATTGCAACGACAAAATGAAATACTACTATTTCTTGATTTAGAAAAAATAGATATATGCTTATTATCTGAAACACACCTTACTACTCAGAGTCATATAAAACTCCGTTGCTACGAAGTTCACTCAGCAGTACATCCTAATAATAATGCACCAGGGGGCAGTGCCGTGATTTTAAAAAAGGATATTAAATACGATCTACAACTAAAACTTGAAAGTGATGAAATACAAGCAATTAGCGTTAGCATTAATACCCGCAACCACAAAGTAGTGGTAGCCGCAATATATTGCCCACCTAGATACAGCATCAAAGAGAATGTTTATACACACTTTTTCAAGCAGCTAGGTGAAAAATTCATAATCGGGGGTGACTTCAACGCTAAACATACAGACTGGGGATCAAGACTAACAACACCTAAAGGGAAAGAGCTACATCAAGCAATAATTAAATACAACTGCAACTGGCATTCTACTGGGAAACCAACCTATTGGCCCAGTGATCAAAATAAAACACCTGATCTTATTGACTTTTTTATAACAAGAAAAATCCCGGTTGATTATATACAAGTGCAGGAAGGATTTGACTCCACATCTGACCATTCCTCTATTTTAATGATAATAAGTGATACAATAATTACAAATGACAAGCAGCCAATGTTAACAAATAAATATACTGACTGGAAAAATTTTAGGAATGAACTAAACAATAGAATCATTTTAAACACACAACTTTCATCAGAAGAAACATTAGAACAAGAGGTGGGGAAGCTCGTCAAAGATATACAGCAAGCAGCGTGGAAAAGCACTAATACAACAAACATAAAAATAGCTGGCAAATGCTACCCAATGGAAATTAAATCACTAGTTTTAGAGAAAAGAAGTGCCCGAAGGGAATGGCAACGTACACGAGACCCAGTTGCCAAAAATAGATTAAATAATTTAACACAACGATTACGCAGAGAAATACGGGAATTTAAAAATAAATCAATAAATTCATACCTATAATCTCTCACCTATGATAAAGATAGTCATTATTTATTGTTGAAAGCAACCAAATATCTGAAAAGGCAAGTTATGCACATACCTCCAATAAGAATAAATAATAGTCACCTGGCTAAAATTAAAGAAGAAAAAGCAGAAAGATTCGCGGATCATCTCGAGAGTACCTTTCACCCCAATTTAACAACACTTAATCAACAGGATATACTGATTGAAAACCATTCAACCATCTTGAGACAGGAAATCCCATTAACCAATGCGAAAGAAGTGAAGCGAGAAATAAATAATCATGTAGTACTTAAAAAATCACCAGGATATGATTTGATAACTGGAGAGATTCTTAAACAACTACCTAATAAAGCTATTAAAAAAATATCGGACATGATTAATGCTTCCTTCAGACTACGTTATGTCCCTCTATCTTGGAAATTTGCAGAAGTGATAATGATACCTAAACCAGGTAAGCCACCAAGTGAATTAACCTCGTACAGGCCAATATCACTTCTTCCCATCATGTCAAAACTGTTTGAAAGACTATTATTAAAACGAATTAAACCAGAAATTATAAAATCAGGAGCTGTTCCATCCCATCAGTTTGGATTTAGAGAAAAACACTCCACAATCGATCAAGTCCACAGAATAACAGATTTAATAGAAAAATCCTTAGAGGAAAAAAAGATTTGTTCAGCCATATTTCTGGATATAGCACAGGCATTTGACAAAGTCTGGCTGGATGGTTTAATATTTAAATTGGAGAAAACTCTGCCATTTGAGTATTGCGAGCTGTTAAAGTCATACCTCAAAAGAAGATACTTTAGAGTTAAACAGGAAGGAACTTACTCCAGCATAAAAGAAGCTAAAGCAGGAGTCCCGCAGGGGAGTGTCTTAGGGCCACTCCTTTTCGTACTGTTTACAAGCGACTTACCACAGACGAGCAATACAACTACCGCCACGTTTGTCGATGACACTGCAATTCTAGCTGTTGGTGACACAATCGGTGAAGTCACATTTAAACTACAAATAGCCATAAATAATATACAAGATTGGCTAACTAAGTGGATAATTAAAGTGAATGAATCAAAATCTACTCACATTAACTTCACTAACAGGTCAATAGAACTACTACCTGTGACTCTCAATAATATCCCTGTACCACATGCAAATCAAGCAAAATATCTTGGTATGAATCTTCATGCAAAGTTAAAGTGGAAAGTACATGTGAAGAAGAAAGCAGAAGAGCGTCAGTTAAAATATAGAAAAATGTACTGGTTAATTGGAAGAAACTCTCAGTTATCCATTCATAATAAACTTATGCTTTATAAACAAGTGCTCAAGCTGGTCTGGATTTATCGTTTCCAACTATGGGGATGCACCAAAACCAGCAATGAACAGATAGTTCAACGATTCCAAAATAAAGTTCTTAGAGGGATTGTAAACGCTCCTTGGTACACTCGTAATAGTGACCTTCATAGAGATCTCGGAATAGACACAGTCGCAAGTGAAATCAAGAAATGTGCTCAAAAACACCAGGAGAGGCTCCATCATCACCCTAATATTGAAGCTGTAAGACTACTTCATCAAGAGGGTATCATAAGAAGACTCAAAAGACTAAAACCTTTTGAGTTACCTGAGTAGTGCGCATAATGAAAAATCAACCAAAAAAACACTTTATGGAAAGAATACATAGATGTGGCTTTATTATTAGATTATTAGAATCAAACGCTGTTAGTCAAAAATGACTAGTTACTTTGTAAAAAATCTTTTTAAAATAAAAAATAAAAAGTTATAAAAAAAAAAAAAAAAAAAATGATAAATGAAAACGATAAAAGCAAATGAAAACATATTGATAAAATTTTTTTGTTCATTCTCTTATCATCGAAACAGAATCGAACCCCTGGTCCGTTACATTATTTATCAGCTCTTGGATTTCTTAGAAGTTAGTTACTCCTATGATATTTTTCGGTTGTAGGTGTTTCTCTTTTAGTAGTATTTGCAATTATTTTGTTCTGGCTCTTTCTGCTCTGGAGAAATCTCTGTTTTCCTTTTTTTGTTTCTTTTTTTTTTGCTTATTTCTTTTAATGGTCCAGTTGGTTTCCCTTTTTAAATCTTCCTCATCAGTTCGGAATTTGAATATGTTTGTGTTTTTTGTCCTACATCTTCTGTAGTATTTTTTCCAATCAATTCTAAATTCGTCTTTGAATTTGGTTTTTCCTGTTTGAGTGTTAACTTCTCGGTAATTTCAGTTTTAATTCTTGATTTTCTGTTTATTAATTTATGTTGACCATTTATAACGCTACAAGAAGCAGTTTTACCCTCTACAGAGTTGTTCCTTCTTTCTTTTAGAGGTGATCTCAAAATATTTGTTTTTCTTAGAAAAGGATTAGAAGTTTCATGATTATTCAAAAGAAGGCCTCCCCAAATTCCATAGGGCCTGTCTCGATAGAGATCAGATTTACCAATGTTAGTATTGGTGTGCCATCTGAGGAATTAATTCCTTTTGTTGGTACCATTGCATTGTTTTGATCGACTACTACGAAGGAGTTGCGTGCCACAACCATTCATTCAACAGTACATTGCCCAGGTTCCACCCATATATCCATATAAATGTAGTAATCTATATAAATGTCAAAACTTAGCCTGTTCGAAGGTTTATCGTTCAAACGGAGTTTTTAGGAAGTTTAAGTAAGACTTGAACTTTAGGGTCGGTATTGCTATAATAGGTTACCGTTTAGATTGGCAAGTAGTCCAGAAATTTGTCAGCGGGAGAATGTCAGGATATTTGGAGATATTCTGAGAGTCTCAGTATACAAAGTTGTATAAAGTTGTATAGTTATACATGTAATTAGTATTCATGAATATTTGCCTATATCAGAGGAGAAAGTTCGAGAATTTCAGGTAGGAACGAGTAAGGACAAATGTTTGAGTGAAGTTTTTTAATATATTCATGACGGGTGAAAGAGACTCGTTAAAGAAGAAGAAAATTATTATATGAAAATTAAGGACCAATTATTTGTGAAAGAAGGATTCATATTTAATAGTGATAAGGTGGTAGTGCCAACCAGTATGAGCCAAAGTATGTTAAAGTTAATATATAAAGGTCATAGTGACATGGTTAAGTCGAAAGCGAAAGCTAGAAGATTGTTGTATTGGTCTAAAATGGGGAGGATATTGAAAGAATGGTTCACACTTGTCAAGAGTGTGCTAAGTTTCAAAAAAGCAACGTTCATAAAGTGGCTATGGATATATGTTAATATAGGACAATTATGTATATCTGGTCACAGTTGATTATTTTAGTAAGTGGATAGAGGTTGTAAGTGGATAGAGGTTGTAAGTGGATAGAGGTTGCAGTTTAAATCGGTGAAATATATAGTTAAGGAATGTATCGAATTGTTTGCTGTACATGGCATACCCAGATATATCGTATTTGATTGATTAGAATGTATGGCCAAGGACGAACTAGGAACTCCCGGAATGCCGGGCACCACTATACACCCGTGTTACATATAATAAAACCGAAAGAGTAGTTGGAATGTTAGTTATAACAGACTCGACCCGGTTACTGACACCTAAGCGATCGATAGTTAGTATTTTTCTTGTGGCGAAGGGAAAGGAAGGGCAAGTCAGTAATGACAGAATTGGTCCAGTTTCCCGGTAGCCAATATTTAAACTACTGTTAGTTAGCACAAGATAATCACAAATATAATGAACTGCCCTGCATTTTGTTATATCTTATCAGGAAATCCAATCTGCAACCATTTTTCTGTAATCTTGCAGTGTTTCTCTGGAAAAAAAATCTATTAATTGGCTAATGTCTGCAAGCTGTAGGCTGTAATAAATTAAATTAGTTTCCGCTTGAAATAAACAATTAAATTATAAAAATATAACAAATAAAAAATTTTAAAATAAAAATTGAACACAATATAATCAATTTAAAAATATAAAAAATATAAAAATATAAAAAATATAAAAATATAAAAAATATAAAAAACTTAAAAATATAAAAATATAAAAAATATAAAAAATATAAAAAATATAAAAAATTTAAAAAATATAAAAAATATAAAAAGATAAAATATAAAAAAAAAATTGTAAGAGTGCAAGGAGAGCGGAGTTTCGAGTCTGTGCCAAACGGTTCGGGGCTGTACCAAACAAGAGCGGGTCGAATGGTTAGGTCGCCTCAGAGGTTTGGACATGTTTGGACCTGTGAGAAAGTACCAGCAGTGTCATGCTTATACGGCATCACCGAAAAAGTAGTAGACTGGCGATATAATAACACAAGTCGTTTGTAGCTTGTGGGTAATAGATAACTAATAGTTAAAATAAACCAATATGAAACACAGTTCACACCATAATATCTCTGACTTGTTACCTTCTAATGGAAAACCTCTTCCCTTGCTTGGCTGAGGATTTGGATTTATTTAGTTTGATGTATTATGTCTTTGTCCCTCACAATTCATGAATGCACCGCTTTTCCTATTATAAATACCATAAGTCATTTGTTTGCTTGAACATTTTACACATTTCCTTCGTATTTTTGTTTTTTAACAATATAAAGGAAAATAAAGGATTTAAAATATTAGATGCTGTAATCTATTATTTTAAATCCTTTATTTTGCAAATTGTCTATTATTTCTTTGTTGGAACAAGTGTGATGCAGACCTCTTGCCATAACTTTGCCTATCTGTCCTCATAAGTAAACCATTTTCTGCATTCAACTTCATTGGTAAGTTTCTATAACTGTCTGACTACAGGGTATTCACTTTCTACATGTCATCATTTAGCGCTGCTACCTTATATTATCAGTTATCGATTTCATCATTTACTAAATTTTTGGGTAAATGGATACAACCACAAAATGTAGTTTTGATGGTGGCCTTGTTTGCATGGAGACTACTCATTAAGTATAAGGTATTACTTCATTTTAAATATATCATTGCACAGGTTCATCTTTAATCTCGATACATGATTCTTTGTATTTGCGCATTGTGGTTAACCGGAGGCGGGGGAGGACACACCGCGATCCTCTGATTAGAGCGATTTACCGTGATAGCGAGAGAATGCATTAACTGATCGAATCAATTGTGGTGTCAAAATTTGCGTAAAGAACAGTGCTATTTAATTAAATTAAAATTAAAATAATTAATATCCACATTAATTATAATTAAGAAAAAAAACATTAATTTCAAATTATACAGTCTGAATGTCTCTCTAATTGCCTAATTATTGCAATTATTTGTTTTCAAATGAAAGTTGGTGTAATACCAACTTTCATTTGAAAACAAATAATGCATACATTGAGGCGAAATACATAAAAATATGTGTGAAATGGAACAATATAAAGTAGTACATATTAATAGTAATAGATGTCACTTTACATCTTCAGTGTAGTTTCACTGAAATACAAGAATCGTTCTCTATGCCGCTCTTTATGATTATGACAGAACAGTAGCCAATTTCTAAATTTCAAAAAAAAAAAAACAAAAAACTGCGTTCGATTCGATGCCATTTGTATTTATTTGAAATTAAAAATAATAATAAAATAAATAAAAATTAAGTAAAAATAATAAATAATAAAGGTAAAGATAGTAAAATTAGCACTTTTTATTTAATCTTCTAATTATTTAGAAAATAAATAATTAGAAGATTAAATAAAAATATGAAAATATCTTTTGTAATTCTATTCGTTTCTAGTTGTTGATTTATTTATTTATTTTTCAATTTCTCCGCTCAGCTTGGCAAATAATAGCTCTATTTCTTGTAGCCTTATTCCCCTCAAACCCTCAAGGTGTACCTGGTGAGCATTATTTTTTCTGGTACTCAGGGACGCACCGAATAAAATTTTCAAGAAAAAATTAAGTTTGATTAACAACAAAATGGCTTCAAAAGTTAAAGAGAACATTAGCTAAATTTCGTAGAATTTAAGTGAAGGATTTCATAGATACTCTATTCAATTTTCTTTGAAATTTAATATTCTTTTATGGAGAACAACCCGATATAAATGGTATAACAATACTTCTTTCACCGACCAATTGGCGCAGGGTTAAAGCTGCGGTGTTTGGGATTTTTCATCACCTGATTACGATCGGTGATGACAATGAACACAACTATGACCCCCTGTTGGAGTGCAGAATCCATGGGCCGAGCCATCTTCAATGTCAGTACAGGCCGGCTGGAGTCCTCGATTTTCCAGGTAACGGCGTAAGGTAGGAAGTTAAAAATTAACCGAGAAAGAGTTGAAAGAGCTTTGGTCCCAGAAAAGATTGCAGGGTTCACAAACAAAATGAAATAAAAATACTTCTTTCGACGAGTCATGGTTTGCAACTGACTAAAACCACACATAAACGACTACTAGCGAAAAACAAATGTTTAAAGTAACCGCTTAATTATTTGTATACCTTCCATTTGTGAATCACATTCCTATGATTTCAGTGCAGTGGCATATTGTAGAAATATAGAAAGGTAAATTATTGGTTAAACCTTTCTTCAGGAAATGCCAACGAAGTGCGCTTAATATACATCAAAGGAAAATTTTGTCTGGCTTTCTTTCGATTTAACCCAACATAATCGAAACACACATAGTAAATACTTTCTTTTCGCGCAGTTTATCGCTGTTGTTTGCTGTGGACCATATGATTAAATGATATTTTTGGTTACCTTTATACGCGAATAATTTGTGTAAATCGGTATGGACAATTTCGCGCAGACATTCTATAAACGATAAAGTCAGAATTAATTTTAAAAATTCCATTCGCCCTATTAACTATATTATTGCACACAGTAATGTAGACAGATATTCAAACACATATATTCACGTAATGTGAGATTTCTTATATTTATATATATGTAATCGTATATTTAGTTCAATTAATAATAAGAAAAGACAAGAAAAATAATTTTAATTTAAGACAGCACACGTGCATTAATTAAGTTGTTTTTTTTTCATTTTTGTATGCTATTTTCTTACATAGATAATTTGCTTTTGCGAATTTTTATTTACTTTTCAAGTCTGTTTTCTTTCAGTGCACGCATACACACAAACAAATAGTTGAATAAAAAAAAATCAGATTTTTCATCTTATGTATAGTTTTTTTTTTGTTTTTTTTTTTTTTGATCGAGCAAATAATAATAATAAAGCGTAAAATTAGAAATAAAAATCGGTATTACCATATGTGAAATAAAATTACGTATACGAAATATCAGTGCCAGTCACTTAAATTTTATTCTAATTAATGGTGTAGGCAACACAATCGTTGCATGGTTTAGTTGTTTGGATTTATAGTTTCGATACAAATCAAAACCTATTTTGTAATTAACGTGAAAATGTGGGACTTTGTATGTATTACATACAATATGGTAATCTTATCAAATTTGGTCATTTGTGGAAGAAATAAACGGTACTAATAGTTATCACATTAATAAATATAAATGGCAAAAAACATACTCGTTAATTTACCCTTCAGGGAACTCAAGATAGCAATCAGGGGGATATACTATCATAAAAGTTTGCAATCGATTATGTAATGATGTTGCCTTACGATAAAGCCTAGAAGAAAGCAGAAACCTAACTCCCTGGAGTTCCAAAGAATTAAAACTAAAGTGCTCGTATAAGGAGGACCTGAGACTGGACAAAAATTAAAAAGGGTTCAATGGAGTTCTTGAAGACTCTTCTATGAGAAAATAGATGAGGTCTCAGAGACAGTTCGTCTTAAAATTTTCTCTACCAATCCAACTAGTATAAATCATTTATTTAAAGCTATAGCTTAGAAATTAAAAAGGTCAGTAATGTCAACAATGGTATTATTATAAAGGGCGTTAAACCCGAATACATTTATTTCTTCTTGTAGAACAAAAACTTTGAAAAGATTGAGTTTGTAGGTACGCTACTAGAGACGCTCTCCTCTCAGAGATCAGTTGTTCGTTCCAATAGCAAGAACAGGAGGTTCCGTTCCAACTCACGAAACAAAGAATGCTATTACCACCAAAGATTCGGCAACATGGCAAATAAATTTTTACCATTTTGTAAACATTTCGTTAAAAACACTTCCGAAGACAATTCAAAAAACATGTAAATCATCAGCACATGTAAATCATCAGCATGTGTTGATGACAACAATTCCTGTCGCCTCATGGTGCGGGAAATTTTTTCAAATCAAAATTTTCTCATAGATACAGGAGCGGATATTTCTGTTATCCCTCCTAATATATTTAAAACAATCACTTATACGTCTTGTTCTGACTCAGCATTCAATCTTTTCGCTGCGAACGGTAGACAACGTTTTGTACCGTAAAAGTTTTTGGTACCAGTTCGTTAGAGTTGGATCTGGAACTTAGAAGAAACGTTGTCTGGAATTTCATAGTCGCAGAGGTCTCGTTGCCAATCTTAGGAGCTGATTTAAACAAAAAAAAAAGTGGTCTTATCGTCGACATTCAAAAAAAGAAACTCATCGATCCATTGACCACACTTTCGACCGTTTGTTCAGTGTCAAGGTCGACTCATTTTTTTCTCACTAACCTCGACAAGACCCAACTTCTTTTCCCAATCTTTGAGTTACTGTCAGAATTCTCTGAAGTAACCAGATATGACTTTGAAAATAAGCCAATACTCCACAATGTCCCTCATGGTCTTGTAACAAATAGTCCTCCAATCTCAGCTAAAGCTCGATGTTTACTGCGGATAAACTAGCTTTAGCTAAAGAAGAGTTCCAAAACATGGTGAAGAGAGGCATTTGCCGGCTAAGCGATTCCGCTTGTGAAAGTCCTCTTCACATGTTTAAGATTATCGGGCCCTTAACAATGTTACAATTCTCGATACTTACAAGATTTCACTCAGCAACTAGCAAGATGCAATGTGTTCTCGAAATTGGATCTGGTAAGAGCTTACCATCAGATCCCAGTCAAAGCTGCCGACATTCCTAAAACCACCATCATCACCCCTTTTGGATTATTTGAATTCACCATAATGACCTTTAGCTTGCGTAATGCAGCTCAATCTTTTCAACGTCTAATGCACAGAGTGTTAGCTGGATTTCCATTCTGTTTCTGTTATTTAAACGACATTTTAGTAGCTTCCAAATCTCTTCAGGAACACATTGCCCATTTGAAAATAATTTTCTCCAAATTATCTGAATTTGGTTTAATCATCAAGAAATGCATTTTTGCTAAATCTCAAGTTGACTTTCTCGGCCACTCCGTCAACGCCGTCGGTATTCTTCCACTAAAGCAGCACGTAGAAGCTATTGTAAGCTTCGAATGACCCAAACTAGTCGGTCAACTTCAACGCTTTTTAGGAATGATAAATTTCTACCGACGCTTAATTCCTGGTGCTGCAAAAGACCAATTAATACTCAACAATTTTCTTAGGGGCTACAAAAAAAATAGTAAAATTTTAATTAATTGGTCCGAGGCATCCGCCACCTTAGGCGCAGTAGTCCAACAATCAGGAGGAGGTTCCTGGCAACCGTTGGGATTCTTTTCAGTTAGACTCAATGTCGCTCAGCAACGTTATAGCACTTACGACCGCGAACTACTTGCCGCTTATTCAGGCATTAACACTTTCGATATCTTCTCGAAGGTCGTAGTTTCACTCTATACACTGACCACAAACCTCTTACTTTTGCATTTCAACAAACTCTAACAAAAGCATCGCCTCGTCACTTAAATTTTATTGGTCAGTTCACCACAGACATTCGACATATTTAAGGTGTAGACAACGTCGTAGCTGATGCACTTTCAGGAATCGATCAGATTTGTTTACCGGAATCAATTGATTATGAAAGCATTGCAGATGACGAACGAAGAACTTCAACAATTCATTTCGAGTAATAACTCACTCAAATTTGTAAAGCTTCCCATTTGTCTTAATTCGACAATATATATTTTTTGCGACATATCTACTAAAATTTTACGACCATTTATTCCCAAACAGTTTAGACAATCTGTTTTTAAATCATTTCACAACTTGTTGCATCCGCTATCCCTATTCCGGATATTACAGCACCAACAGTTGCTTTTGCTGTTTACTCAGGCTGGATCGTTCGATTCGGTGTTCCTGCTTCCATAGTCACCGATAATGTGGCGCGTCATTAATGCCAAGAATCATCTGTCTTACTCATCTGTCAGAGTCCAACTTTCACACCTCATATATGACAACGAGTATGATCAACCGTTGTCAGCTTGTCGACATTTGTAAGGTATTTTGGCTTTAGCAGTGGACGTAAGGCATACAAAGCACGGTTACTAGTGACAATAAGCGCTTTAATATCCATTTCCACACAGTTATCATGAGTGATAAGGGGCCTGAGGTATCGGGAACTTGTTACTCCTGCAAATGTGTGGTCACTACTAGTAAAATCCATTGCGTCTTGGTTTCTAAAACTAGTGATCATATATTTGGTTTTAGACTCATTGATTTTGAGACCAACGGAAGCTGAGAATCGTACAAGTGGATCCATTAGTTCGTTGACACCGTTGTCATTCTACACGGATATCATATGCATATGCCAGAACATGGTTGAACTGACGGTACAAGATATTATCCTGAGATGTTCCACTTGTACGAATGATAAATTCCAAAATAAGATTAAAGAGTATCGGGGACAGAGCATCTCCTTACCGTACACCAAAACTAATTTGGTGGTTCGTTTTGAGTGGTTTGCTTTTTTAAGGATAGAGCACAACGCGGCCACCTCAGGCATAACTTCGTTTTGCCATACTAATCGAATATGGTCGAAAAGATAGTTCTAAAAAGTGTCTGCTCCGAATATCAAGAGCTCGTAAATAATGCAATCAAGCCCAGTGGAACGGTTTCTTTCTAGTCTCTGCATAGCAAGTGTGAATTGTTCGTAGAAAGGGTATTCTATGTACATCTCCGCAGTCTGTATTTGACAACTTTTTTAAATGCAGTATTTGTTGAACATTAAGTAAATCAAGTGATGAACACTGCATCGATGTTAGCACCGAGGTATCCATCCTAGTCCCGAATAGCGATAGACCTAGGGGCAGTCCGGTAATCCCTTTAAAGAAGCCACAAGAACTGCCATCATTGCTGAGTTCTTGTACTCTTCAGACTGCAGCCTTCTACCATTCACGCTTTTTTCGTTTACAAATTAGCTGAGTGATGCATGGCACTAGAATTCCTAATTTCTTCCCTTATTGTTGGGACCTGGAGGTCCCTGTGGATTATATCGTTTGACACAAACCATGGTGCATATACTATGATTCCTAGAAGCTTAGATTGGAACCGCTGAAGAATGTCCAAATTTGAGTTGCTGGCTGTTCCCCACAGCTGTATACCATACGTCCAGATAGGTTTTATTATCATTTTATAAAGCAGTAGTTTATTTTCAATCGTTAAACTTGCTTTTCTGCATATGAGCCAATACATTTTTGACAGTTTTATTCCGAACTGCTTTCTTTTTGTCCTTACATGTTTACGCCATGTTAGACGTTTGTCGAAGAGAATACCTAAATATTTTACTTCATCATACTCTTGAGGTATATTCTGGTTATTCATTTGTTTTGGGCCAAGCACGCCACCCTGTGGTATACCAGATTTAATTGGACGGACATTTGTATAAACATCCTGATGTTTTAAAATAAAATATCTGTCCTTTAAATACGATGTTAATATTCTATAGAAGTCATGCGGTAAGCATTGCTTTATTTTGTATTGTAATCCCACATTCCACACCTTATCGAAAGCTTGCGCAATGTCCTTGAATACAGAAGCTTAGACATTAAATAGCTTAGACATTATTGCTAGCAAGCTTATATGTCTGTATGCCGTTACTACTTTTGGAGGCTTGTCTGATTTTGGTATCAGTATTATTTGTGAAACCTTCCATTGTATTGGGAAGTTTCCAGTTCTAAGTACTGCGTTAAATAAGTAGGTAAGAAATCGAATACCCTCATCTGGTAGCTCTTGCGCCTTCTTAGCATTTAACTCTCTCTGTATTAAAGTTTTTACTTCAAAGATAGAAAACTTCAAGGTTATATGATTCTTTTGCAATGGCAATTCTAAATGCATGTTGTTGTTGTTGTTGTTCTCTGAACCGTGTTCTCTGTTGGTGAAAGTCTCGACATATATTCTTGAATTGACGGATTTTTTTCATTGATCAGCAGTTTTTTTAACTGTTTGACCGCCTCGTTTAATTTGCGTTTATCTTCTGTTAGTCTATATCGTTGCCATTGCTGTCTTAATTTTTTTTGTCCTTAATCATTTTCTTGACAAGATTTGGACATTCTCCATTCTTTTCTTTTTCATTTTTTAACTGTTAACATCAGTTGTTTCTGAATGTTCCTTATCTTTGTAGCCAGAGTGATTAAAACTGCCGAGTGGTCCGATGATAAGTCTAAATATGGCGTCGCTTTAATGTAATTACTTGCGATTCCTTTGGTGACGCAGAAATCTATGACGTCTGGAATCTTTCTTCTATCAAAAGGCCAGTAGGTAGGTTCACAGATTGACACATGATTAAGCTTATTTTTTTGAATTGATTTAAGTAACGCTCGGCCTCTCGTTGTAGCCAATCTTGATCCCCTCTTGGTGTTTTGCGCTATAATTACCCCCTGCTATAAAGCGATGACTCAAAGATGTATAAAAATAATCAAATTTTTCCATATTTATTTCATGTTTTGGTGGGAAATAGATGGCCGAAATTGTTATAGGACCAAGCCAATCTTCTATTACCACAGTAGTTGCCTGTAGATGCTCCTTGTCATACTTTTTTTTCATGGTGTTTATTTATGTTTTTGATTATAACTGCAGTGCTACCATGTGCTGTTCCATCAGGATGGTTTGTGTCAAAAATGGTGTATCTTGGTATTTAGAGAAAACTTCTGCAGGTGTTATACGTTTAGCATGACATCAATTTCTTTATCTATCAAACAACTTTTTACTTCTTGGCCATGTTGTGATAAGCCATTGGCATTCCAGATTGCTAATTAAAGAGTTCTCGACTTTGCATGGTTTGGAGACAATGGTCGTTAGAAGGTTCAGGATGGTATCCACTTTGACCATTAATTTTTCCACTATATTTTCCAACCGTTGTGTGGAAGACTACTCAGGCTGTTGGTTATGAGTTTTTGAATTTACCGTTGGCTGATTATCTTTGGTATGATTTTTAATTGAATCTTTAAATTCTCGAAAGTTTCTACGCATATGTTGCTCCACTAACAAGCTGATGGATTTGGATTTACATAAAATGGATTCGGATTGGATGGCCGTGACTTATCCACTCGTTTTTCTCTTAGAGGGGGAAAAATGCAATGTTAATTAAAGACCACATAACCTGCTAATTAAGGTACAGTCTAACTTAATGGACAAAGTTCCAAAATTTTTTGAACATGAAATGACACAAAGTACTCAAGAAAATAAGATCGAAATACTCTGCATGCAGAAAATTTACATGGTTAAAGCTAGAGTTAGAGTAACATGGTTAAAGATAAAGTGATACCTCTGTCAATTGATAGTCCAATGGACTGCATCAATAAGCTTAAGAAAATAATCACGTAGAGTCTGAGAAACCTTTCAATCATCAAAACTTGTGAGTTCAATGATAAGTCCGAGCTTTGGCTTAATAAAGACACAAACGATCAAGGAATGGCTGTGGAAAAGTTTATTGTCAAAAGATACTTTGTTCACCCATCAGTGACTGAGTAACAGTATACCCCGAAAACGTGTAAACTACTGGGCTAAAAGAGCAACAGTTACAATGATGAGCAAAATATAACAAGAGAAGTGCATTAGAAAGCATGGTAATCCAGAAACATGGGTCTTTGTGTATTAATTCAGCACAGGAACGCTTAAAACTATTCTACATATCCTACATATTCGGCCTATATGCTAATACATACCAATCTTGGGTAAATTACCCGAGAAACTGATAACTGGCAGGTTGATGTGCGTGTTCTAAAGCAGTGAAAAATACAGTGACAAGCAATTCAGATTCACGGAAAATACGTATGCAGAATCGGAACAAAAATACGTTCTTGGTCTATCCTAATAGAAAAACATCTTTACTCTGAAACAAAGAGCCTTCAGGACTCTATACGAAGCAGATCTAGTCAAACCGTAGTCAAACTTTAATAAGGCTATACAAAGATGAATACTTATTGGTGTCAAAAAATCTTACAGAACTTTTAACAGATGCAGTTCCTGTCTTAGCTGGCGCAACCCCGCTATTACGTGGTATTACACAAACTTGAAAAAGCATCTATTATAATGTCGATTAGCATCTATTATAATGTCGCAAGAGATTTGGTATAGTTTGATGGATTGGAGAACAAATGTGAACGTGGCAAAATAGCATTCTACCTAAAAAGATTTCACTTACGCGAATCGAGCATATGTGAGTGTGGCCATGATATTGAAACCATCGACTTGCTCTACAGCTGCAATCTTTTTGAAGAAGAAAGACCAGCAAACCAGTTTTAAGTCAGCCAGCAAACGTTTTAATTACTCAAAAAACATCATGGTTTTTAAGTTCTGCCACCGTGACAGGGACGGTAACAGGTAAATCATCACGGCTAAGCAAACTGAGAACACATATGAACGCGTAGTACGACGGCGCGAAAATATAAGCTAAGTAGTGACAATCTCACACAATAAAAAAGTCAGCAGTAGCATAAAGCTACTTTAGTATTGTACTCAAGCAGGAACTATAAGCCTTGAATTATATTTGGTTTGAACTCGTTGATAGACAATAACTAACTAGATGTAAAGATTATACCTAAACTAGCCTTGATCCTGTGAATCATGTGTGTCCACCATAATATCACATTAATTTCGATGATCTGATAGAAATTGGAATCTATACCGGAACTAGACATCAGAAACGTCATTGTTGAATGTAATGATAGAGCTAGTTAAGATCAGAAGGACTTATGTGACAATATAGGTCCGCACTTCCGACATAATCTAGCGACCGATAATGTAGAAAAGATGATGTTCTTTGCGATATGCGATCACACATGATCTTATTGTGGCTAGCACATGATTTCACAAAAGAAATATAGACTTAAATTGATAGAAGTCAAATTGATTCTGGGTCGTTTCACGTTATAGTAAATGGGAGATCATTTCGGTTGGCTACCAAATTCGAAGACAGTGATTATCAATTGGGTACTGCAGATACTATAGCTACAATATTCCTACTACATAATAAGTATATTGGCTTAATTTCTTCTGTTTATCAACAATCCACACTAAACAGAACAACATAGCTTATTTTTCGTCTGTTTCAGATCACAGCTTATAATATAAAATAATGACGTGGTTTTGACTGATATGCCAAAGAATGCTTATTTATTGTGCTATCCAAATTTTGCGCTAAATAATCATGACAAAATATGTGACAAATATTACAAAGAACATTTTAAAATAAATAATTCACTTTCTCTTACCATGATTGCAATATTCGTTATTACGTTCGACCATCGCCTGCCAATTTTACAATATTTTTGGTTGTAAATAAAATTATCCATGTTTAAAATTAAAACTTCGTTAAAAAAATTAAGAAAAATGACAAACCATTCCTTATTTGTCCACGTCATGTTGGCAACTGGCTGGATGAAACAAAACATAATAATAATATAAATTATGTAGTACTAGATTAATTTATTTAAATTTGATTGAAAAATAACGTCAAAAACATTGAATTGAAAACCGTTCAATTTTTTGTAAAAGATCAATAAATTGAAGTTCTTGATTTAGCATAGATATAAACCTACTTCCATCGGATCCAGCGGTTGGTTAAATGAAAAGCCTTTGTAGATACAACAGTTGCTTTCCAATCGACCACCGGAAGTGCTTATAAATACTTAGGTGTGCGCCTTCGCAGAAAGGTAATAACATACATATTTGAGTAATTAAAATTTAGCAAAGACACGCACCTAAGTACTTATATTTTTAGATTGGAAAGCAAAAATTTTTTAGTAAAATGAGTTGCCGATATTAGATAAATATCTATTTTTCTGTATTTAAAATTTTATCTAATCTTGGAATATATTTCATTAGCCCGTTTGAATTCTAGGAGAATTTTCTTAATGTTTGATTTATTCCGATATTTCAGTAAATCTTGAAAGTGATATGTTTCTTAGAATCTTTTCAAGAATTGAGTTATAGGTACCATTTTAAGTCCTTTATAATTTACAGGGTACTACCATTTACAATGTATGCATTTTGTTGGCATGTTTTTACTTAAGGGACTTCTTTTGTCAATGTGTTTCTTTGCACATCTGACTCATTTAGATTCTTGACCACAATATCTCTGGGTTATTCTGGTTTTCTCGACGGATCTATTTTTAATCTCATATCAATGAGGGCCTTTATGTTGTATATATTTTCTACATTTTCTTTGTTATTAAATGGAAGCATAAATACTGACATAGCTTTCGCCCATAACTTGTTACCTAATCCTGGTTTCCGCAAAATGATGATAAAAACATTTTATAGTCTCCCATGTTTGATTCTCTACAAAATACAGATGTAAACTATTTTTATTTTCGTTCTGAGATTTTTTCCCGTCTATCTACCACACATGACCATAATGATGTTAAATATCACGTATAATGGACATCGATATGCTGTGACCTTGGTTGTTATTGACCTTTTTCCACAGAACCTTTTTAATGTTCTTTTAAATCTTTCAGCCATTCCAGTGCGTTTTGAAAAATAAAAATTTATTTGTCATTTTATCAACGTCATGTTGCCAAAATGCCTACTACGCAACTATCGAAAACAAGACATAACACGACAAATTTAAATACATTATGTAGTACTAGACGAAATAATTTGAATCGTGTTGAAAAGTAACGTGAAAAATATTGAATTGTAAACCGTTCAAATTTTGCATGCGCATTCAAATTTAATCTCAAC
This sequence comes from Tipula confusa, assembly GCA_963556175.1. Lineage (NCBI taxonomy): Eukaryota > Metazoa > Arthropoda > Insecta > Diptera > Tipulidae > Tipula > Tipula confusa. The sequence continues at coordinate 101,649,294 of OY744477.1, read as the reverse complement.
AGATTCTCGAAGCGCCATTAATTTATTTTCTACACACTTAAACAAAATCATTTCCTAATTATTATCGAAATTATAGTTAAGAAACACAAGTAAGAATATAAACTTTTCCATCAGATAACGATAACTAAAGTAAATATAGTATTTTGTGTCATCAATCACCGTTCATCGATCAATTAATTCATTATCACCTAACTGATAATACATCGTAGATAAATTTCCTTCGGTATGCGTTATCGTACACATGACTTTCGATAACACCGCAATTAAATATTGTACGTACAGGTTACTGTTGTATTTGATTGAATATAACATTAGTTTTGTTTTGTATTTGTGTACAAACACCGTTGGATTTTAAGTATTCACCATACATGACTTATCACCATCGATAAGTTTGTTAAATAGCTTATCGATGTTGATAAGTTTATATGATGGATACTTGATTGGATATGAAAATTTTCCATCTGGAGTATGGGCGGATAAGAAGTTAAGCGTTATTGTTGAATCGGACCATTCAATATAGATGTAGTCTGAGTCATTCAATATAAATGTACAATCGAAGCAAGCCTTTATAATATGTAAGGCAGTGGAGTAACACATTACATGACCTATTATATATAAATTAAACGTCACTTTTGTTCTAACCTTTGTGCTGATCGGAAGACATAAAAAAGGTACATGTTAAACAATATCACCACACAGACGGTTTGAGGTTATACAACCAAATGATTTAATAATTTATTACTGAGCAAAAACAGTCGATTGGCAAAGTATTAGAGGCAATTAAAAACAAATTTTGTGAGAAATTCTTAATTTATTCAAGAACTACAAAGAAGAATACAACTAGCGATACGAGATATACTGAAATAAGAGTTAGACAACTTTAAAGTCAAGATAGTGGAAAAGGTATCAAATCACAGATTGAACTTCGAACATAGTCATAAGGAAAAAAAACAAGAAAATTCGAATATGTCATATCCACAAAATTCAGATTTTAAACGCATAAAATATCGAATGCCAACAACGGAAGAATTATTGCCGAACCTCAACAAATCAAAAGTATTTACATTAGTCGATGTTGAAAGGATACACCAACGATGAAGCGCTACGAGACCATATAACAACAATTTGGAGAAGGTCATGAACTGCTGAAGTCTGACAGCAAAAATAAACAAAGAAAAAATGAAGTTAGTTGTTAAAAGAAGTAAAGTTCTATGGACACATACTAACGACAGAGGGAGTAAATGTCGACGAAGAGATAGTCGAAGCAATAAAAACATAAGATCTTCATATACAAGACACAAAAATTTCCTGAAATGACGAACTTAATTTGTTAGAATGGGTCAACAGTTGTTACCTTGTATGCAAAGGAATGTGATGAAGAACATCTCGCAATGAATAGCTTACGGCAAAAAATAGTAAGCAGTTAGGTGGTTTGACACTGACAGTGGGTTTTGAAGTTGTAAAATTGTGACCAGATAGTTCAAAATATACAAAGGGCCAAGTAGCGAAACAGACAGCAACACGTACTTATCAACTTTTGGTCAATTGCAAGAAATATACTCGAAATAGACAACACATAAGGCCAATAAAAGTAAGTAGTAGTTGTAGTATCTGTATTATCTGTATCTGTATCGACTGTATTATTGACTACACTACTGACATTTGAGTAAATGATATATGAGTAAATAAGATTGAAACGGTTCAAAATGTGCAAGACAAGGAACCGCACTATATATCCTGTATCGATGGTCCAATTGGGAATGAAACTAGTCGTATTTTAGGCGGGGTTGAACTGAACATGATAATTGATTCTGGATCAAAGCAAAACATTATTGATGAAAATAGTTGGGAGATGTTGAAACAGAGGATCATTAAGATTGCCAATATGGTCAAATTACCGGATAAAAGTTTTAAGGCTTGTGGCGGATATTCATTGGAAGCTATTGGGGTTATTGAAGCGGAAATAATCATTGGTAAAAACAGAACAATAGAAAAGTTCTATTGTGGTTAAAAATATGGGTAATCCAATATTGGGCTTATTTACGGCAAAACTATTAAAGGTTTTAAAGATAGGATCAGAAGTTGATGTAAAAAATATTGAACAACCACGGCCACTGGGTAAAATTAAAGGGGTAATTCTTTAATTTGCCCATTGATGAGTCAGTAAAACCAGTTGCACAACCTTACCGCAGGATTCCAGTTTCTATTGAACAAGCGGTATCAAAGAAAGTTAAGGAATTAACGGCACTAGAAGTAATTGAACCGGTGAAAAGTGCACCAACATGTATCTCACCAATGGTTGTGGACAATTGTGATTGCCAGGTAATTGCGTACTAGAACGTTAGAATTGGCACACATCGGGCACCCGGGATGTACTGTGATGAACCAATAAAATGGAAAGATTTTCCAACTCAGTCTTGCCAGATTGTAGCGATTGATTTAATGGGGCCTTCACTTTCCGGACATTGTTTACTAGTAGTCGATGATTACTACAGTCGTTATAAAGAAGTCGAAATAATGTCCAAAATAGATGCAAAGGAAACAATAAATCGTTTGAAGATCATATTTGCTCGGTTTGGTGTTCCAATGTCAATCAGGCATGATAATGGTTCCCAATTCGACTCAGTGGAATTCAAAAACTGTTTAAAAGAATGGAACATTGAATCTGTTCCATGTATCCCGTCCTGGCGGCAAATGAACGAAGAAGTGAAACGTCAAAGTCGATCTTTGAAAAAACATTATCATCAGTCAACAATTAGGGGCAAATTAGGGGCAAAAATGAGTTATTGGACTATTTGTTGTATTATCGATCAACAAAACATCCAACGACAGGTAAATAGCCTGCAGAATTAATGTTTGGGGCCGGATCATGGGCGGCAAACTACCGCAATGGGGAATGCCAATGGAGGCACATGAAGAAGTAATTAAAAAAGACAAAGAAATGAAAGAAAAAGGGAAGTTATATTGACAAACGTCGCGGAGCGAGGGCAAATGCAATTAAGGTCGGGAATACTGTTTTGGTGAAAGAAATGGTAAAACATAACAAGGTGACTCCTGAATTTGGGTCGGTCGATTTAACTGTTGTGAAGCGAAGCGGTTCAGATATATTCATATTTGCTAAATTATGACGGGCGTTTGTCTAGTTTGAGTGGCTTATGTATTGAGAATGGTCTCGGATGAGGTCGTGTCTCATAGCAGAAATGTATGACAAGTATGATGAATTCGAGTTCAAAATTTCGAGACTGAACGGATTTCGTAGTTGGGACTTTCCAAAATTTACGTTCTCGACCTGAAGATAAAATTTTTAGAAAGTCATCAAAATGTGTCTAATTGTTTTGATGGTCAAATCACGGTGACATTCCGGCTTTGTCAATTTTTGATAGACATTCGATGGTCGAAATTCAAAATTTATTCGTCTGGGAATTATTGGACCGCAGCTTAATGTAAACCGGTCCGTCTTGCTTCTGATTATCCAATTCCACATCTGTAGGATTTTTCTTAGCAACTTGAAGGCAGCAGGATGCACAGTTTTTTAATATCTGAACCGACAGATATTCCAAAAACAGCAATTACCACACTTTTTGGACCCTTTAAATTTACTCGTATGACTTTTGGACTTCGTAATGCTGCGAAGACTTTTCAACGACTTATGCATTCCATTCTGGTAGGCTTTAAATTGTGTTTTGTGTATTTGAACGATTAGTTGCATTCAATTCTATGGATGCATATTTGGAACAGCAGCTTCACATTGGTTTACTTCCAATTTCTAATCGTTATTGTGTGATGTTAATTGATAGATATTCACGCTGGTCTGAGGCGGGTCCCAATTTCTGATGGCACAGTTGCATTCACCATACAGTAGTATGCAGAGTGGTCAACACTCCTTAGTTTTCAGCGAAGAGGGACAGTCAGCAATGAAATGATTGATCGATGGCACGGATTTATTAAGGATCAACATTCAGTACTGAATTGAGCACGACTCCAGTAGAACTTGCTTACGGATGCACACTTTGACTACCATGATAATTCGTGTCTCTCTGAAAAGAGTGGCATAAGGTGTGAGGAAAGTTAGGCAACGCTAAATGTTAGTAAGTGGATCATATTAAGAAGTTCAGCGATCCTTGCCAATGATCGGGGCAGTGGCAGTTCGTGGCTTGGGCCAGAAAACCTTTTAACTGCGAAAGCTTGGAAAGGGACAGTATCTCTAAATGACATTGGTTCAAAGAGATGCTGAAAGCGGGCAGTAAAAGCAAACCAAGCTGTCAACGGGTGCGATTTAACGCACTAAATTCCGAATTTTTGAAGGTCCTTAGTAAAATCCAATTATCGTCCCGTAGAGATGCGTGATAGCATGAGGCACGCGTAAAATTAAATGTGGCCTGAAACAAGGATCTGTGGACGTTTCTAAAAATCAACAGTTGAAAACAAAATCAATAGTGGACGAGATCAATAAGGCCAACAACCCTAATCTTCCAAACGATTATAGGAAACCCCAATTCTCGTTTGAAAGATTGTTAAGCAGAAGGAGCCCAAGAATGGTTTGGGCGGCAATCAGTTTGCTGTGAGCAATTTCAATGACGTCAAAGGTGACGTTGGGTTGCCAGTCATCTCTTAATGGATGAGTAAGCATTTAGACCCCGATATGACCCCAATTTACTTCCTATGACCATATCCGGCTTTGGCACAAAGAAGACATAGACACTTGGGTAAGAATGTAATTGGCAACTAGCAGCCACTCTAACCTACTCCATCCTAACCATCTCAAAATTTCTTTGCCTTCATTTTTCATAAGAAAAATATCGTATTGTATGAATTTTTCTAAATAGATTATGATAAAAAAAAACTATTTTTATCACTAAGTAAATAAACTACACTCTACATTGATTTTTATTACCGCCCTCACACACAAATAACCGATAAAGTATCATCTAACTGTCGTGATAGTAACATAAACAAAATTATAAAATAAAATAAACATAAATTACTGATGTTATGAATATACTAAATAAACTATTCAATTTACTAATATAATTTAAAGGTATGTTGTAGTTATTCGTGTTTTATATTTATAAATTATTTAATTTATAAATTAATTTACTATCCGGTTTGAGTCTTCGACTATCCAAATATACTATCGTTATGCATCATCACAGTATACATATTTTTTCTATAAGTTGGCATCCATGCACAATTCTTTAAGAACAAAAAAAAAAAAACTAAGCACACATAAAGAAAATATTTTGACAAGAGTGATGAGTGTTTGTTCGTTGTATTTTTTTTTAATTTACAGAAAATATTTTTTATTTTTATTTTAATTTTTATACAAATTTCTTTGATATCGTATTTGTTCAAAGTGAGAACGAAAATCGAGTGCACAGAGTGCAAACATCTTGACACATTCGACACCAGCAAAAATAGAAGCGAACAACACACACAAATACATATACCAAAAATGATGTCTTCCAATAGTTCTACAAGGTAATCTCCATCGAAATTATTTTGTGAATATAAATTGTGCGGTTTGTATGCATAATCGTTTTGTGTACACTAATTAGTTTTACGATAGTTTTATTTCGGTTAATTTAAGTTATCATTGTAATGTGTAAATTTGATAAGGTTGTTCTCGCTCACTGTACACACACACACACAAACATATGTCTATGACGGTGCGAACATAACCTCAAAATTTGAATTTTTATTTTTAGTCCATCTGTCCTGTGTTGTATTTGTTTTATCAGCATATTTAGTAGTTCGTGTTTTATAATTTGATTATAGTTTTAACGTAAATATTGATTATTGATATTCTATTATATAAAAAGAAAAAAACATAAGCCTAATTTTAATCCTTTTTATTTTAACACGTTAAGTGTTCTTTTGTTGTTGTTGTCGGTGGTGTAGTTCTTCGCCTTTAGTCTGTGGTTTGTGTTAGGAAAATTTTTAAAACAGAAAAACGAAAATGTTAGAAATTCCATCAATCCCACAAGCGGAAAATGATCATAATATCTTGTTTTCGATAGATTGGGAAAGGTTTTTACCCAAGATATATATGCGGAGGGGTAATCTCAATAAAAGTGACTAATTTTTCCAAAAAAATTTTTTTTCTCTAATTTTTAGCGAGTTAAAAAAATTGTCGGAAGAAAGTTTAACACGGCCACCAGAAGAAGTGTTCGATATAATTTGTAAATTAGGCGAAGGAAGTTATGGATCGGTTTACAAAGCATTGCACAAGGAGAGCGGTCATGTTGTGGCAATTAAACAAGTGCCCGTCGAATCGGATTTACATGAAATAATTAAGGAAATTTCGATAATGCAACAATGTGATTCACCCTATGTGGTCAGATATTATGGAAGTTATTTTAATCAAAATGATTTATGGGTAAGTTGTTATCATTGCATTGTGTCGTAGCATAGTTTTGAGTTTGTGTAATTTATGAAATGAGTAATGTACACAGTTTTGTACAGATTAGAAAATTTCAAGGGCTGATTTATAATTTGTAATCGTAATATAATATTAGTAAATGGTTTTTACAGGCCAGTATTGCTGGTCCGTATCGAATAAACAATTTGGCAACTTTAAGTCTAAACTTTGACATAGCATTGAACGGCATTACTTTCGGTTTTACATAAACGCATATATCTTTCACATATTGCTAGAAATCACAAAGCAAAACAAAAACTATTCCGATGAATTGATTCACAGGCTACTTGGAATTCTTTTTGGATTCATAAGAAGTTCTCCTTTGTAGACAATTTTCTTTCTCCTTTGTAACAAATTCCTTTTTGATTATGAATGGAAAACAATTGTGTTCATGTGGCTCCCTCTACTGGCCTTACAGTAACCTATCCTGTGAGTTCAGTTTTCCAAAACTTTTTTGATGATTAATATTCCCAATTTTATGTTTTAAAGTTGGAATTGTCTCTGGATTATCCGAATAACAGCTACCCTTAACGAAACCCCATAGTCCAATGGCGTTTAATTGCAACTCAGCGAAGGCCAATTGACATCTCCAAACCGGCTGATTATTCGGTTGCCATATTTCGCTCGCAAGAGATCGATTGTCTGTCGGCTTGTTTGGCGCCATCTTGTTAAAACCAATGGTCGTCTACATTCTACCATTACGTGTGGCTGTTTCAAATCCTAAAACCGTCAGTCCTGTGTGTCAGTCCTGCGTTCCGCTGAGATGGTAATGCGCCTCGTAATAAGTTTAAAATCATTATCAAGCTGGTAATGTTAGCGGTAGTGCTTAAGCCACTTTCAAATGAGGAGCTGTCAAAAGTTCAAGCGTTGCCATAGTAAAAGTACTGCCATAGCCTATGATTTAGAAACAAACCAATAGATGGCCCACCCTTTACAAGTCACAGAAAACTCTAAAATTTATTTAACACCAAAATCAAATGAAATAACGGTTAAACCGACAAAATACGTCAATGTAATTACAAGAAATTCTAAATTTGGTCCCTGTGGTTGGGGGAACTCCCATGCCTCGTAAAAGGCTTTCAAGCGGGCATATCATCTTTATAATTCTACCACAGTATCCTTGGCTTGTCATAGGAGGCGACGGAACAGGTAGGCTCGTTGGGCTGACTACCCGTATCCTTAAAAAACATAATTGTTAACAAAATCGACAACAGAGAATATGGATACCGCCAAAACTTAAACCGACCTTCGTAAAAAAACTAGGCACGTTTGATGTCACTATATTAGCCATGAAAGAGTATCGCTTCAAACTTGTTGCTCTCCGTAGAAACTCGATGGTCAGAACCAGGAGACCATGTGTCCCAAGGCTATACGTTGCTTTGGTAGATGATCTCGACAATCTTGGTGTTGGTTTTCTTCTAAGGCCTCAGGTGAAAAAAAGCTGTTTTGGATTTCAAAGCAGTTGTTAATCGTATGTCTAAGCTGCGTTTACGCATGCGATTAGCCAACCTGTCAATCATTTGTGTTCATGCGCCCACTGACAACAATTTGGATTATCTGGTGTGATCCATCAGAGAACAGGAGAACAACATCAGAATGGTGATTGGTGACTTTAATGCAAGAGGACTTATGTGAAAACATAGTTCAGTATTCCCGATACGATCTAGAGACCGATAATGGGGAAAGAATGATGTACTTTGCGATCGCGCAATTGTGGTTAGCACATGCGATCCTCATAAAAATATCCACTTGGAAACATGGACACACCCCAAAAGACGCCCCAAAGTTAAATTGATCATTGTTAATTTCTAAGGAATCCACACTGGCAGAGACTAAAAAGAAACCGTTTTCTTACGGTTGATTGCATTAATTCCGAGCTCTTGATATTCGGAAGGGATACTTTGTGGAACTATCTTTATGATCTTATTCGAAAGTGGCCGCGTTGTGCCCTATCCTTAAAAAGAAGATAACTTAAATTGCGGAAACTATCGCGGCATGGCACATCATACAAATTACTGTCACATAATATTGGAGAGAATCACTCCCCTGGCAGAGGGAATTGTAGGTGATTATCAAAGAAAATTTTGTCCGAATCGGCCTGTTACTGATCAAGTTTTTTCGCTGAAGATAATTCTTTCTAAATATTACGAAACATCTCGTGACGTACCTCAGGTGTTCTTGGATTTCAAGCATAGGACTCAATCCACCGGGATAGTTTATGGTTTGCTTTGCAATGTGTGGGAATACATAAAAAATATGTGCGTTTATGTAAAATGACAGTAATGCAGTTACAATGCTGTGCCAAAATTGAGAACAACCTTTCAGGAACTTTTGAAATTAGCTCTGGGGTACGGCACGGAGATGCTGTGTTCCCAATACTTTTTAAGCTCATGTTAGAATTTATCTTTCGTACAAGTGAAACACCTCAGGACAACATCTTGTACTGTCAATCCAACCAGGTTCTGGCATATGCAGATGATATCTGTGTAATTGGATTGAACGGTAACGGTGTCAAAGATCTACTGGATTCAGTTGTCAGCAGATTCTCAGCTTCCGTCGGTCTCAAAATCAATTAGTCCAAAATAAAATATATGATCACTGGTTCTAGAGACCAAGATGCAATGGATTTTAGCAGTGGTGACCACACATTTGGGGAAGTGACTAGTTTCCGATATCTCGGGTTCCTTGATAATTGTGTGGAAGGGGATATTAAATCGCGTATTATTGCTGGTAACCGTGATTTGGATGCCTTACGTCCACTGCTAAAGTCAAAATACCTTGCAAATGCCGACAAGCTGCCATTTATGGGTGCGAGAGTGGGCAGCTGACGGATGCGTATGGAATGGTTAATGACTTTCGAGAGAAGAACCATGCACATGATATATGAACCCAAACGCGACGGTGACGACATTTACTGAATTTTATTCAACCACAAGATTAGGAATTTTGTGAAAATTCTAGCAAGTACGAATGGTTCAGCGATCTCTGAGAGAAGAGCCGCCAGTTGCAAGGCGCTTTTCTTTGTTACAGCTGGTCGCCCAATTGTTTTTCTATTTGTGGACTCCACTCCAGAGCTCTTCTTGTGACATCATTCGGTGACTTTCTTAGCGTGTGGACAATCCATCGCCCTTTGCGTTTCCTAATTTCGGTCCCAATGACTGTTTGACTTGTTTATTAGGAGCATCTCTAGTTTGTTGGCATATTTATAACTTGAGCTGTTGGCGTTCTTCAGTTTTCTTCCAAGTAGTATTACTGATCCAAGGTTTGCGTCTGTATTCTTGGTTCACGATTCTGTAAGCTGTTTCGATATAGGCTTCTTCGACTTGATTCCACTGTTGTTCTACACTGGTAGCTGTCCATTGGTTTGGAGTCTGAGAGCGCTTCGCAGAATGTGTTTCTTGTATCGAAATCTTTTAATCTATCGATATTAAAATTCTTATGATTTGATTTGGTGCGCTTTACAGCAACAGGCTTTATTTGGTATTGCGATATTTTACACAGTTGGTGGTCACTGTGGATGCATCTCTGCACCTCTCATTGACCTGACATCTTGTAATGATGTGAGAAAGTTTTTGTTGATCATTACGTGATCTATTTGATTCCTTGTTCTGCCATCAAGGTGATGTCCATATGTCTAAAACCGCTGGAATGAGTAATTAAATTGCCCGGCAGTGGTGATAATCACGACAACTTAAATCGATTGTTGATGATTTTAAATTTTCCTTATGGTCTTGGAGAGAAGCTTCAATGGTATTGATATTCGATCAGATGGATGTTGAGTTTGTTTTACCGCCTGCCAGGTAGTGTCGATGTATGTTATCACTTAAGTTAAGTTGCGACATCCTGCCACTGTACTGCTCTTATCTTCGCATATTAAATTAGCTGTCGCATATTAAATATGCATTGTATCTATACGTAAAGGTATCCACTGGGTTGTAACATCCACCTTGCGAATCTAACAGTTCTTTGAAATGTCACCTTTTTGTTTGAGTAGTTTTGTTTGTTTGTTTGTTTATTTCTATGCAATCTGTTTTGGGGCCGAAGCTCACCCAACTCTTTCGCGGTTAATTAACGTCCTACTTTACGCCATTACTAGCCAAATCGAGGACGCGCGAATACAGGTTCGCGTTTCAAATAACCATCTGCACATTGCATTGCTCCAGCCAGCCTGTACTGGCATGGACAATGGTTCGGCCCATGAATTCTGCACTCCAACGGGGGGTCATAGTTGTGTTCATCGTCATCACCGATTGTAATCAAGTGATGAAAAATCCCTTTTGCAACCCTCCTCCGTTGGGATTCGAACCCGGTATCTCCCGTCGAAAACACCGCAGCTTTAACCACTGCGCCAATTGCTCGGTTTTGAGTAGTTCTACTTCACAACTTGTGCGATTGATGAACATTACAAAAATATTCTCCGCTTAGGCACTTACATATTTCAAACCTCCGCTGTTAGCAGCATACATTGGTTTTGCTGTAGTGCCATCATCTTGTAGTTAGAAGATGGCATGATGTTGACAAAGTCATGCTGGTAGATCGTGGCAACTGGTATAACGTGGTATAACGCATATCGGGATCTCTGTACCAGTAGAATTTTAACTTTAAAGATTATAGTTCATGAAGCGCCAGTTTGGTGAGTTCCTCATGGAGAATAATGCTGTTTACTATACTATTAAATGCCTGAAACTTCTTATCGGTCTCCTCATCAGTGTGGTTAATCACGTTGATAGTGGTTTCCAATATCGACATTTATTGTTGTAATAATTTTTGATGGTGTTGTCGGTTTGTTGGTTAAATTTTTCTATGCTACCCTTGTAAGCATTGCCAGCACGTTGGTCGAGTACACCAAATAACTCGTTGGCAATAAATTCAAAATGTGATCTTCTTTTTCGGTGGACCTTATTTCAACCTAAGGCATTTATTATTTTATTTTGATCTCAGTGTAGAACGTCCTTATGTACTAAACAATTGGTGCATAATATTTGAACGTGTCTAGCTGGCGAGAAATACCTCCGAGGTAGTCTAGTTCTGCCCATTAAGATGTAAAATTATAGTAGGATAATCCTATAATCCTCCATTCCCCATTGATAAAATTCCTTCAAAATAAATCAAAATAAATGCCAGCATGGGAAGTGAACCTTTAGTGCTATGGTATGTCCCATCATGCAGAATATTGCGATATAGAAAAATAACATGTTTGATTTGCTGTTTGCTTCGTTCGTCCGTATTTCATCGGTTGTTCCGAAGTATCTACAGCAGGTGATGTTTGCCTAACTTCCGTGTTCTTGTTATGAGCTTTTGGCAGACTTTCTTTCCACTGGTTACTATCCTAAATTGGAATACGGCTGATTTTGGTGATTGGCCTTTTAATCAACTATCCATTACTGCTCTTTAAAGTAACAAGTCTAACAAAGCCATCTTTTCCACTATGGGCCTCTTGAACTCTTCCTAAAGGCCACTTCCCTGGAGGTAGGTTATCATGCTTAACAAGGATTAGCTTCCCTTTTGATACATTAGCTTATGTTTTAGTCAATTTGCTTCGTTTTTGTAGTTATGCCATATATTCGGTTGCCCAAATTTTCAAACACTTGATATATTTTTGCTTCCAATGTGTTAAATGGTCGATATTTTCGTTTAAAACGCTGGGTTCTGGCATTGTTCTCGTAGGTTCGACAATCAAAAAATTAGGATCAGATGTGACTGGAAATAGTAGCCGCAATTCAGGCATGCTTTAATTTGGCAAACTACCGTAGTCATTTCTTTAAACGTTAAATGTTGTACCTTAATTATTCTATGCAAATGGTGTTTGATAGATTTAACTTGATTCCCTAAGTTCACCCACTTGTGTGGAGCTCTTGGTGGTATATACTGCCATTGTGTACCATCCTTTGCAAGCTCTTCTGTCTGCCCATTTTCCCTATAGTTGTTTTTCGGCAAGCTTGAGCTCATTGTACACGATTTTTGAATCTCCTGTGAAATTGGAACACAGCCACCACTATAAAGGTCCGTGCAAAATCCTCGGCGTGCTATGAAGCGTTTAAAATGCTGATATGAACACTCCTGATGACATCCTTACTACTTCTATGTGAATGACTTTTACTGCAAAGCAGATGAATACTGCTAGGTAACCCTTATAGCTGTTGCGAGCTCGAGCTGCTGAACACCGATGTTGGAAGGGTCCAGCATAATCTACACCAGAATGCGAAAATGGTCGAGTCGGAATTACTCTAGCCATTGGAAGATCTCCTATAATTTGATTTTAAACTTGCGCGGGTTGTTTGTGGCAGACTAACATCTATTGCTGTAAGTTTTTAATGGACCTTTAATTATCCAGCAACTTTGCCGAATAAAAGCTAGTGTGTCTTTTTTCCGTGTAAAGTCATCTTATGTGCGTAGTCTATTAAGAGCTATGTTAAGTGATTCTTATAAGGCAGTACTATTGGATGTTGAGAATTGAAAGCAATCTTGGCGTTAGACAGTATTCCGCTTACTCGCAGTAACTCATTCTCATTTATATTTGTATTAAGTGCCCTAAGCTGAGATCCACTTTGGGGTTCTAGTTGGTTGTTTGCTATTTTAAATGCTAACTTGTGATAGTTTCAATGCTAACATTTGGCTCTCATGGAGTTTCTTAGTTATGAGGTATCTCGGAAACGATTTGGTGGTTCTTCTTGCACATCTAAGGACATAAGCGATGATTTTTACTGCTTTAGTCAATGTTGAACAGAGCTCTAAGGCCCCTAATATAACATTTTTTTCGTTGATCGTTGCAATTAGCGTAAGTATTCGAGATTTTCTTCTGTGGCTTCTTCAATCTGTGGTTGTAGAGAAGCATCCTACAGCGTAAGTATTCGAGATTTTCTTCTGTGGCTTCTTCAATCTGTGGTTGTAGAGAAGCATCCTACGGATGTTTAAGCAAGGTTGGACCATTCTACCGCAGTTGATAATTTAGTAGCTTTGACGCATTGAGACCCCGCTTATGCATCTTCCGATGCATCACAGAAACCGTGCAGTTTACCTAGCTCCTCATTTTCGTGCCTGATCTATTCTCTAGCAGTTGTAGTTGGCTGACCTATGGATTGTTGCATGGTAATCTTTGCTTTTATGTATTTTTTGGTTGTTGCTACTCCATCTACTTAGATTAAAACCCCCTTGCTTTAATAGCATTGTTAACTGTTGTTGCATTCATACAATTTGTTCTATCGTGACAACCCGATAATACGTCATCGACATACAAATCTTTAATGAGCGCCTTTTTTGCTGCAGGGTACTGTTCACCATTATCTTGTGCTAACTGATATGAAGCACTCTAGTGGCCAAATATGTCGCTGCTGCAGATCCATACGTAATCGTTTATAACTTATAAGTGATTCTGGCTTGTCGTCTCTCCATAGCATTAATTGGTAGATTTGATCTTTCGGGCGTATTCGCACCTGCCTAAACATCATCTCGATGTCGGCTTTAAACACGAATTTGTGTTTTCTCAATCTCAGAAAAATGTCTAATAACACTTGTTGAATTGTTGGATCAGTGGTTTTTGACGAAGCGTCAAAACCACTCTTAGCTTAGTTGTTGACCTATCTTCTTTCATCACTGCATGGTGTGGCAGAAAATAATCTTTGTCCACATTATACTGATTGTTAATTACTTCCATATGACCTAGCATGTATTCTCCAGTGAATCTGGTATATTCGTTCTTCATGCCTATGTTTTTGTTTAATTTCTGTTCTACTTGGATAAGTCGTGCTGTAGATTTCCTCTTTGAGTCACCTAATGTAAAGTTATCTTCTTTAAATGGTAATGCAATTTGGTAAGTTTTATCTATTTGTCTCTTGCACCTATTCTGAAAGTGTTGCTCGAATTTTTCTTCGTCGCTAGTAATTTCGCGTTCTTGGCCAACTTCTACCAAGGCATCGAGGCGTAGCTCAAATTTGGAAGCTATTAATGGTTGGATTTTGAGGTTGACTATCTTTCGTACTTCTCAAATATCATGGGGACCAACTCCCTCTATTTTCGCATGTATTTTATTTCCTTTTAGCTTGAGTCGTTGTAATGCTTCTTCCGTTATAAAGATAGCTTGAGAGCGTGGATCCAGCAAGACCCCTATTGTTGTTGGGCTTCCATCATGTTTGACTGTGCTGACTAAAGCTGTTGCTAGCAAGATATTTTCTTTCTGACTATTTATCTTTGCCCCGAGGTTAACAATTTTTACATCCGCGCAAAATAGTTTTGTTTGCTGAGAGTTTGGCGACTGAAGAATGGTATGGTGTAGAGTTGTAGACCATTGCAAATCCAGTATCTTGTAGAGTTTTTACATTGTTGTATTTGATGTGTTGTTGCTAGACACCTACATAAATTATGTAATAATATAATTTGACTCCTGACAGACGAATACTGTTTTTAAAATTTTTCACAATTTTATACTGTCTGATTTTTTTGACAATAGCCGCAAATACCGTGTACCGTTGTTGTAGCGAAGAACTCCATTTACCGAACGATGTTTATAACGTCTTGAATCATTGTTTAAGAAACTTCAGGAATATTGGGTTGTCAGTCGTCGAGTTGCATTATTTAATTTTTTCAATAAAATAAAAATTAGAAATGAATTCCAGGACTCGACGCTCATCCCAAAATTCTTAATCGCGCGTAGGTACTCGATGATCACCTTTTTGTTGTTGTATCGACAAATTAGCTTTGCCGCTGCTCCATTTAAATGAGTTTTGCGCTGATTTTGGTCAATCAGTTTATTGAAGATTTCAGAGAAACTACCCCATTTCATGTAATCTCTAGAGAATACGGGTATTTCTATGGGTTTTAGTTGTATGTCCATCTTTGTGTCACTCATTTGCTTATTGATATCTAGGTGTATTCCCTTCTAATGGTTTCATAATGCTCTTTCGTGAAATATTCTAACTCGTCTTGGTCTGATGCTTTGACACATATTTCTTTGTGTTTATCGATGATCTATTCCATTGCGCGAATCATATATCGTGGCGAGAATTGCATTCCTCGTTTCACTTCTTAATCTAAGTATTTTGTATGGTCAATCTCTCTATATCATTCACAAATTTTGACGTTCTGTCTGAACGTTCTCTCAGAGGTTCGCTCTGATGGTGCGTTTAAATCTTTGGTTGGATGATGATCTTCGATTTTTTCCATTCATGGAAGGGTGATCATCGATAAACTTTCGTTGTTCTTGTACTGTTATATGCATGTTTTTGTTCGAGTGGTGGAACGCTGCTTTGGATTTCCTTAACTGTTTTTATGTAATCAAAGTAAAGTGCTTTCAGCTGTTCGATTTTAGTTTACAAATATTTTTTTCGAGGGGCACATTTTCCCTGCCTAAATTTCATATCACTTGACCATATGGATGCTCAATAGCATTCCTAAGTAAATTTGTAGACGAAAAAAATTTGAATGGTGAAAAGCCAAATCCCAAATTTGGCTTTGAATCCACTGGGCTGCACCGTACTCAACACTTGAAAATAATACAATATTTCTCTGATTTACTCGATGTTCAGCATGTGTCAAATTATCGAAAATTATCAAATACAGACTGACAAAATTTACATAGCGTACCTATATCCTACAAAAATTTAATCTTGACCACACATAGACTAAATCATATTATAAACTAAAATAAACTATTTTCTGGGGTTTACGCTAGGTGACTGTAAATATCTTGCACCTTGCAAACGTTACGAGAATAGGATTTACTGATTGGACGTTTTTGATGTCGATCATGAAGTAAAATGACAGTGAGAACTCTTGTTTGCCAACACAATTGCTTTAATTTTGAAAAAAGCAAATTGTTCTATTTTTCACTACCTAGTGTTGCCTGCTGTTCGTCAACTTTCGCGTACTTTCGTTGTTTACGAAAGAACAGCTCGTAAAATATCTCAAGTAAAATATACAATTGTGCACTCATCTAGATTTAATTATCCATCTAAATTCTACTCTTAAATGTCGTCCCCCTGTGGGATGCGAGAATCCGATACCTCCTGATCCCAACATCACAGCTTTAACCATTTCGCATCGGTGTCATTTTGTATGAAAACCTACATTTTGTTTTTGACACAAAAGTTTTTATCATTGCTCAACAGTAGAATTGTTGATGGCTAGCAAAATAGAAACCGATTTAGTCAGTGAATATACACCTAAAGTTTGCGTTCCACGCAAAGTTCTCATCCCTATTCATATTTGCATTTTTCTGTTTCGTCCAGTCACCCTTTTAAATGCAACCTCAACTGCTCTGAAAATACATTCCACCATCATAATCCTAAATTTGATTAATGATCTGACTTCATCATTGTTTGACTCCGTAGCATGACCGAACAACGATTACTTAAAAATGTCTCTCCTTTAAATTTTAGATAGTAATGGAATTCTGCGGTGCTGGTAGTGTTTCAGATATAATGAGATTAAGAAAGAAAACGTTGATGGAAGAAGAAATAGCAACAGTTCTTTGTGATACATTAAAAGGCCTTGAATATTTACATCTAAGACGAAAAATACATAGGTAATTTTATTTACGATGCATGTGACTTACGAACGATTTTAACACGAAGTTTTGTAATTTTTAAACAGGGATATAAAAGCTGGGAATATACTTTTGAATTCAGAGGGTCATGCAAAATTAGCTGATTTTGGTGTGGCCGGCCAATTAACAGATACGATGGCAAAACGTAATACAGTTATTGGTACACCATTTTGGATGGCGCCTGAAGTTATCGAAGAAATAGGTTATGATTGTGGTGCCGATATATGGTCATTAGGTATAACAGCATTAGAAATGGCTGAAGGTAAACCACCTTATGGCGATATACATCCGATGCGAGCAATATTTATGATACCAACAAAGCCACCACCATCATTCAGAGATCCAGATCGCTGGTCATCCGAATTTATAGAATTTGTTAGTTTATGTTTAGTGAAAAATCCTAGCGATCGGGCCGATGCTAGCTCATTATTAAAACATCAATTTATCAGTAAGTTTTTTTATCGAATAAAAAAAAAAATTACATTTATTCGTAAACGTAAATTTATTATGAATGTTTTTTGTTTTGGAAAATAGAAAATGCAAAGTCGCGTAGTATTTTAAGTAAAATGATTGCAGAAGCTAGTGAAATTCGTGATAGTCAGAGTTTTCGACAGACGGCCATAAATCAAGCGAAACAGCAATTACAACTTCAGAGTCAAGAATTACAACAACAGCAACAGGATCAAGAATCCGATGATGAAGATCAACCAAATTCGCGTACGCTAAAAGAATTCCCAGCCGATCCGGGAACATTACGTCCGGACAAATGCGACACATTAGATGGTGGAACGATGATTGCGCACGAAGATTATGGAACGCTAGTGGCTGAAAGTGGTACAATGGTAGAATTAGAATCAAATCTAGGTACTATGGTTATAAATAGTGATTCGGAAGATTCAACGTTAAAAAGTAAGCGTGCTAATTATTCGAATAAAATTTTTTGAATTTTTTATAAATTTTCAGTATTTTAGATAATGATCCGGAGAAGCCAAAATATCGTCCATTATTTCTTGCACATTTTGATAGGAAGGATGGTAATGTAAATAATATAAATCATGCGAATCAATTTATACAGCAACAACATCAACAGCAACTACAAAAAAATGCTCAACTACAATCACAGGTTGGTGGAAGTAATGGTGATGGTGGTGGTGATAATGGTGGTGGTGTTATATCTGGGAATCAATTAAATGATGGACAAAGATTTCAATCGCATGTTCAATTACAAATGCAATTACCAGCAACATTAAATTATACTCCCAAGCAGGCATCACAAATCCCACAACAGCAGCAACAACAACAACAGCAAATGCAGCGAGAAGAACAAATTAATGCATTGCAAAAACATCAAGAGAATCAGGCAAAATTCCAACGAAATTTTCTTGATGGGGAAAATTTTGAATTTGTTAGTTACCGCAGTGTTCACGTTCCGTACAACAATAGTAACAATTTTTTTTTTTTTAATTTTCAGTTAAAATTTTTAAGTTTCGAAGAACTTCAACAACGACTGAATACAATAGATTTAGATATGGAGAAAGAGATAGAGGAATTAAATAAACGATATCATGCCAAACGTCAACCAATTATAGATGCCATGGACGCTAAGAAAAAGCGACACCAAAACATAAATAATAATCTGATAAAAATATAATATTTTCCATTTTCTTTTAGTTTTCTCAAAAAACAAAATAGCATTTTACAAAACAAAACAAATTATATATTTACAAAATATTGTTTTTATGTTAAAAAAGATTCTTTTAATCTAAAATGTATTACATATTTTATTGTCTTATCATTTACAACAAAAAAAAACTTTTATTTACTTTAATCATTGTCACAAAAATAAGTTTTTAATAATTGATTTACATTTTATTTTAAAGGTTATTGAGAGGAAATTTTAGTGATGTCTTTAAAAAATGTGTTATGGGTTCCGGTGGCATATATTGGTTTTTGGTCAACGTAAATGAAGAAACTGAGGGGAAGCATAGATAGAAGTAAATTTTTTATTAACGATTTTATGTTTCGGTAAGTGACTCATTTAAATTAACTTTTATCGTTTTTAAAGTAAAATAAATTAAAATTTTTCATAAGAGAAATTTTTAAATATTTCCATGTATTCGGGTTCTTCGGACGGACTCTTTTCACCTAGTGAACAGTGACTATAAACAACAGAAAGACTCTATCAATAACACTAAGTTATTTATACATATTTTAATGCTCGTAGGATCGATTCGTGAAATGTGAAATTGGTTTAAATAAAAGTACATACATATATACATTATGGAAAAGCGTATTTTTCCATGTTAGGTTATAATAGGAATGAATAATGATTTTCCTCTTTTATTTGACAATAAAGACTTTACTTGTGTGATTTGGTTGAGTACAACTGCGTTCACACATGTAGATTAATCATGCTAAATATTTCAATCCAAATAATTTCGCGAGCTGTTTCTGTGCATGCTATAAACTCCGTCTCTGTAGTTGATAAAGTTACTCGAGTTTGGTTCTTAGAGTTTGATCGGTTATCATCGGTTTGAAAATCAAAGTTTTAAAGCCACAATGCTGAAAACACTTAATGTTTTCACGACTTCATTGTCGCTCTTAAGACTTGATTAACTCATGCAGAGACTATCATGATACTGCTATCATGATAGAATCTAGTATGGTAATGAAGTTGTAGACTTTAGAAGGTTTTTGTGTTCTGTCGATTTCCAACAACTTTTGGAAAATTAATTTTCGGTAATTTAATTTTACATTTTGGATAATTTGCCTATCTAATGGCTGCAATTTTGATGTGGTGTTTGGCGGAAAATATTGTAACTTAACGTTCGATAATTGGACACGTGAATGGCATTATCCAAAAATAGCAAACTTCGTTTATTTTGATCTTTTATCCGTTTTTTTAAATCCGTTTATGCGTCTGTGATTGTTTCGGAAGTGCTCCTCACATTCGGCTTCTGGTTTAGTTTGCGTTCGCGTTGGATGTAGTTCCTCCTGTTCCCAGAATCTTTTTAGCTGTTCATCTGTTAATTTTTTTAATTTTTTTTTTATTTTATTATTATTACAACTGACTTAATTTATGTCATCTAGCAATTTTTCTATCTTAATTTAATTCACATTTGTTGGGATAAAGCCCAATGGCTAGTCCCAAAGATAAATATAATTATTAATTTAAATAAATATTTGCTATAATATAGTATTATTTTAGTTTGTAATCACTAGATCCATTGGTTTGGTTCTTTGTAAGCGTCGTATTGTATTTCGATATTCTCATGTTGTTGAAGGCGTGAATTATGTTTGGCAGCATAAACTGCAATTACTTCATTGATGTCTTCCATCTTTAAGCCACGGTGCAGGTCTTCATTTCGAATGTACCACGGGGCATTTACAATATTCCGAAGTACTTTATTTTGGAACGTCTGAATTATCTTAACGTTTGTTTTCTTAGTACAGCCCCAAAGCTGTATTCCGTAAGTCCACACAGGTTTCAGAGTTTGCCGATATATGAGAAATTTGTTATGTATAGATAGTTCCGAGTCTCTACCTATGAGCCAATACATTTTCCTTGATTTGATGTTTAATTCGTTCTTTTCATTTTGACATGTTCTTTCCATTTAAGTTTGGCATCAAGCGTCATCCCTAGATATTTTGCTGTATTTGCATAAGGTACTTGTTTAGAGTTTATTCGATTGGTATACTGACATAGTTTGTTGTATTAGTAAAATTCACATGAACCGATTTTGTTTCATTGAGCTTAATTCTCCATTTCTTCATCCAGTTACTAACTGTATTGCGTTACATTACTCCCAACTGCCAAAATTACTGTGTCGTCAGCAAATGTAGCTATGGTTGTTTCTTTCATTAGTGGTATATCTTGTGTGTACAGGAGGTACAAGATGGGGCCCAAAACGCTTCCTTGCGGCACTCCTGCAGAAATTTTCTTTACATCCGAATATTCATCTTCGTATTTTACACGGAAATGCCTGTCGGTTATGTAAGATTTTAGGATTTCATAATACTGTTTGGGAAGATCGCGATGTAACTTGTACTCTAATCCTTTATGCCATACACGATCAAATGCTTGCGCTACATCCAAGAAGAGGCTTGAACATATCTTTTTCGTTTCTAGAGTACGTTCTATAATATCTGTGATTCTGTGAACTTGCTCTAGGGTCGAATGTTTTTCTCTGAATCCAAACTGATAAGCAGGTATAAGATCATTATCCTTTATTATAGGTTTTAGTCTCTTCAGAAGTAGTTTTTCAAATAGCTTCGATATAGTAGAAAGTAGAGATATTGGTCTAAATGACTTTATCGTTACTGTTTTTGTTTGGCTTTAAAATCATGATCACTTCTGCTACCTTCCACTGCCTTGGAACGTATCTTAATCTAAACACAGCGCCTTCTGTTGAACGTCCTTTCCTAAAACCATATTGGTTCAAATTTAAGTAATTAATTTTTTTTAGATAGGACATCATAAGATTTTTTCGAAGACTTTGGAGATAACTGGTAGCAGCGATATCGGCCGGTAGTTATTGGGATCAATAATCGGACCTTTTTTATGTAGTGGAATGGTTATGGCCGATTTTAGCTTGTCTGGAAATATACCTTGATAGAGGCTTAGATTTAAAATATGAGTTAAAACATCACAAATATATTCACTTAAACCGTCAACTCCAACAGAATGTTTATTTTTCAAAGCATGAATACACATCAAGACTTCATTCCTATCAGATGGAAAAAAATTAAAAATTGATAATTGATGAATTCGTGGTTGAAGACAGTAAAGTATTGTCAAAAGATAAATTGGAGTCAGCGACAATAGCTGGAGACAATTTGAGAGGTATTTCCAAAAAAAAAAATTAATTAAATTAATTTAAACTGCTGCAGCTGTTGTTGAGGAAAATGTTTGGATTAGCTGAATTAATTTATAAGTTTCTGTAAAAACTTCATCCAAATTTTTGCTTTTTAAATGTACAGATAAACTTATTAAGTGATTTTTTTCAAAATATTTTGAATTTAGTAAGTTTACGAATTTAATCTCTGTTAAACCGCGAAACATGATTTCAAATTCCTCACAAATGATCTTAGAAATTCGCTCCAGCATTAATTGGAAATATTCCTTGTTCTTATTTCCTTTTGTCGGCTCACCTCCATAATCATTTTTTGCAGCTTCATAAAATTTTTTAAATTTAATTTTACTAATCATAACACGGGTTTCATTAATTTTTTCAATGCAAGTAATTACAAAATATCAGTGTATGCAAAAATTTCGAAAAAAACACTTAATAGAAACATTGTTTTAAACTTTGTCAAAAAATTTGTCAATCACTGTGATGTTAAAAAGGTTTCTGCGGTCCAATGATCCGGATGTTCATACATCTCGCCGAATATTTCCAGCAAGCTTTGCCTCTATCGTGATATAAAATGCACACAACGTGAATTATAAGCCCATTTGATTTCGCAGACTGAGAGTCTTTTACGCTTAATTTTTTCGTATAAAAAACTATCATGATGGCTCGATCTACTGAAAAAAACGTTTAAGCCATTCAACGTTTTAAAAAATATTTTTAATGGTTTTAGCTGTTGTAAAGTATGAGAATGAGGCAATGCAAAGAAATGTGCGTTCGAAAATTTATTGCGTATTAATGTTTGGACGCCTTTTGTGTCGCTAGACATCACGTTCGCACCATCGTAAGTTTGGTTTATAAGGGGATCTCCTATTCCTAGTTGATCTAGAAGCTTAATCGCAATTTCAGCAAGATCTGAAACCTTGAGATGTTCGCTAACACCCTGAAGTGAATAAAAACGTTCTACTGGAAAAGCCTTAGTACATATATCGAAAAATTATAGCTAAGTAGTTGCGATTTTCGTAAACAATCAGTCAGAATCGAAATGAACGGAGGTGATTTTAATTCATCTTCAATTTTTTATAATATGACTGGCCCGCTGATGGTCTAAATAAAGTTTAATTCGTACGCTACCAAAATTAGTTAATGTCAACGAATTATCCAAATGTGATTTTGATCTTTGGTGTTTCACTGCTTTTTTACTTAAATGATTTAAGTCGCTATAACCTTTCGCGGTCCATACTTCCTTGTCGTTCGATTTTTTAAAAAGGTGACATGTCCAACAAAATAATTTGTTTACGCTTTCCGATCCACAAAGCCAAGCAAATTTTACATACAATTCAGGATTGAAATATCTTTTATATAAAGTTGAAATCAGTTCCAACAATTTTGGCATTGGCAGTCCATTTTTAATAATTTAAATTGTTGCGTTTAAGTTTAATCCACCATTTGGTTTTTTTAAAATATCGTCGACGATGTTTTCCATTTTATTTTATTTTAAAATCAAAACGAGACTGATCAAAAACAAAAAATATCCCAAAAATAAAAATGTAAATCAAAAAAACTAAAGCAAAATAACTGTAATTACATTTTTATATTAAAATTTTAACGCTTTGCATGCATGTATACATTTTTCCATACATGTACATAGAATCAATTAGCAAACAAACTTACTAGAAAATGTAGAAATGCATTAAAAAAATCACACAGAAACACTTGTAAAGTAACAAATTATTTTTTCCTCATATTCAAACACAAAACACATACAAAGTTAAAAAGAATGTACAAAAAATAATTTACTACCTCATTAGTGCAATTCCTATTGGAGTCGTGTTCTCGCATGTATTTATTGTTATATTTCTAATAAGAAATGTACGAAATTCAATTTCTCCACCTTAATAGTCAAAGAGAAAATATTTTCGATGATTTTGATGGTGTTTTTTTCGTACATTTTTTTTCGTACTTTTAAAGTTTGTAGATCTGTTTATTGTTGTTGTTTTATAATTAATATATAGTATTTTATTATTTACTTTGAGATTTTTATTTAATAATGAAATATCAATGGTATTATATCATATTATGCATATATTTATGCATTAGGAAATTACCTAAGGTGGGCCTTACCAATGCACACCCGCACGAGACGCCTCTGGTCTGATGTAACAATTTTCATTTCACAATCATTAATATTTTTTATTCCCTTATTATTACTAGATTTATTGAGAATAGAATCAACAAATGTCAATTGTGATCAATTTTCGCTCGTTTAATCATTACAGAAAATCTTTTCGATAAACTATCAAAATATTTAGTTAATTTTTTACTATTAGGCTTCTAAAAAACTAAGTAAAGAGTCATTCATCCAGGGTTTGAGTCCGTTTTGATGTAAGTAATTTACCACTTTGCTTGATGTGATCGGTTAAAAGTGATATAAAATTATCGTAGGCAACTACAACGCTATCCGCGTTATAAAAACATGACCATGACTCATTTTAAGTTTTTTCTTTAAGTAATGTGAAGTCAATACAATATATCTTATTTCGACAAGGTAAGGGTTCATTCTTATGGATGTGGTTAAACTGTAGTTCAAGAGCAATTAAATTATGATTACACATTATTTTTGTATTGTTACCAGAAATTGTAAAACTAGACATTGGTTTAAGCCTATAAAAAATATGATCAATGTAAGTGGCATGTTCACTGGTAATCCTAGTCGGTGAATTAATTAATGGTTTAAGGCCAATAGATGACATTAACAATAGATAATTATAAGTTAAATTGTCTTTTACCATAATATTTATATTGAAGTCACCAAGCATGATTAGATTTTTAGCCGAAATCGACGTTAGCAATGGCTTGAATTCATCTAGAAATTTAAATATTTGTTTCACAAATTGAAATCTATAATCACAGAGAAACGAAAATGGATGATTATTAATAACAATGCCTACCTGTAAGCAATCGGCCGTTTTGAGACTGTGACGAGTAATGATATGTAAGACCACATTTTGGAGAACAAACACATCTACACCAGTTGATCTATGTATATCATTGCAATTTGCGTCGTGTTATATCCATCAATATTGTAATTATTAAGTTCGTTGCTATTTATCTAAATTTTACTTAGAAAACATAATATAGACTTTATGTCAAATTTATCAAATGCGCAAGAAAACTATCAAAATTAGCACGAAGTGATCTAATATTTTGTAATATGATAGAGCTTGAATCTACAAATTGAGGAACGTTATTATTAAGTGTATTAAGGTTACAAGAATTTATATGTGAAGTATTATTAGATACACGGTTGCTTTTCAAAATCAAAGGAATATTTTTTAAATTAAAATCAGCCATTAAATAATTTTACTAAGATCATCTTTTGATTTTATAAAAACAATCGGGTCACCAGAATTTTTCCTTAACACTTTCGCGGACAAATTTTTTCTATTAATGGATGTGCACTGTGACATATTTTGTATCTCCTATATTAATAAAGATATTAGAGCCGGGATGGCGCCCAACTGATTAAAATTGGGTTTTAAATATGGTCAAATGTGGTTTAGAATTTTTTTTTAAATGACGGTATTTACCGTCATAGCCCACTAAAATGTATTTTATGATAAATAGGGTCATGACATCTCTAGCCGTCATGACAACTCCTGCACTTATGACCTTTATAAAAGTATAATCAGATTTGCAGCATCGTAATGATTATTCAAATGTAGTAACAAAACATTAATATATAAAAATATAATTCAATATTATTTCACTAGGAACAAATCAACAAAAATTTAACAGGAATTCATAAATAAACTAGTTCAATTATCACATGTTTCGTCATCATGGTACTGTTCAAAGCATGGTTCTACGCAAAGTGAAGGCTTATTTGGACATGTTTTACATCTAACCGCTATTTCTGGTTTTCCGCCCAATTGTGTCGACAAGTTTTTCGCCATACTCGTTTGTGGAAACTATCAATTGTTCTGTAATTTTTTCATTGAAAATCTCGTCAAATATTTGACGCGGTGTAGAGTTACGCTCAATTTTAATGTTAGCTCCAACTTCTTGACTGTTAAAATTAAAGTCAAATATGCCTTTAGTATCTGTACACCAGCTGTCATCTTCTTGATCCTACAATTCGCCTTCTTCGTCGTTAAAATTTTGATCTTGTTCTGTAACTATTTGATCCTGTTCTGTAACTGTTTGATTATCTAGATCGCTTTTTCCACTATCATCTTCACTTTCATCGCTATTTGGTTTGAAGTCTAGATCACTTTCACCTGCAAACTCACCATCATCCTCGAAGGGGTCATCGTCATCGGATTCCGGCGTATCAACTTCATCGAATAGTTTTAACAGTCTTTCACGTACATCGTCATCCATTATGAGTAGAATACAATACAACTAAATATACAAAATATAAAATAATACAAAGATAAGAATACCAGAATACAAAATAACTAAAATTACACCAACTTATTACATACAATAAAACTACACCTTTTACTATGACGATCTGTTTATTACTAAAACATAACTTCACAAAATAGCTAGCGTAACTGTAATTCGTATAAAATCCTAAACACAATAAAAAAAAATCTAACGGATTATTTATTGTGTTATGTGTACCGAACACCCAGAATGCCCCACGATCATATTACATTATACGTATAACATGTCGATCTCAAACACACTCACAAACCACTTTTAATATGACATAAAATAAAAAACTATATTAAACTCCTAACAAATTATGACGGCTTATACCGTCATGCAGTTTTGTTATCGTCGAAACCAAAAAAAATATTGAACAAAACAAAATTACGAAAAAAGTTCTATAAAAGGAACTATAAAACTCCAAATTAAAGTCGCAATACGTTTTGCTAGGACAATTTGATGTAGATCCAATATAAAAATGTTATTTTTTTGACTGTGTTTACTGTCATGCCTCAAAGCAACTTATTTTCGATGACGGTATATACCGTCATGTCCTAAACGAAAGTTTTTTTTGACGGCATCTGCCGTCATGTCCGCGAAAGTGTTAACATTATATTTCCATATCTTATCCATAAAAATTTATAACTTTTTAGGTTCTTCAACGTTTGCTTCCTTTAATAAATTACGACGCAATGTTGTAAGGTCTTCGCTAAAATAAACGTTACTGCCATTGTTAGCCGCTTTTAGTTTGTTAACATTTTCCGACCTCAATTTGAAAATCTGGTTTATAATACTCCTATAATTGAACTTTATCAATATCGGTGAAACACTGTTGCTTGCTTTTATTTTATACATCTAATAATTTTTTGATTTGATGCATCAATATTAAGAGTTTGCTTTAAACATTTTTGCAAAGTACTATTTAATGGTTCAGCTTGATTTTGTAAATTATGTAACAGAATTATGACGTTTTTGTTGTTCCATGTCGTCAATTCGATTTTCCAATGCCGTTAGTCTATTTATTAGAAACACTTGAGTTTCTTCTATTAAATCAATACGTTCAACAGCCGATGCTATAGATCTCATCTGCTCCGTTATCAAATTGAAATGATTATTGCTCTCGTCAGAATTTTTCTTTATGTTTGTTTTAATATCCGCTATTTCAATCAAAATTGGTTTTAATGTTGCTGTTATATAATTATTATTAGCGGCATTTATGACAGTTGAAGTAGTTTTAATAGTATTAGGACTAGCAGCAAAATCAGAATGAAATGTGTGAGCTTATATTAACTATTTTGCTTTTACCTCTTGTCGCTATTCTGCCTATGGTTATCCAGCCGAATTCAGCATTTGTGGTTTTATGATTTGACTGTAGTAGTCTGCCCCTAACAATACGGCCATGAGTGCTGGAATGTTGTAGTTTGGATCTACCAGTAGTAGCTCGTTCAGATGTTTCCATTGTTCGGCTTGAAAAGTAGCTTCTGGAAGATTTTTGGTTATCTTGTTCGATACTACCAATTGATCGCCTACCCCATGGACCTCGGCACTGATTCTGCGCCCTGTAAAATGTAATCGTTGTTTGGCTTCTGTTGTAATAAAGGAGGTCTGTGAACCGGTGTCACGAAATATTCTTAGGAGCTCCTCTCTTCCATTATATCCTGTTGTTTTAATCAGAGTGGTTGTAACAGTGTAGATTGATGATCATTAGTTGCGCGGGTTGCTTGTGCTACTGTATGTTGTTTAGTATGCAATAGGCTGTGGTGTTTTCCATTACAGTCCTTACAGAATTGTCTACTGTTGCATTGTATAATGTTGTGCCCAGCGCTTAAGCATCTTCTATATAGTGCGTGTAAATTGATTAATTGCAATCGTTCTATTTGCCTTAGGTGATTAAAATTGTTGCATTCTTCCAGACCGTGATTGTCTGAACATAGAATGCAGTATTGTTTTTTAAATGTTACTTCTCAAAATATATGTTGTTTATAAAGTATTCATCATTCCTCACATCCTCTTCTGTAGCTTCTAGGAGGATTTCTTCATTTAATTCGTCTATTTTTGAGATCATTGTATTTAGTTGTACAATCTTTTGGTTCGGAAGCTCATCCTCTCTGTCTTCCTGAACATGGTTGTAGGCCTGTGCTATTAGATTCTCCAGGTGGTTTATTCGTATGTATGGTTTTTTATAAAGCTTCTCCATTGATGTGTTGTTGTTGGTTAAAGAGTTATTAATGATAACTTTTGGCAATGTTGCCTCATACGAATTTTCCTTGTCATGCAAATCTTCCAAGTGTGGCAGGTTGGTTGTTGATCAGGTATCAATGATCAATGTTTTTAGAAAAACGTCGGTTTTTTGTCATGTGGAAACGCCTTTAATTCGGCGTCATTTTCCTTGTACTGTTTATACATTTGTGTAATTTCTGTTTCTTCTTTTCCAGATAGTCTATGGTTTTCCCATTAACCGAGTTTTTGTTGTAGTTGGTTGCGAGCTTGTTTATCAGCTCGCTCAAACTGGATTGGGATTTTATTAATTTTTCCATGTTTGCTTGATCCATTCCCGATGCTTTGATGAGCCTCTGATGACAATGTTGTTATTTTATTTTTCAATGTTGCTAGTGGCTGATGTGGCCCTGCTGTTTAAGCAGTTGATGCTTTATTTAGAACTCTTTATTTTCAAAGTACCAAATTTAGTTTCTTCCAGTTGTTTCGTTCGCTGCTTGTCGTGGTTGCTCGCTCTATATCGATTCCGTAGGTGCTGGTTGGTTTCTATGGCGTCAAAGAACCAATGTTTTCGTCAATATTGTTGTTGGCTTAAGGCAATGTAATTTTAAAATTGAAATTATTAAAATTAAACACACTTTTACTGTTTTAACTGAATCTATAATCTGAATTTATTTTCCAAAAACGTTGTGATAAATTTAACAATTTATATGTCGTAACGTTTTAAAGTAAATATACTGAGATTACCACTCAATTTCATATAGTTGGTAGTCAATTTCATATAGTTGATAATGCTTCATATAGTTGGTAGTTCCATGCTTGCACTAACGGCAGTTCGATCGCTATGATAACATTGGAATTGGATTTCCATTAACTGTTGTAAATGTTGGGTTGTTATATATGTTGTTACTATGCTTGAATAATTTTAGCGTGTTGTCGAGGATTGAGGTTTGATTCCGCAACAGCTGTAAATTATGTTCCTCATTTAATTGTATTACCTTAAATTGGCTTTCATATTGTTCGGCTTCTCGTTGTGATAATATTCCGAACATATCTCCTAAGATGTGACCGATCGAGTCACCTACTCCTTGTTTTAGCCGCCGATGATTTCTCGGTCGAATGCTGAATATTTCTTTTCAGCATCCGACAGTTTCTTTGAAAAGAATCCCAGCGGCTCCCAACAATCATTATTGAATTGTTGCAACACTGCGCCGACGGCAGTGTTGGATGCATCGGTAGTTAAACTGAATTTCGCGTTATTCAATGGATGTGCCAGAAACGTTACGTTAGCCAATTCTGTTTTTGCTTTAAAGAATGCGTCGTTGCACTCTTCGAGCCAAGCGAAATTCTTGACGGTTTTTGGCTTCTTGAGTAAAGTAGCCAAGTGCGAATGAATCGGGGCTAAAATTTCGGCAAGTTTAGGAATAAATCGGTGGTAATAATTTACCATCCCAATAAACTGCTGAATGCGCTTAATTGATGTTGGAGCTGGAAATTCCGTAATGGCATTAATTCTTTCTGATGAAGGCAAAATGCCATTCGGAGTTATCTTATGGCTGAGGAAATCAAGATTGCTCACGCCAAATACGCATTTGGAGCTCTTGATTAACACATCAAACTTTGCCAATCTGGCAAAAAGTTGATCGATATGTAGTTTGTGTTGTTCCTCATCTTTCGATGCCACTAAAATTTCGTCGATGTAGACAAAAACGAAATCTAAACCTTGAACGACTTGATTTATAAATCTTTGAAATGTCTGTGCAGCATTTCGCAGTCCAAATGGCATTCGCGTGAATTCAAAAAGGCCAAATGAAGTTGTGATTGCTGTTTTATGCACATCTTCGGGTGCAACTGGAATTAAATGGTAGGCTCTGACTAGATCTATCTTGGAGAAAATTAGGCATTCTTGCAAGTGCATAGAAAAATTTTGTATGTGAGGAATCGGATACCTGTCAGGGATTGTAACTGTGTTTAACCTACGGTAATCCCCACACGGCCTCCAATCTAGATCCTTTTTTCTCACCATGTGTAGTGGACAAGAAACGGGTGATGCCGAAGGTCGGCAAATCCCTAATTCTACCATATGCTGAAATTCGGTAAATGCAGCTTTATGTCGCGCTGGATCGAGTCGCCGTGGTCTTGACACTGGCAGATGACCAGTTGTCACAATATGATGGACCACGTTATGTTGGACGGGTAAATTGTAATTTGGCTGCGCTGTTAGGGAAGGATACTTCTTTAGTAGTGTGCCATAGCTGTTGTTGATCATGTAATGAATCGGAATTTGCGTGTCAATTCGGATGGTAGTGGCATTGATTGACAGCTGTGTAGCTGAATCAACCAGCCTTTTACGTTTAAGATCAACAAGCAGTTCGAATTTACTCAAAAAGTCGGCTCCAATTATCGGATGATTCACTGCTGCGAGAATAAACGCATGTGTGAATCGTCGTTTAAGACCGATATCTACTTGGAGTAATCGTGTTCCGTAGGTACTTATTGTTGTACCGTTCGCGGCTGATAAAACTAGATCAGTTTGATAGTTATGAAAAAAATTAATAGTATGTTTGACAGGTAGCACCGAAAGGTCGGCTCCTGTATCTATAAGAAAAGTCAATGAATTATGTTTGTCGTAAATAAATAGGCGGCGCGTATTAAGCGTTTGTTGCGTTGCCGACTCGCATGATGGGTTTTTTAGTTTTTTGGAATAACTGTTAAAGTCGATGGTGATGGCACGAATTTACATGGTGTTCGGCACTTCTGTGCGTCGGAACCAAATCGGTGGTGGTAGTAGCATACTCCATCCCAGTGGGTTTGTCTGTAAAATCTAATTTTGCTTCCACGTTCTGGAGTTTTGCTGCGAGCTCGGAAATGTGGCGAATTTCGTCGTCCTCGAGATGCACTACGGTCGCGCAGTACTTTTAACTCTTTCTCTAGATGAACTATTCTGGTTTCTAGCGAGTGGTGTGTTGATGTAGTCGGTCGACTTTCATGTCGTTGCAAGTTCGTTGTATTCTTGCTTATGTTCGATTTTGAATATTCATTTATCTGCTGTTCGGGAGTTAAATGATCGAACATTCTATCTGCAGTCCTGGCTAGATCTTCGAGTGGCGTGGTAGTTGGCTGTCCTACAATAGCCATTTTAATTATTGGGGGTAAACACCGTACCCACAATGATCGTGCTACGTGGTTTGAAACGTTCCCCGACGCTAAGGCTCGAATTCGGCGTAACGCTTCGGAAGGCTTCGCATCCCCTAGGTTTTGCCCGCTCAAAAGAGCCTCGAGACGTTTTTCATCTGACGGGGCGCACCTGTCTAAGAGGACCTGTTTCATGGTTGTGTATTCCTTGTTGGTGGGTGGGTCGTCGAGAATGTCAGATATCTTCGCGACCGCCTCTGGTGTAAGTGCGGACAGAGTTGTTATGTATTTTTGCTGTTCGGTCATCCTTGGTTTCGTTCTAAAGAACGTTTCCGCCACTCTGAACCAGTCGTGGGCATTTGTCATCCAGAAGGGCTGCAATCTGAACCCCACTTGCGTGGCCGCAACCTCGCTAGTTATTGTATGTTCGTCAGTCTGCATATTAGTATCGGTGTGTTCGTTTGCTGTATCAGTACTGGTGTGTCTAGGTTTGTCGTCTGTTTTAATAGGAATTCCGTCTGCATCCATATTTTGTATAATTTAAGTATTAAACGAAGTGGTATAGATCGAAAGAAGTGGATTGTTTGGGAATTGTCAAGGTGAATGATGTGAAAAATTGACACAATAAATTCTACGTTACGTTAATATTTTAAAAACTAAAATTCTACGTTAATTTAAGTATTGCAAAAATAAAAATTCATATAATTTTGATAAAAATTATGATTATTTACGATTTTCTGATGTTGTTGTTGTACTCCGTTGTTGTTTTCCTGTCTGCTAATTTCTTCCAATGGTTTTATGATGTACTTGTTGTATATTTTGTTCGATCTGCTAACAGTGGTCCAATGGTTTTATGA
Organism: Tipula confusa; assembly: GCA_963556175.1. NCBI lineage: Eukaryota > Metazoa > Arthropoda > Insecta > Diptera > Tipulidae > Tipula > Tipula confusa. The sequence continues at coordinate 101,616,840 of OY744477.1, read as the reverse complement.
CGTTGTTTTTGTACGCACCGTTGATAAATACGCAACACAGTACCGTTGGCTGCAATTGTTATCGCTGATGTTCTCGTCGTGTGTTGAGATGATATTGCAAAAAAAACGAATAACAAAAAAAAATATGTGGCAGTGTCGTGTTTTTTTTTTAATTATATTTACTGGTACGTACCTTTAACTTGGTACGGTAGCTCCGTACCAAGTGTCCAATAAATATATGCACTTAAATGATATTTTATTTATTTTTTTTAAAGTGGTGTTCGCCTCACCTGGGTCACCAATATAGCCCCTTAGGCTATTTAATTTCGAATAATAGATGTATTAACTTAATTCCACAATTTAATTATAAATTTTATTAAATACAATTAACTTTACAATTGTTTTTTTAAGATTCTAAATTTAATATATTTAAATTTTAGTCATCACCTCTTGATGACATCCAAAACAATTCTGCTAGCGAGATTACCGCGTTAATTTGTTTTTCCACCTATACCACTTCATGTTTTTCGTAGTCGTCTATTCGTCTCTTTGTCGGTCGGATGTTACATTCGTTAGTAACGTATTATACGTTATCGTCGTGGTGACGATATATTTACTTATCGTCGTTCAACTATGGTACATTGGGGGTACGATCGCGAGACTGTATAGTAGTCTAGACACAACTGTTGCTTGTGTCCGTTTGCAGATGACGTTGCATGAAATTGTTATTCCATGTGTGACCAAAAATTTGTATTTACAATTAGTGGTCGCTACAGTTAAAGTTATTCTGCCTTAGGAATTCATTGTCTTGTTTGATATTCGTAAACTGCCAGTGTAGGTGTTGTAGTATGAGATCGCATTTTATAAGTGCGACATTCCTGCAGGCCTGCTCGAGTAAAGCAAGTCCTCTTTCATCGTCTTTCATCTCCTGTCAATAGCTGGACATGTTGTACCGAACTATCAGCTTCCAATGGGTGGCTAGCAGTTCTACTTTGCTGACTTCGTCGAAATACATTCCTGAGTTGTTTCATGTAGTTATGGTTGCAGGAATTACGTATCTGGTTTAAAGTTTAAAATAAAAAAAAACTTTCTCTTTATCGATAATAGGTTTTTGTAAAGGAAGCCTTGATACTTTGGTGATGGGTCTCTTGATATTAGGATTGTCGGCGGTTTTCATGGTTACCACGCGAGTCAACCCATCGTTTTCTGGGTGAATGGCTTTAATCCGGCCTAACTTCCATCTTGTTGGTTTTTGTAATTCATCTCGGAGTAGAACAATATCTCCAGGTGTGAGGTTTGAGGTCTCGATGCCATTTCGGACGATGTTGTAACCGGTGTAAATAATCTGACATCAATTTTTGCCAAATCTGTACTTGAATGTTTTGCACCAGTTTCCATCGTGATATGAGTGATGTTTTTAGCCCAAGAGGTTTCTTTTCTGGTCGAGCGGTTACTGAATCCCCGATTAAAAAGTGCCCCGGGGTCAATACCGCTAATGATTCGACTTTAGGTAGCGTTACTCTTGTTATTCCGACTGAAGTTGTTGATTCGGTCTGGCTTTCTTTGAGTTTCACTATCGTGGACTCCATTTTATCCTTAAGCGTGTGGTGAATTTTAACCTCCGATCACGTGGTACGTATATATATCGGGATTGGCTCGCCTTTTGGGGAGTTCGTTTGATCGGATTTTGGTTTTATATGAATTCAACCATTAATCTGTTCCACAAAAAAATATATGTACACAAATTATACACCTCACATCTTCACACACAGGTCTTCACTCCCTTATAAAAAGCTTATACTTTCATTATCTTTGTTTTTTTTTTTAATTTTATTCTATACATTTTCAATATAAAAAAAAAATTTTCAACTAAATTATAAAAAAAACCAATAAACCAAAAAAAAAATTATTTATATTAGATTATACTTGCGGTTTTATTATTAAATATGTTGTGTAGTCCTGTAAGGCCCCGCAGTCTCCAACAACGAAATATAGTTACCGCAAAAAAAATATTTAATTAATCCAACACGTGTTTTTTTATATAAATAAAAAAAACACGATTAGTGAAAATAAAATAAAAATAAAAAAAAATCACTAACAAAATAATAGTATTATGTACTTTACAATAAACTTATTTATAAAAACCAAGTAATTAGTTAAATAAAATTAATAAAAAAGAATATTAAAAAAAATATATTAAAAAAAAAAGTTTCGAGTTAACACAACTTTTTGTCTTTAAATATCTTATGTTGTGTCTAAGATGACAAACTATCACCCAGAATTCTATATGTGTCCCGTCTGCTTAGAATTTCGTATCGAATCCCGCTAGTATTTTCAACGACATATCTTCATATTGTTGACTAAGGATCATATTCTAAATCCCTTAATTTTCACAATGGTTGTTTTGTTTTATGTTTGGCTTATATTTGCTTGTATTCTACAAAGCACTCGCCACAACAAAAATATAAAAAAACACTTTCCACTGCCGTCTTACTGCAGCCACCATAAATGGTCCACGACAGTGACTAGAAAACCATTATTTGTATTTTAAATACTGTACACTTCAATCAGTCACGAATTAATTACCTTTTAATATGTATATTTAGTTGTATCTGCTTCTTTTTTTTATAGTTCTGATGTACGCACACTTTATACCTATATAATTTTATTATATAGCTACATATATTTGTTTAATTTTAATTTTTATTTTTTTTTTATTATTTATAATTTATTTTGTTATTGTAGTCTTTACATCAAGTTCCAAACAAGAAATAATAAAAAAAAATCAGTTTTTTTTTTCATTACACCAATGACCACTATCGAAAAAATCGATAATCATCGATAATATTTGATAAGGGTTATTGGGCAACTACAACCCCATCGCTGCCATTGTCATATAGGAAAGCGAAACCCTACAAGCGTTCAATAGTAATCTTTGTAACCGCATGGTATGTTATTTACTGTTCCAAGGTTCGCACACGTATTGCTGTATCTCTGGTCGACATGTTGTACCGAACTATCAGCTTCCAATGGGTGGCTAGCAGTTCTACTTTGCTGACTTCGTCGAAATACATTCCTGAGTTGTTCCATGTAGTTATGGTTGCAGGAATTACGTATCTGGTTTAAAGTTTAAAATAAAAAAAACTTTCTCTTTATCGATAATAGGTTTTTGTAAAGGAAGCCTTGATACTTTGGTGATGGGTTTCTGGATATTAGGATTGTCGGCGGTTTTCATGGTTACCATGCGAGTCAACCCATCGTTTTCTGGGTGAATGGCTTTAATCCGGCCTAACTTCCATCTTGTTGGTTTTTGTAATTCATCTCGGAGTAGAACAATATCTCCAGGTGTGAGGTTTGAGGTCTCGATGCCATTTCGGACGATGTTGTAACCGGTGTAAATAATCTGACATCAATTTTTGCCAAATCTGTACTTGAATGTTTTGCACCAGTTTCTATCGTGAAATGAGTGATGTTTTTAGCCCAAGAGGTTTCTTTTCTGGTCGAGCGGTTACTGCATCCCCGATTAAAAAGTGCCCCGGGGTCAATACCGCTAATGATTCGACTTTAGGTAGCGTTACTCTTGTTATTCCGACTGAAGTTGTTGATTCGGTCTGGCTTTCTTCGAGTTTCACTATCGTGGACTCCACTTTATCCTTAAGCGTTCAATAGTAATCTTTGTAACCGCATGGTATGTTATTTACTGTTCCAAGGTTCGCACACGTATTGCTGTATCTCTGGTCGGCTGGGGGGTTCGTATTGACCACAGAACAGTTACCATGTTACATTGTTTTTACGGTAGTGTGCTCATAATTAAGAATGTAAAAAAAAATAAAAATTAAGAATTTGCTCGTAAAAAAAACCTACGAATACCCATATAAAAGACCACCCATAACTGCGTTACATTCACCCCCCCCCCCCTACTATAGATATCTTGCCCTGATGACCTTGGATGATCAGCAACAACAAAAAAAAAAACTTTATATTCCACGTGAACCGCCAATATTTTCGCTGAGTCTAAACCTTTGAGGTATCCACGCCTCTACCCGAATAACGTCCGTTCTCCAACGAAGGTCTTATAGGCACTATGCCAAATTACCAAATACACCACAAAACTCTTGATGGTCAGTGATTATATTTCACTTAATTTTTTTGTTAGACTATGGTTTTTTTTTATGGTCTTGTATAATGGATTTCATTCATATACTTAAGCACTCACTATGGACCAGTTATGGACCAGTTTTTTTATTTTTTATTATTTGTTTTTTTATTGCACATCTGTACAATTCATCATTACTTTAACAAGTATATTTTAATTCAATTTAGGCATCTTAGACACCATTACAAAAAATATCACAGTACATTTTCCACTGTATAATTAATTTACATATCTGTCCAATGTACTACAGATGTACTGTACAATTTATTACATCTGTTTATGCATTAAATTTTTATTTTATTATCTTTTACAATTTTTTTTTTCAATATATTATTTTGTTTGGATTTTTTATATAACATTTTTATCATATATATTTATTTATTATTAGATCTCTCTAGTTCGACTCTCAAAAACCAACTGGCTCTGGATCTTTTCACCTTCCCTTCGTTCGTTCTTTTTTTTTTTTGTTTTTTTTCCGGTTTAAAAAAAAAAGTAAAAAACAGGTATTTTTAAAAACTGGCCACTATCATGGACTATACACACAATTCACCAACAATCACTCATTTACAATCCATGGTAGCGCAACCCAAACAGTGCGTCGTTACATCTTTGGAAAAGTAATCTGACGTTTGCTCATTTTCTTCCGTTTCCATAAGGATAGCTATGTGGATTGAATCGATTTCCTCCATTTCTTTATTCAATTGATTTCGTTTCAATTTGATGTACGCGCTTTGGTTCATGTTAGTGTCCAAAGATTACTGAATTGAGGCTAGTTTTTGATATATTTGCCGCATCAAAATATCTTGCTTCTTCAACAATCTGTTAATGTTGTTATCTTCCCTAACTTGGGATTGGCCGCAACTTGGCTGAGTATTGGTAGCTCTTTGTTCCCTCATCTGTTTCTTCTATTCCTGGTTGGCCATGTATCGTTATACCTCATCTAATATTGGTTGCAGCTTTGAGAATGATGAAGATGGTATGACTAATGTACTTGTTGTTAGAGTCTTAGGGGGCCCGTCATGTGATCGGGGCCGCATATCTTCTATTACCTGCTTGTATAATAAGCCACCCACTTTTTTCCTCTTTTGGATATATGCGTGGTTCTGATCAATTGTTGTTCTGATCAATATAATTTGTATACAACTCGTTTAAATTCGCTATTTTTTTCAAGGTTCATCTTTGTTTTCCTTTCTTCCCCGTCTTTGCGATAGTTGCTGTCCATTTAAATTATTTTGCATCCTGTTTCATCTTGGCTTTGGAGTAGACTATCCATTTTGTTGTTATATAGAAATTGTACAGGTGCTTTGTCGTAATTTGTTTATTAGCTGCCGGTTGTGCTGGTGGCTCGAAGGACCAATGATAAATTTAACAATTTATATGTCGTAACGTTTTAAAGTAAATATACTGAGATTACCACTGGTGGGGTCAAAGTATATTGATTTGAACGCGACAGTGAAAATAAACAGTTTACTGGTTGACTGTATATTTTATTCTATTTATTTACTGTACTTATTCTATGTTATATAGTAAAAAAAATGCTTAAATAGCAGTAAACGCTAATGAGCAATAAAAATATACTTAAACCAATAACAGGAAGTCTTACTTAAATATAAAAAATAATAATTTACCTAAGTCGATGCACCAACAAATTTAATAATGCTGTGATTTATTGATTCAGCTAGTTGCTGTTTTTCAGTATTTTGATAACGGAAATTTAATTATTGTTGCTCAATTTCGGGTTAATTTCAAAAATATAACATTCTTGCTCGAGCAAGCGTTTTTTCAATTCCCAGATGTGGAAATGCCATTTTCGGTTGCAATTTCGTTGAAATTATCAGACGGCGATTTCTGAACAAGAGCTCATTTTCAAAATTTAATTCTTATTTGTACTTATGGAACACTCGTTCAACGATCGGTATTCCGACCACGTCCCACTCACATATTCAACACACGTCTGAGATTTTCATCGGATTCCAATAACCGCATGTAATAATCATAATTGTCCTTTGAGACACAAACAGATTTTGTGCACGCTGAAGAACAGTGGCCAGGATTCCATCTTGTTCTGTCACATCAGTGGTGGCTATTCCAATATCATCAAAGTAAACAAAAACAGGTACATCACCAAATATCTGAACCATTTTTCTTTGAAAAATTTCCGGTGAAACACTTAATCCCAATCCCAATCTTTTAATTTATAGCGTCCAAAAGGCATCATGAATGTTGTCAATTCAGAGCTACTTTCATCGAAATCCAATTGCCTAAAACCGAAATTTAATTCCTTAGTCAAATCATCGATGGTAGGAATCAAAAAATGTTCGCACTCAAGGCACTTATTTAATGGCTTTAGATCTAGACAGATACGCAAATCACCATTCGATGTTTAAACTATTTGCATATTATTGCATAATAGACCGGAGAATTGATTTTATCATGCACCATCTTTTCAAGTTTTGGCTTCAGTTTTTTAACTATCAAATCTGGGAAACGCTAATGAACAACAGGTTTAGCATCCTCTTGTAAATGAAGCGTAACTTGTCCGGGAATTTTTTCAAGTCCAATGAATACGTCACTATTTTTGCAATGACATGTATGACATGTTGATGAATTTCCGGTGAAAATTAATTAAAATTCAAGGAATATTGTTCACTCCGTGACTTTCGAGTTTCAGTTTTGTCCGATGAATAATTATTTGTATTCGATGATTCAATTTTCTGATGATTTTCTCCTATGAAATTGATGTTGCTCCGATGGTAAAATTCCCAAAAATTCTCTCGATATTCTTGTGGAATAACATTGTTTTCGTAGTAGGTTCACTCTTTTACTTGTGACCATGTAATAAGTATGAAAATAAATAGCTGACACAATAGTTTAAGACAAATATTTTATTTAACTATTTATATATATTCGTTACTTATTAAGGTTAAAGCTCAACTAACTTCAATGTGTCAGCTGTCATTCTTATTAGGTAAGATGAAGTGACATTTCGTTTTCCATCGTCTTATTACAAAAATGTGCCAAAACTACTTTTTTAACTATCTATATAACCTTTGATATTTTAAAAACTTGTATGACACTTTAAATTCCAATTAAAATACATCTTTTTTTAAAATACTATAAATTAGGTACATTTTTGTTGCTAATTTGGCATATTTTTTTATGAGACCTGCACATTTTGTGGTGCTTTATCACACTTTTATATCACGTTTGTAGAATTTTTTGCTGATAAAATGTAATCAAAAAAGGTCTACAATTTCAACCCTGCAAAATCAACGGGATGAACAAAAAGTGATATCTTGACGTTTCCACATAACCTCAAAATTAATTATATGAAAGTTTTATATGAAGTGCTATCTTACCTAGTGATATAATAATACTTTTGAAATTTAATTTTTTGTATTTGTTATTTTTTTTCGTTATTTCGAATATTTTATTTAATAATAAAATAAAATATTCAAAATAAGGAAAAAATATATATCATAAAAAATTAAAATTTCAACAGTATAAAAAATTTGTACATCACTATTAGGTAAGAAAGCAATTCATATAAAACCTTCATATGATTAATTTTGAGGTTATGTAGAAGTGTTAACGAATCAATTTTTATTAATTTGTATAAAAATGACAAAATTCACGACATTTGTAATTCGTCTTGTTTCAAACTGAATTAAAATATTTAAATAAAATTTTTACTTATAAATAATATGTAAATATTTTTTATGAATATTTTATTTCAGTTTGAAACAAGACGAATTACAAATGTCGCGTGTGTAATATAAAATTGTCTTTTATAGACACGAATATTTGATTGATTGATTTAGAATGTACGACCAAGCATTAAGCAGGATATATGGACGGGCCCACTGTACATCTGAAATTTCAAATTAATTAATTCTTAATAGAATAACATAATCATACAATAATTTAATTCCTACAAGCCGTATGCTGTAATAAATTGTGTTAGGTTTTGCACGAAAATTACCAATGACTCTGAAAGTATTAATTAATTAATTCATAATATAGGGTTTTCCAATAAAAGGTTTCATTTCGATATTTAAAAAAAAAACAGTATTTTTTAAGAGAAATCAATGAATGTTTATTTCATTGTAAAGAGGAAGGTATGCCATTAGCATTTGAAAACGATATCAGCAAAATGGTCGCCACTGCTACGCTTGCAGCACCATATCCTTTTCATAAAATTTTCCATGACCAATTCGCACATTTGCGGCGGTATGTCCTCGATAATTCGATTGTCGAGCATTGGCATAGACCTTATCTTTCACGTGGTTCCAAAGAAAAAAGTCCAAAAGTGTTAAATCACAAGATCTCGGTGACCAATTGTGATCACCTCTTCGAGAAATAACACGGTCAGCAAAGTTTTCTTGCAAAATTGCGATAGTTTCGTTGCTTGTGTGGCATGTAGCGCCGTCTTGCTGAAAATAAACGTCGTCCACATCAATATCTTTCAATTCCGGCCATAAAAAATCAGTAACAGTTGCACCAGCCTCATTTTCGAAGTGAATTTTAACAATTTCAATGCGTTGATGAAGCGTGTATCGTACCATTTTTAGTAATGGCGTAGATTTTACTTGTCAAATGTCAAAAGATGACAACTTCAAAATTGACAGCTGCCCAATAGCTGCTTGAATACCAGGCTATTCAAAAGGAAACTTCTTATTGCGAAACCCTTTATAATAATATAATTTCTGCAAGCCGCAGGCTGTACTAAATTGGACTATTAGTTTTTGTCTGAAATTTAAAATTAATTAATTTATTACATTTATATAAATATGAAATAATAAAATAATATAAATTAGATTTTATAAAATTTGATTAAATATTACAAATTAATTGAATTAACCGCTTTACAACAAATACCGTCTTGGATAGTGTATCATCTTAGGTTATATCGATTTGTATTATTCCTATTATATAGAGTATTTACCTCACTTTTTTGAATCTGCTTCACCTGTTCTCTATTTCTTTCTGATGTCTTCTCCGGATTAGGGTCCCCCAATTTTCAGTGTTTCTTGAACTGATAAGTCTTGTATTCCGAAAACAATTCTGTCCCGGAACGATGTTTCTTCTTGAGCTCCAAATTCGCAAAGTTTTGCTAATCGACGAAAGTCTGTCAAGAAAGCATCAAGTGCAATACTTTTCGAAACTATCAACTATGCAATCAAAATTTTCTTTTTTCTTGTCGTCTAGATCAAATGTTTCAAAAATATTGATGGCTTCCTCTCCAACAATATTTAACAGTATTGCGGCTTTAACATTGGATTCCTTTTTATTCAGTCCGCTTGCCTTTAGTATATTTTCACTTGACTATGAAATTTTCTCCAATTTTTGGCCATATTACCCGTTGTTTTTAACATACCCGGTACTTTCATCTCCATTTTGGTTTCCCTGATTTACGTGTTATTTTTATTCTTTAATTATTTTTGTAATCTGCGTATTATCGTTTACCACAACTGCGCCATGTACCATCTTCGGCCATAGCGATATTTAATAAAACATAAGATGATGTTAAATGTGTTTAATTATATCTTTATTAACTAAATATTACTCAAGCTAAAGAATGTGTCGTACTCATTCTTTAGTCCAAAAAACAATGCCTGTCAAAAACCAGTGCTACCAACATATATCAATATCTATAAAGGATGATTTACTCTACACATCCGATAGACTTGAATATTGACGATTAATTATCAAATATGGCATTTTAGTGTTTTTAGTTATTACTATAACCTTTAATTTGAGTACGCATAAGTTTATTTATATTCAAAACTCGTGTTTGGTGTGAATATATCTATGAAAACAGTAAAAGTTGACAACACAATTGGTTTTTAGTACTAGAGTAAGTAAGATAGCAAATATTTTTGTCTTTTTCATTTATTTCAAAAAGCGACACGCAATTATTCATCCACAAAGTGCACGCATTAAGTAAAGACTATTTCATCACAGTTTTTATCACGAAATGTGATAACCCTGAAAAGCTCGTTCGCTTAAATAAATTTATCACCACTTTAATTCGCTCGGTTATTTTTGATAAACCGTGTTTGGTCACAGCATGCCCTAAATATTCAATACTTACCTTAAAAAAAAACACATTCCTCTTTAAAAAAAATCTCGAACCTTGATAACAAATGACCCATCAATGACTGGAATCAATCTGATTTTTTTGAGAAAAATGAAATTATAAAATCGTGTCCGACAATTGGTACGTGATTTTCTGTATCGACTACGAAAATCTTAAATGGTGAAACCGTGTAAGACCCGATTACTCTAATACTATGCCCTGAATATGCACTCAATTTTACATTTTACAACCACAAAATTAAAATTGTTCTTAAAAGTTCTCTTTTTCTACTTTCCTTCCTTCAGAGTGTCTCCTGATCGATGTCGATGTACGATCCACATGAATGTAACATCCTTTCTGTATCCTTCCTTTTAGCTAATGCTTTCCTTAAAATGGCGGAAATTTGCTTGTTTCATTGATTCCCTTGTCAAGCTCGGCAAAATCAAGCAACCGTGACAAGTGATCATTACATCACCTTTTTATGTATATGTTAATATTTTTTATGTTTCGTTACTATTTTTAAATTCCTGGCTGTGAGACTTCTCAGGGTGTGGGTAGTCCTCAGGATGTAACTGGCGACTTTTGGGTGCTCGTTCTCTGACCCTAAAATTTAAATATGTTATCGACACAATTTTTTATTTTTATTTAATTTATTTTGTATGTTAGTGTAGTAGATGCAGTGGTGATATTCTAATTTTTTAACAACCGGTACGTTAAAAAAAAACAATAACTTCTAAACACTTCAATTTGTTAACAGTTATTTTATATAATATTTGACTGTTTAATAGTTACAAAGAATTTACTCCAACAATTTCCAAAGCTTACGTTGGTTTTGGCAAGGTATAATGGGGACTAGTTTTTTTACACGTGTATTAGTTGTCAGGTGATGGCCTTGTTTTAACAAAGATTTTACATAAGGAGTAGTGTCAAGATCTTCCACACTTTTTCCCATTAGGTTAATTGCCATTAAATGGCTTGTCGTTTCTATTAGTAAAGAATTTCTGTTATCGTTCATAATATTATTAATTACACTGAAACCTCAGCTTCGGCGGAATTTACGGCAATGACATTTAAAATATTTCTAGCTCGCAAAATACTAGTTGGAATTTTGTGATCAAACTCGTCCTTTCTGGCGTTGAAGCAATGCAAGAAAGCTTTGGCTACTTTGTCGAACCAGACTCGTCTTGATTTGCAAACAAATGTGTGGTTTAAATTCATTTTGCCATAGATAATGTATTAAATATTATTAATTTATTTAATTATCTATGTTTTGAATATAAAATCAAGAATAATTTAATTTGTAATAATTTAATGTAACTACTTACAAATTATTATTTTCCATTATTTGTTAATATGTATTTAATGTTTAGAATTTATTTTTATGTAAACTGAACTTTGCTGTAAACTGAACCGGGTTAGTTTTATTGCTTTAAATTGTTTTGAAATGTCAAATGTGTACTCAAATGAAGTTACTCGCAATTAAATTTAGTTCTCAAATTTTTCCTTTTTTTAATTTCCTTCGTGTGTTCGCAAGTGTTCTACATAAAATCATGGAATTGTTGCGAACATAATAAAATAAACTTTATTTATTAATTTTTTTTAATATGATAAATTAAAAAAGACGATTTAACAATGAATACGGTATATTCATAGAATAAATCTATTGAAAAATTTACTTAAAAATCGAGGAACTTTTATAGCGGATTCGAACAATTGTTAATAAAACAACAAAGCTAATAATAAAATATTAGATTCCTTTCTAATTTGACGACTTCTTTTAAAATTAACGTTAAAATCATCATTACTACTATCACGAAGCAAATAGGGAACAATTGAATCCATTATAACTTATAATAATTCTTTGGTTTCGATATTAATATTAAATTTTAATAATTTTTAAAATTTAATTTGATTCGATCTTCAAAACAAAAACAAAATGAATATTTATTTTGACATGAAAAGAGTACTAAAAGCAAAATATGTACTATAGCACTTCAGTTTCATCAGTTTCTGCCACTCGAATTTGGCGATACATCTTAGCGATATCGCCTGCAAGTACCACTGGGTACTTGCGAAACCGCAAAACAATTGAAAATAGATCTTGTGCACTGTAAATCAATAAAAGATTGCAATGATGCTGCATTACCTTCCTGTGGGCGCTTAAACTACCAAAATCATCCTCGAATTTAAACCGATCTTTCATCACAGTGTTCAATTTATCCTTACTTGTCAGTGTCTCAATTACTGATTGAGTCTCTGAATAGTTTTTGTATAATGATTGTTAGTTTAACAAATTACTATTTGGTTTGTAAGACCAAACTTTGTTAGACTAGCGAAGTGATCTAATTAAATTACCACGGGTGGGGTTTAATTAGATTTGCGAGAAGTAAAACTGTATTTCTGTTATGGTCAATTTTATTCTAGTTCCTCCAGCTTAAAGTAGTTTGGAGGTTCCGACAAGTTGTCATGCTTGGTTTTGAGCCAATGAGGCCCTGACCACCAGAGTTGATGATTTATCAATTCATCAACCGTTGTTCCGCGGCTGGCGCAATCAGCTGGATTATCTTTTGACTTAATATGTCGCCATTGCTGTGGTTCAGTGAGATTTCTAATTGCTGCAACTCTGTTGGCAACATAAGCTTTATGTTTCTGAATGTCTCCTTGTAACCATGCCAAAGCTATGGTTGAATCGGTCCATGCAATAGTTGGTGCTTGTTGTATCTGCAATGCTTGTTTTACTTCTTTAAGTAACTTGGCCAACAGAAGAGTGCCATTTAGTTCTAGCCTCGGTAATGTCATTTTTGATTTTGTCGGTGTGACTCTTGTCTTGTCAGCTATGAGACTGGTGCTTACTTCGTGATCTCTGTTTGTTACTTTTAGATAAACACAAGCGGCATATGCTTGTTCTGAAGCATCACTGAAGCCGTGAACCTCGATTTGAGATTCGGGTGTGGTATTTGTCCATCTCGGAATTTTCAGTTCGTTGAGTAGTTTTAATTTGTCTGTGAAGTTTAACCACTGTCGGGCTATTGCATCCGGAACTGGTTCATCCCAGTTTAGGCCCATGAGCCACATCTTCTGCAACATTATCTTCAGTGTTATTATTATTGGTGCTAGCCATCCTAAAGGATCAAATAGCTTAGCAGTGGTGGATAGGATATTCCGCTTTGTTAGAGAGTCACTCAAAAATGATAGATTTATCTTAAACTCAAATGTATCCGCATGAGGCTTCCAAAAGAGCCCAAGAGCTTGTATGCTTTGATCGACCTCTATTTTATGCGATTCAGTCAATGTTTTTTCATCTACGTTGCTCAACAGCTCTGTATGGTTGCTTGCCCACTTTTTTAAATTAAAACCTCCTACTTGAAGTAGTTTAATTAATTGGGTTTGAATGGTTAATGTTTCTTCAATTGTACCGCAGCCTGTCATGAGATCATCGACGTAAAAGTCTGTTTGTAGCACATTGCATGCCCTTGGAAAATTCCCTTTTTCGTCTTCTGCTAGCTGATGTAAGGTTTTCACTGCAAGGTAAGTGGCAGCAGTTGTTCCGTAAGTAACTGTTTTAAGTTGATACTCTTGAATTTTTTCTGTGTGAGTCTTATTTCCTTGTATAAGCTCCTCATTTTGATGTCTTGTTGTTTTAGAAGTCGGCTGAATGGTGTTGTTGGTTGATGTTTGGCCGGCTCGGTTGGAAATTGAAAAGATTTCCCCGGTTTGTTGTACAATAAGGTTGGTGTAGATGGTGGACCGCTATTGAGACGCTTTCGCATTTCATCTATAAAGGTTTTATAGGTGTCCAACAATTTCTTTCTATTTTGAAAATATGGATGGGTCGTCTCTAATGTTGGTGTAGCGTCCCGAATTTCATCATCGTTGTTTGCGTACTCCTGATACACTGCTTTTAGTGCTGCTATCTTGTCCTCAAGATATCTTGTAGTCTTTCTCGAGTCTCCATCTTTTTTATAGTTGGAGTACAACTGGAACAACTTTTCCGCTATTTCGCCCTGTTGTTGTAGTAATGGGTCCATTCTTCTATAGCTTTTGTTGTTATTTTGATATTTTGCCGGTTGTTATTATTCGGCTCGTAGGACCAATGTTAGTTTAACAAGTTACTATTTGGTTTGTAAGACCAAACTTTGTTAGACTAGCGAAGTGATTTAATTAAATTACCACGGGTGGGGTTTAATTAGATCACTTCGCTAGTCTAACAAATTTTGATCTTACAAACCAAACAGTAACTTGTTAAACTAACATTGGTCCTTCGAGCCGGATATGAACCAGCGACCTATGGATCCTAACCTGGACAATACCGATCTAAACTCATTCACCGATGAATATGTATTCGATTCTACTTTTTTCCGAAAATATGATAAATGTGCTTTATATCCGCCACGTTATCTAAATAACTCCTCCATAATTATGGACACAACCAATCAAACTCACAATACAATAAAAACTAATCTAATCTTATCTTTTTTGTTCCCATTTAAGTTGTAAAGTCACTTACCCAAGAACCGATGACTCAATTGAGATTTCTGAAGACTTAATTTGTGTGATGAATATGATGAATTTATTTTACCCATCGACTAGCTTTCGATGTGTACTGTGTAGATATGTGTCTGATGAATGTGATGAATAACCGCCACCCAAGAACTTGATATGTAATTAATTAATTACTCCTATTCTCTTAACTGATGACACTGCACCAGCCGATGAACAATACTTAATTTCTTGTAAACTTAACAACTTGCATTACAATAGTCGAAGTATAATTTTCAACAATAACCATAATATCCGGCTCGAAGGACCAAAATGTTTCGACAAACTATTATGTGGACTGTATAGCTTTTTTACGACATTAAATAAAATAAAACGAAATACTTATTTCACATAAAACTTATATTATTTTTATTTAATTCTTTTTTATTTTACATAAAATTGTTTATATGAATTCAAAACGACTACCAAATCAAAAAGACAGAAGTAAAACTAAAACAAAAAACTGAATATATTCACAATGCCGGAAGTCGACAAAAAAAAATAACCCGAGTAACCATATGTCACAAAATAACCACAAAATGTTCAAAAAAAATTGTGAATGGTCGACCAAAATGTGAAAAAGTTTGTCACAAAATTGTTATGTTATGGTGGATAGGGTTGACGCTGATTATCACAATTAAACAAACATTTTGAAGAACAAATTGGTCGGTTTTTGGTGGAACATTTAACCAACTTTTTGTTAAACACTTGGTCAAATTTTAATTTATTTTTAAGATAATATTCTCAAATAATTATAAATAAACACATTATTTCAGTTCTATTTCTTTTATTCGTTTATACATAAGTTCAAAGTTCAATAAAAAAATACATATAAAATTAATCTATCGACCTTTTCTGGAAATTGTTAAACCGCTCTTGCCCGCGCTGTAAATAATTTTTTATTTCACTTCCGCAATACTCTCTTGAAAGTCGGGTCTAATATCCTTGACTGCGTCTAAAAATTATGAAAGAAACAAATTTAATACAATATCAACGGTCCATATATATTTACATATCTATGAGTATACTTATTAACCCAGAATAATTTTTTTTTTTAAATTTGTCGCTGCTAGTTTTATTTTATTATTTTTTCTCGTGAAATTAATTTTTTTTTGTATTTCTAATGAAAATAACTTATTGATTACCCGTCGAGTGGCTTTTTGTATGCTCTCGCCGCCACATGTTATTAATTTCCTGGTCTGTAAAAATACGATAAACTATAATTTATAATTTAAAATTATAATTAACAATTTTAATATTACTGGCCGATCAGTTAATATACTTTAATTTAAAAGGGTAATAAAGAAAATGTGCTCTCCATAAACTATCCTGACGCATTTTACTATAGCATTTGTAATTTTGACTGATTCCATTAAGTCTTCCTTTTTATGTTGCCATTTAAATTTTACAAATATTGTTATTTGACAGTAGTTTTCTTCTAGTAGTGAATAAGCGGGTACTGGGTTTGACAAATAAAATCCTTTTGCCCATATATGAGCATTATTATAATAAAAAAAATTAATAACAAAGTAATGATTTGTTTTGGTCATTATGATGTCATCTTTGCCGTTAGCCTTCCAGGTATACCTTGCCAATACACATTTCTTAAACAATGTGGTTTGTTCTTCTAAGAAATTATTGCCAGATAATTCTTGAAACAGACCGAGTTTTTTGTTTATTACTCTCACAATTTTCTAACTCTACAAAACTATTCTCCAATTGTAGTAAAGGATTGTTGAACGATCTTATTAATTTTTTTAATTTATTTAAATTGTTTTCAAACGGGAAGGCACTAAATGTTTCTAATGGCCCAAATCTGTTAACATCACTCGTCAGATGTATTAATAAATGTATATTATAGGAAATAAAATTGTCTCCATAATATATTGCGGCGTGATGTACAAATTTCCACAGCAATTTATTAGCATTACTTATTTGTCCTAGCAATGAGTTTTTCGACAAAATATGTGTTGCTACAATAATAAAAAATTGTTGTACAAATCTTGATCTAAAACTCCTTGGAGAATTATTGGACCAGTGTAAATTAGGAATATTCTGAATTCTGTTGCCTTCCATAGCTTATAATGCTTAATACTTCGCGGTTTTCGAGCAAAATCTAGAGGTAAATTGTTTGAAATAATATTTATTCTAGCATCTAATTCAGCAATTTTCTCCAAATTTGATTTAACAAATTGAAATTCTTGCGGCTCCGATTCATCAAACTCACGGGTTGGAATTTAGAAATAATTAATTTAGAAAAAATTCTGAAAGTTTTGTGGTAAAATCAACATCTTTTTTTTCACAAAATATCCACAAAAGTAACCACAAAATTGTGAACAATAATTTGTGACTAAAATTCACTTCCATTTTGTGACAAATTGGTGGAAAATTTTGTGATCACAATTTTTGGTTACTCGGGCAGGTATAAAAAAATTAAAAACAAACGAACAACAAAAAAGGGAAATTTTAAATGAAGCAATTATGAAAAGAATAGCGAATTAGGTTAAATTATGGTTACGTTATGATATAGAAAAAAAAATGTTGAGGGAACAAAGGTTAATAACTATTTTTAGGGATGGTCCACTAATTTAACCCTTCAATTTATTTCCGATTTTTTATTTCCGAAAAAAATAAAAGACCCGGTATTAGAAAATGGAACATAAAATTGGGAAAAAAATTTTAAAAAATTTTGTTTGTTTTTCACTGTATTTTATTCAAAAAAAAAATGCGATTCATATATGAATCAATGCGCAATTAGATGTCGAAAAAATTAAGTTACATGAAACATTTTAAAACAATTTTTCTCTCTATTGAAATATAACGCCGTTGTGCATTTTTAACAAACTACGTATGTTTGAGCATTACAGCTTGGGTTTGTGCAACGCAAACGGGTTTCAGTGCAAATAAGAAAATGATTAATAGCACCTAAACGCGTATCGTTGGTAGGTAATGGTTGTACATTCCGTTTCTCCCTTTTTTCTTCATATACCCGTTCTGTATCGAATAGTCTTCCTCGTTTGGCAAGGGTAGGTTGCACCTATTGCCAATAATGTTCTAGCTAATTCTGATCTGAAATATACTAGTTTCATAGTAGGTAGGTCCTTCGTGGATCCTGCTCTTTTCAAATGATTCCAAACTATCATGTGGTTGATGTTTAATGTCGCCGCTATTTCCTGACGGCTTGCGTGCCGGTTTTGCTCCGCCAGTCGCAAAATTTTATCGACCTTTTTAGTGACTGGCCGACCAGAGGAATGTGCCTCTTTGACATCTAAATTTCCAGAACGAAATCGAGCAAACTACTCCTGAGGTCTTCGTTCACTCACCATACACTTAACAAATTTTTCGGCATGTTTTTGAAGCGTTTTTACCTTTTTTTTAGTAAAAAAAGTATTACATAGCGTATTTCTTCAATTACTCATGTTCAAATCAATATAACTTTTTACACAAGCATGAAATTATAAAACTATCTTCACAAAAAGTCACCTTTTAATCACGTGTACATTTAAGACCATCGGGTGAGTGTTGCCCGGTATATGTATGCATCAACACCATCTAGTGGCACAAACCGCGGAGACTTTTTATATGACCTTATAGTTTTATTTAAACCAATATCACATTTTATGAATCGATTTTACGATCATCAAGATATAACACAGAATTCGATTAACTTCACTGCACTAAGATTTCTGAGTCAACCACTCAAGCTTAGGAACAAGTCCCAAAATTTCAGACAGACGTTCTTAAGGCCTGTTATAAAGTATCAATGTTTTATTACATCGTCATTCTGCGATTCCCCTATAATACTAATAACATTTTCAGAACAGTCCTTAAATGCTTTATATTAAAAATTACCAAATATTTTAATTAGAATTTCTAAATTTTTTATTGTAGAGTAAAAGACTTGAAATTTTAAAATAATAAAATTTTAAATTTTTATATTATAATATTAAAATTATGATTTATCAAAAATTATCAAATTTTATTTAAAATAAGTATTCTAGAATTTTAAAATTTGTAAAATTAACGATATGAAGTGATCTACAAAGTTATTGAATATTTCTAAAGTATTAAAACCAATTTTGCCAAAACTTTAAATGAATCTCGTTTCAAAATTAATTTAAAATTAAGATTAAAAATGCAATTATTATAAATCAATTTTCGAAAGAAAACTATCTGCTAAAACTAAAATGATTCTCTCAATTTATAATAACTGTATTGTGTCTCTTCATATTACATCAATTTGACTAATTTATTAAGCAATAAATAATAATAGTGTATATAAAATTTATAAACAAAATAATTAGAAATTTTTAATTAATTATTATGTAATCGGAATTCAGTTTAAAATGTATTAAAATAATATTATTTTAAAAAATTTAATAAAAATGAAATAAAAAATAGAAAACCGAGTTACAAAACAAATAAATACTGTAGATTATTGTAAAATAAAAATAATAAAAAAAAGATCATTTTATAATATTTACATATTAATTAATTAATTAATATTTAAACAAACAAACAAAAAGAATTAAATAATAAATAATAAAAAAAATAAAAAAATAAATTGTATAATTTTATAAGAATATAATATATATATATATATATATATATATATATATATATATATATATATATATATATATATATATGTATATATATATATATATATATATATATATATATATATATATATATATATATATATATATATATATATACAAAAGAAAAATACGTGAAACCATAAATTGAATATAAGGGGCCATGTTTTAATGAAAAGTTATGTTTCATTTTTATGATTTTTAAGTGTTTTATGAAATTGGTCGGAAAATATGACATCGTCGTAAAATACGTTGTCGTAAAACCCGATCCACGGTGTATATTCCTACTATAAAACTATGTATTTCAACTATCAAATTCCAATGAATAAAGTTAGATGTCTTTGGGGTTTTGTTTGAATTGTAGTGTATTCAACCGGTTAGTTGCTATGAACTTAGCTGCTGTCGCTGTTGTCGAACGTCGATCTACTGAATCACTTGCCCAATCTGAATCGCAATAACCTAGCACTACTTCATTTCCATTTTTTTGAATAAGTCAGTTTCATCTCGATTGTACCTTTCAAATATCGCATGATCCGCTTTACTGCCAACCAATGAGCAACGCCTGGATTGTTATTAAATCTGCTGACAGCTCCTATTGCGAACTGTATATCTGGTCGTGATACCTGGGCAGCAAACAACAAGCTCCCTACTGCTTCTTGATATGCAAATCCTTCATGGATTCACGATCTGGCTCATTCTTCGGTGACATTTCTGAATTAAGTTTCTGATTTGGATCAGCTGGAACACTTACACTATTACAATCGGCCATTTGGAAACGTTCTAGTATATTTTGAATATACTGGCTTTGATTTATTGAAATCGTTCTCGTCTTGCGGTCTCGCATAATCTGCATGTCCAACACACATTTGGCTTCGCCAATGTCCTTCATTTTAAATTGCTTTTGAAGCCTCAACTTCAATTCAGCTTTCAAAACTTCGTCGTTGAAAAAATGAGTAAGTCGTCAACATATACTGTCACAATCAACATCTTACTACCTATCTTTTGGTTTCATGCCAAAAATCTTCAAGGCAGTGTCCAAAGGCTAATTCAAACGTTGACTTCCATCACTAAACTTTTCAGGTTGATTCATATAGATTTTGTCGCTTGAAGCTCCATGAAGAAACGCTGTAATCGCATCGATCGGATAGATCTCTAAATCGTATCTCACAGCTACCACAATCAAAAAACGTATCGATGAGTAGCGAACTACGGGCGAGAATGTCTCCTCATACGCTGAGTACAGCCCTTCACTACCAAACAAGCCTTGTACCGATCTATCACTCCCTTTCCGTTGAACTTGGGCTTGAAAACCCATTTGCTTTGAATTGCTCTACGATCAGGTGCCAAATCTGTAAGCGACCACGTCTCGTTTTCGATTAACGAACGATACTCTTCTTCCATAGCTTTTTTTCATTGAGACGCATTTGAGCTGCTTATAGCCTCCTTCACTGACAATGGATCATCCAATTGAACATGAGATACAATATAAACGAAGTCATTACTTTTCGTCAACTTGTGCTCTCTCGATGAACGACGCGGTTCTAACGAAACATCGTTGTCTTCCTCATTTGACGGTTCATTACTACCCGAAACGTCAATTGAATCTTCAGCTGTTAGATCCTCACTTTTTTGAGATCTAGATACGCCTTCTGAACCTGATGTTGTAACAATTGCCTCATCCTTCACTTCATTGCTATCATCTTTGAATGGATAAAAATGATTAGAAAATTCGTTACAATCAATTACCTTGTTTTCACAGCGTTGGTCCTCCAGAAAAATGACATCACGGCTGACATCCACTCGTGATTTTTTAAATCAAAAACTCGATAACCTTTACTATTCTCGCTGTAGCCGACCATGATGTATTCCTTTGATTTCGAATCAAATTTCTGGCGCTTTTGTTTTGGAATATGGACCATTGCCCTGCGTCCAAAAATTTTCAAGTTGGATAAATCTGGGCTTTTTTTGGACCAAATTTCTTCGGGCGTTTTATCGATAGCCCCACGATATGGTAAACGATTCACAAGATAAGCCGCTGTGTTGACAGCTTCACCCCAAAATCTGTTGTCAAGCTTTCTGTTGTCAAAAGCATACATCTCGCACGCTCCACCAATGTACGATTCATCCTTTCCGCCTTGCCCCTGGCGTATAGGGCACAGTTGTTTGATGCTATATCCTTGAATCTCGGAGAAATTTAGAAAACTCCTTGTTGCAGTATTCTGTTCCATTATCTGTTCGCAACGTTCTGATTTTGTGACCCGTTTGATTCTCCGCAAAAGCTTTGAACTCCTTGAAAACATTCAAGGTGTTTGATTTGGTTTTTCTGAAATACACGGAAATATTGCGGCTAAAATCATCCAAAAAAGTCACAAAATATCGCAAGCCGCCAAATGAATCAACTGGTATTGGACCACACAGGTCAGTGTGCACCAGTTCTAGTACTCTTGAAGCCCGAGATTTGCTGTCCTTGAATGGAAGGCGAGTCTGTTTCCCTTTTATACAAGTTTCCTAGACGTCGATGCCATAATTACCATGAATTCTCAACTTTGACCCTCAAACATGTTTCTTTCGTGTGTGTGTGTCACTTTGGACATCCCTGCATTTACTTTTGCCTCAATCAGATATTTCTTGTTTTTGTCAAAAACTTTGCAATCATTTGACAATTAAACCTTTGACAATCCGGCCCTCAATTTTGATTGATTTGCAATCGTGACCTTCCCTGATTCTGGCACTGGTTTGAGATTTTCCATTCAAAGTTGTTCACATGTCATGTGTGCCGAGGCACCAGAGTCTATATACTACAAACACGAAAAAACTGACGAATGATTAGCCATCTTCGTATTCGGACATTTGTTTTTGAAGTGACCAACTACGCCACATCCAAAACATTTCCCGTCCTTTACTTGTTTCTTCTTCTTCTTATAATTGTTTGACTTTGCTGGCTTTACGTACATGGCTGATGCAGAGACAGAGCCTTCAACTCTATCATCCCAAAGAATTTCTTAAAGAAGTTTGGTTTTTATTAAGTCAGCCGAAATTTTTGTGCCAGAATTTTCTATCGCCATAATCATGGGCTTGTTCTCGTCGCTTAATCCGGCCAACAACAATGTGCCAATACACTCATCGTCTATTTCCATGCCGGCACCTTTAAACTTCCAAAAAAATTTCATCGTAGCGCAATCCACTAGTCTTGTTGAAACTAGTTCACGCAATAATGCTACACGACGAAATAGACCGGAATCTTCAAACGCCACTTTCAGACTGTCCCAAACATCCTTCGCCGTATTTGCTTTTTGAATATGTAAAAAATTCACACTGTCCACTAATAAAACAATCGACGCCTTGGCTTTTGAATCTTAAATTTTTTTTTCTGGATCACTTTCCTTGCATGTGCCCTCAACATGACTCCGAAGGTCATTCATTTGAAGATATGCTTGTGCAGCAAATTTCCATGTCTCATAGTTATCTCTTCCACGCAATTTCTCTATGGACGCAAACGTTGCCGCCATTTTAATTTTTTTTTTATTAATTTTTTACACAAAAAAAAAATAATTACGCTAATCTCGTTAACCATGAAATTTAACAAATTGAACATCTTTTTTTATTATTATTGAAGTGGGTCTGGGCCCATAACCTTATGTGATTATGTACTTAAATAAAAAGAAATATAATCCGAATAAAAAAGACAAGCGTCCATACACGAGGTATTTATTTTAGAGAATAAGGATAAGAAGGAAATAAAACGCCACAAGCGGCTAGTATTAAAAACAAAACAAAATAAAGGCTCTCTCACACTAAATAACTCAACAATTATTTACAAAATTGTCTGATTGTAACCGAAATCAAAAATATTTTCAAAAAAATTTAAAGTGTTGGAACGTCGATTCTTTACCAAATTTCTCGCAAAACGTGAGTAAAAAACGTGAGTTTTCATATACGTATATGGAGTATATTATACATATATATGATAGTATTAAAAACATATTTGGCATAGTATACGACAACTCGCTCTTTTGTTTTTCAGAGGTAAGCACCTTAAAATTGACAAAGCGGTTCAAAAATGAGTGAATCGGTTCATTTATTTTTGTACACTCTTGCGATTCATCATATTTTATATTTCTCACTTGATATTTTGATGGTGAGTTGATCATCGCCATATTGTATTGCCTTTATACGTGTTAGTGGCATCTGCATTAATAGTTTGCTCCAATGATAAATCTCCTGGTAATTTTACTTGGTACGTTTTATGCTAAATCTGCCATTGCGAAAGCTGTTCTATGACTGGATATGTTTGGCTTATATTCCTTTTTTTTAATATTCAGCCAACCATCGAGCATAATTCCATGGTTAAAGGTTAAAATTAAGGCTCTTTTCATAGTTATTTAAAGCTCTTTTCATTGTTTCAACTGTGGTTGAAGCGGAGTTGGAGAAATTTTTGATTCCTGAGTTCAAATCAATCCATATCGGGAAATTTTCTCTTTCAGGAACTAAGGGCATTATCCAGAAATTGCCTATATTTGTATTTGTTTGTATTTGAAACGTTTCGTCTAGCCATCTTTCATCTGATAAAGAAGTAGTTTTTGCTTTTTTATATAATAGTAATAGTTTTTATAAGTGTTCTTTCTCCATCAAACGCTTTTTTTCCGTTTGTACTCATTAGATGTAAAGATTTCACTGCCTCCTCTTTAATTTGGTCCAATCATGTGGACGCATTGTCACATTTATGGCTAGATTTTTTAAACGAGTTGGTTCATCATTCTGATTCGCCTTTTAAGAGATAAAAATTTAACTGAACCAAAGTTGTTTTTTTTTTGCAATAGTGACTAGGCAGCTAATTTAGTTGATCTAACAACATTAATGTGCCTTTGATATCCGTTATATCTCGTAATACTGCAGAATTTCAAAAATTAAATAAGTTCTGCACTAGAATGCATTTTGATTGTATCTTCGATAAATTCCAGAGTATTAAGGAAGTATAATTTACACAAAAGTGCATACGCAAAATTAACATTTAAATGATACATTAGGGATGGCTTTTTTCTTGAAATCCGTTCAACAAGACTTCAAATAGAATTGTTAAAATTCATAGGTTTGTAGGTGTGGAATTTTTAATATTAATAGTCGAAGGTACTAAAAAATTATATTTTAAGGTCTCCATATTTTAAATGACTGACGATTAGATCCGAGCCCCATGGCTGGTAACACAATGAACCAATTATCTTTTTCTTGTTCGTTTATTTGTCTCATCGAATCGATATCTTAGTAAAATTGTAGCAGGGTATATTTTGACTGTAATTAGCTATTGATCATTTTTGATGTAGTTGATCAATACTCGATCATGTTGATGCTGCGCTCTAGCAGGTTTTTTTTGTGATAAAAAAATGTTTACCATCAAGTTAGTCATATGAGTTGAAATATTCTCAATTCGAGCAAAAATATGACCAGACAACCAACTTAACAAAATAAAACTTTATTTTTATATTGAGTTTTGTCATGGTGACAATTTCTGAACCAGAAATATTAACCAGGCTTGAACGTAGCTTGAAGTAAGTGGGCTAGGTGACTCGAATTCATTAGAATTTGACCATAATTTTTACAACGTCATTCAAATAGTGACTTCTTTTAGATATCACGATACATAACTGTTAATTGACATCAACGATATATATATATATATATATATATATATATATATATATATATATATATATATATATATATATATATATATATATATATATATATATATATATATATATATATATATATAATATAATTTTAGAAATTTTTAAAATGATTGTATCATTAAAAAATAAAAACAGGTAAATTTATTTTTGCATTAATAAAATATTATAAATAAATAAAGTTAAAAAAAAATTAAACAAATCGAAAATGAAAATATATTGTGCCCATAAAAAGTAAACTTAGATTAAAATAAACAAATTTAATTTAATAAAAGTAAAACAAAAAACATATTTTGCATAATAAATAAATTTAAGTATAATTTAATAGATATATATATATATTTAATTTACAAACTGTTACTTTTTGTGATTTTCATTTTTGGGCCATAAACCAACCGGTTTTCATCATTTTGACCTAACGATAATTAAGAAAACATGAGTTAGACGTAAGTTAATTTTAATTTCTAATTAATTATTTTTATATTACAACTAAAATAGTAAAGGTAATCACATTTTTGATATTTACAGAATAGAAATCATGTTCCCTTGAATGAATTCTTTACTGGAAGAAATGTTGCCGAAAGGCACTGATGTTTTAATTTCCAGGATTAAAGAATATTGTATTCCGACTCTAAAACAAATCAAGAAAAAAGTACACTTTAACGAAATACATTTAGGTTACATTTAGTGGAAAAACAAAAAAATTTCTAGGATTTTTTATCTCCAGATTTTTATCCCGGATTTTTATATCCTCATCATTTCTTAATGGATGGAACCCTGGCCATGATGCATCTATATGCTTGACGCTTGTAAATATTTGACAAGATGAAACTGTAGCTTATAAATTAAAATACCAAAATTCTTTCCTATTGCAATATTTTTCACCATGAACGAAAAATTTTAAATCACCCCAATTACGTTTCCATTTTTATTTTTTACTATTGTTAGAGTAACAGCCAACAGATTTTGTTATGGTCCTTTGATAGTTCCCTATGTATTTTTTTTTTTTATAAATGTTCAGAGCACTTAGGATGTGTTATTCCACATTCGCGTACTCCAGGTGTCTTAAATTACGCGCGGGCTTTGACAAACCAGGCATAAATTCATAAAGTTCCGATGAGCAACGACCATGAAAGTACTTGTAAAACACGCATAAGGCACCCACATTACGCCTATGGGAAAACGAATCAAGATCAGATAATAATTTTACGTCTTCAATCATTCGAGATGCTCGGTTTTGGACCCGATCGAGTGCAGTTAAATGAGTTTTCGGTGCTCCAGCCCAAATATGAGAATTATACTCCAATCTGGGTCTTATGTAGGTCTTATATATTGTATGTATTTCGGATGGATTAAAGTAAAACTTACATCGTCGTAGAAATCCAAGACATTTGGCTGCACCAATCGCTGCTTTGTTTTTTTTTGTTCAGCCCAAGATATTCTCTTTGATATAGTTAAACCGAGAATCTCAAATGTGTCAGACGTAGCCAAGCTCGATTCACCAGTCAGAAAAGACGGTTAATAACCATCAGTTCGGCCAGAAAAACACAGGTTTTAAATTTGTTGGGATTAAATTCAACTCTGTTGGCTTCACCCCATTTTTGAATGGAATTGAGATCTCGCGTAAGGCGGTCATTCATAGCCATTCTTTCTGCGAGAACATCGTTTCGCGATGAAGAAGAAGGTAAACTGTAAGAGGTGGAAAGTGAGCTGTCATCAGCATAGGTGTATATTGGATTGAGAGTTGCTGATAGAAGATCATTGATGAAAATTAGAAAAAGGATTTGAGAAAGGACGGATCCCTGAGGAATACCAGCGTTTATAAGATGTTGATCGGAAGTCACACCATCCACCACCACTTGGATTTTGCGACAAAGAAGAAAATTTTCAATCCATAAAATTAACGAACAATGAAGGCCAACTGCCCTCAATTTACACAGCAAACCTTTGTGCCACACGCGATCAAATGCTTTTGAGATATCGAGTGCAATGACTTGAGATTCACCAGATTGATGAATGCTTCTGTTCCATTGTTCAGTAACAACATTAATTAAATCACCTGACGATCAGAAATCCATACTGACGATCAGAAATTAGATGATTAGCTTCCAAATATTTCATCAGCTGGAAGTTGATTATGGTCTCAAGTACTTTAGAAAGCACCGAGACGATAGCGATTGGGCGATAATTTGAAGGGTCCGATTTACTGCCCTTTTTTGGCACAGGATGTATGTTAGCAATTTTCCAGATGGAAGGGAAAATGCCAGAAGACATAGATCGGTGAAACAGACATGATAGTGGCTTAGACAAGGATTTACAGCAATATTTGAGGACAATTGGGGGAATACAATCCGGACCGGCTGACTTGTTGGTGTTAATGTTTGCAAGGACTTTAGCGACAACTCTAGATCTAAATCTAATGCAGCGCATCGATAAACTGGCTAGAGAAAAAACGGGGGTATTAAGTTAGAATCAGGTAAATTAGAGTTTGCTGCAAATTTTTGGGCGAAGAGATTGAATTTTTCTTGAGCTGTAGAAAAAATATAGTTCCCATCTTTCAGAGGTGGTATTGATGATTTCCTACTGTTCAAGAAGTTTTCCTCTACTTTGCGGGCAAAGGACCAAAAGGTCCGATTGCTATTGCCCTGCTTTAAGACCTGTCGCAACTCATATAATTTGGTACCGCTACCTGAAACCATTAGCAAGACTTCGAAGAAATATTTCCATTAACTGAACATGTGTTAGATTAGACCTCTAGTCTTCGTCTGTTCTCCTAAAAATTGATGTGCAATCTAAAGTACTTACTAAATATGAATTTAATAGTCATTCTTTTATCTTTGTAAATTTTAGCCGATCTTACATAAATGAACTTAACTACATTAATGTGTAAGAAAGGTCTCCGGAAAATTCATAAACTTACCAACTCTGGGCAAGCCTTAACCACAAAAAAGCAACTGCTAAGTAGATGGAATGAGTTCTTCGAGGATAACGGAACAGATAGCGAACAATATGACCCTGATAGTAACTATACCGAAACCATAAATACCCACTCACCAATGGAACGTGAAGTTAAAAGTGATATTCAAAAGCTAAAGAACAACAAAGCAGTCGGCATGGATGATATTCCAGCAGAACTACTATATGGCACACATCTGTGACGGCAGAAATTCTAACTCCACTATTAGCAGAAGCATAGAATACTGTTGAATTCCACAGAAATGGAAAAAGAGCTTGACTATAACAATATCGAAGGAAGGCAACTTTAGCGAGTGCAAGAACTGAAGAGGCATATCCCTCCTGAACAGTATGAACGCCTTAGCAATGATCATTCTTGAGCGGATATCACCAGGAGTTAACCAGCAAATCAGAAACGAACAAGATGGCTTTAGACCTGGTAAAAGTTGTACAGATCATATCAACTCAATCCGTATCAACATCAAATAATTAAACGAATGGGGTGAGTCTATATCTATACTTTTCGTGGACTTTGAACGCGAATTTTGGCTCCTTTGACTATGTCCACTGATGATTAAACATCTATCACTACGTCATCGATAGATGCAGGAAAAATGGGTAAAATATCACAAAGCTCAATAATACAACAAAAAGCGCTCGAGCAAAAAATAACTTCAACATCAAATTTTTCATTACAAAGTGAAAACAAAGTTAATAAAATTGAACAAAGTGTAACGACGAATATAAATGAATTTGATAGTGCATCGTTGACAAAAGACAATAATTCAAGTGATGTAGGTCAGTGCGAACAAAAACTCGTGCAATCAGGTATGGACAGATATATAACTGTTCAAAAGAAAAGAAAAAGATGCCCAAGAGCAGCGGCAAGTGCTTGTTTAAACAAATTTAGTAGGGTGGCTAGTGTTGAGCTACTACATGAAAATCGTTTTTTTGTCTTGCAAACTAACGAGACTATTGAAGATCCGCCCACAAAAAATAAGGTGAAAACTGAAAAACCGCCACCAATATATTTGAGAGATGAATCAAATAGAGACTTAATAAAACAAATTGAAGTGCTAACAGAGGGTAACTTTTATTAAAGAGAAAATATTAAAGAAACTAAAATTCAACCGCTAAATATTGATGCTTACAGAACATTAATTAATTTTACACGCATCAACTTAAAAGCCAAAAAGGTTTAGTTGTTATAATCAAAGGAATTGATATTTACGTGGAAACTAATTATATACATGCTGCGCTCGCTGCAGAAGGCTTCATTGCAAAATCAATAACAAACATTTATCGATATAAGTTGCCACAGTCAAAATTCCGTCTCGAAATAGAAACTGATAACAAACCAGGTAAAGGAGAGCATAGCATATATAACTTGAGATATCTACTGCATCGTCGCAGCACTGTCGAAGAACGTAAAAAAATAACTGGTCCAGTACAGTTTGTTAAGTGTCAAGAATATGAGCACACCAGATCATAATGCACGCTAAATGATGTGTGTATTATTTGTAGTGAAGTTCGTATTTTCAAACAATGCAATAACACTAAAACTGATGTGTCTGCAAAAAATGCGGCAACTGCCCTCGAAATCATACGGCAAAATATAGAGAGTGCCCAGCATATATATACCTGAAAAGAAGAATCAATCCTAAACAAAGGGCTAAACAACGCATGTTTAAGCTACATCAAAATAATTTTGAAGTGCAACCAAAAGCCGATCGTCAATAGTGCTGTGCATCCAAACTATTCTTATGCAATTATACTTAAAGGCATATCTCCAAAAGTCAAACTAGTGAAGAAGGAAACATTTCAATTGCGTTAAACAAGCTTACAGATATGATGCAAAGCTTTATGTCAATGATGGAGAGAACCACGGAACTATTGATGCAAATTATGAACACATTGATGCAGTTAGTTATGAAAAACTAAAAATGACTTTGTTTAAAATAGCCATATGGAATGCAAACGGCCTTGCCCAACACAAAACAAAGGTACAAGTATTCCTTATTGACATAATGTTAACATCAGAAACACACTTTTTTTAATTTTGTATTTAATTTTGTCACACTTTTTTGTATTTAATATACGACACTAAACATCCTGATGGTAAAGCACATGGTGGTACAGCTGTATTGATTAAAAAAAGACTAAAACACTTTGAACTTGAGAAATATGACAAAGATCAAATCCAAGCGGCAAATATCTGCCTAGAGGAGTAGTCAGAAAACTGTGTAATATCAACAGTGTATTGCCCTCCAAAACACGCAATAAAAAAGAAGCGATTCTAAAATTACTTTAACCACTTAGGCAATAAATTCATGGCGAGAGGTGATTGTAATGCAAAACATACTCAACGGGGTTCAACATTGACGACTCCGAAAGGAAAACAACTTGTAGCGATCGATTACAATAATCCAAATATTAAGTTCAATATCTCGCTACAAGTCATTGTATCACATAATCGTCACAATTGCTTATTGCGCCATACATCGTAATGCAATGCAATCAAAGATGTGCACATGATAAACCATGGTACACAACCTGAACACATCATCACCATCTTCATTATACGATTATAAAATTGTACATTATTATTCACTACCCCAACTGCAGTGCCATCGCCAACAAACAATTCGTACCAACCGAGCAAGGGTGGTTTGGAAATTTGATAAAACAATTTTATACCGAAAATCTAAACCATCTTCACGCTAGCCGAATCTTCATTTTCGTTTTCGACACGAGTCACGTTTTGACGAGTCATGAATGTTGGCGACCAAAATTGTTCTGAAAGAATTGAGTTTTGCTATTCAAGTTTCATGAGTCGGACGTTCCTATTATATAATATCAATATCAATATTCAAAATTAAAACTAAAAAAATTTAGTAATTTAAATAATTGTTAATAAAGAGATTTAAAAATTGTGAATTAAAAATATAATAAATTAAAGACAAAATTACATTAACTATTGTGTTATAATTTAAAACATTAAAATAACACACCAAGTGTTATAAACTCTATGAAGCTATGGAGGAACAGTGTTTGGATTATTTATCAGCAGGGCTTCGAACATATTACGGATAAAAAGAAAATTCCTGATCTATTAGACTTCTGTATAACTAAAGGCATTTCACGTATAAATGCTATGGCAACAGATTGTTACGATTTATTGTCCGATCATTCACCAATAGTTATAACAGTGGGTACTGATGCTCTAAAAGCTGAAGGTATGAAACGTCTGACCAATAAAACAACTAAATGGGATCAATACAGTAAACAAATTGTAGAGATTTGCCAACTGGATATTCCTCTTAGCACACCAGCAAATATTGATACAGCAGAACCATACCTTACATATTTACTAGAAGTAGCAGTTGAAAAAGTACCACCTAACATCAGTGTTTTTGAAAAAGTTAATAGACTTTTTAAAAACATCCAAGAATTAATACGAGCAATTAAACCCTGAGAGTAGCTCTCTCGGCAACAGAGAGATCAGACTGCTCCTTATGGAAAGGAACTAACAGTTTTAAGAGCCTGGCAAACTCGTATTCGCCCATTATACTGCCAAGTGGCAATTGGGCGAAAAGTGATGAAGAAAAAGCCAACGCTTTTGCTGTTCATCTAAAAAGCGTATTCTCACCCCATGAACAAGTTAACAACTACATGCTACTAAACCAAATGGTAAATGATTTGAATTTTAAGCCTATAAAGTTTAAGTGGAGGGAAGTTAAGAGAACTATAAAAAACGGCATAAGTCTGAAGTAACCACCAGGACATGATCTTATTACCAGTAAAATGATTAAAGAATTACCAGACAAATGTATTAAACTAATAACGTACATCCCAACGCAATCATGCGAACTTGATACATTCCTCAAAAGTGGAACTACAATGATACATAAGCCTGGAAAAGATGTGACACGAATCTCGTCGTATCGTCCAATAACCATGCTTTAAATAGTATCAAAGCTATTTGAAAAATTGTTACTAAGGCAACTAAAACCAATACTAGAAGAACGGCATATTATACCAGATCATCAATTTGGTTTCCGAAATCAGCATGGCACTATAGAGTAAGTTCACAGGATTGTCAACTTAGTCAAACTCACATTCGAAGAAAAAATATATTGTTCTGCTATCTTCTTGGATATTGCACAAGCCTTCGATAAAATTTGGAATAGAGGATTAATATACAAAAGTAATAGCTTTTACCGAAGCAGTTCCATGTAGTTCTTGAAAATTATCTTCTTCAAAGAAAATACTTGGTTAAACAAAATGCAGCAACCACTGGTTTAAATGATATTAGCGCAGGTGTTCCACAAAGAAGTGTCTTGGGACTAATTTTATACTTGCTGTATACAGCCGTTTTGCCTATTTCTAATAAAGCTAGAATATCAACATTTGCTGATGATACAGCTATCTTGGTGTCTTGTATAAATCTTCAAAATGCCTCAAAGCAATTGCAAAATCATCTGAATAAAATTGAGAACTGATTAAGAACTTGGCGAATAAAAGTCAATTAAAATAAATCAACACACGTTACGTCAACACTTAACAAACGCACCTGCCCATCATTTAAATTGAACGGTGTAACTATTCCGCTGCAAACCAATATCAAATACTTAGGGATACATCTGGGCAAAAGGTTGACATGGAAAAAGTATATAAAAGCAAAGCATAATCAAATAAAAATAAAATTTGCTAATATTGCCGATGTATTGTCTGATATTCACAAATTGCAAATATAGTTATGAGCTAATATAATATCCACAACCGCATCAAATAGAACATTTCTGCAATTTACACAATCAAAAATACATCGTAGGATCACAAATGCTCCCTGGTATATTCGAAATACCACCATACATAATGACCTCGGTATTTTAACCATTAAAGATATAATTAGAGCCTATAGTTCGCGATATTGCTTAAAATTAGAGTCACATCCCAATGCTTTGGCCCGGGACATTCTAAAACAGCCGACATACAGACGAATGAGAAGAGCTGATCCACTAGGCCTTTTGCATTTATAAATTAAGTAAATGATGCTCACTAATAATAAGTATTTACATTGGTTAAGACTTATAAAAATAGCAGTAAGGTTAATTTTTAAGATTTGCATACATCATGTTAGTTTCTTTTTAAAAAAAGATTCAAGAATAAAGCCATAGGTAGTTGTTATAAAATAATGCGAAAATGGGACAACACATTCCCAAATGGCATTCTGTCGAACCCAATAAAGCGACTCAACGATCTGGACTATGTTGATGATATATGTCTACTAATGCATAAATACGCCGAAATACCAGAAACTGGCTAATTTGGCACAAGTAGGTCTCATAATTTAAATAAAATTTTCTCCTAGTGTTGTGGTCGTGCTGACTATGTACATTGGTCAGTTCAAAATTGTGTTTAATTTGGTTATGAGTTATTTTACTAATTAGTATTAGTAATTCTTTTTCACCTAAGAAAGTTATTGACTGAAACTCCTCAAAAAGTTTACTGGTAGGATATCTTCGCGGGGCATTGATAATATACTTGAGAATTCTTGTTTGCAAAATCTCTAATTCTTTGACTTTATAATTTGCACTTCCACTCCATATAGATTTAAGGTAAATAAGTAAAAGACTTTTTTCAGGTAGAATGTGTCTTAATCGATTTATCACAAAAATATAAGGTAAATATTGTTTTTTATTTTATCTATGTGGTTAAACCAATCAAAATTACTATTAATAATCAACCCAAGATAACTATACTTATCCACTCTTTCAATGACGGAATTGTTATAAGTAATTGGGTGTCCTTTTAATCCATTCTAATCCAAATTTCTATTTTTAAATACTATGTACTTTGATTTTGCATAGTTCAAAGATAAGTGATTTAATGTTTCTAAATCTTTTTTAATATTTCCAAGAAAGTCTTTAAGCGATTCTGCCTTGTACATGATTACACCATCATCAGCATAAAGCTGAATTTCGCCTTCAAGTTTGTTAAGCACTATACCGTTAATATATATATTAAAAAGGGTTGGGCCTAATATGGATCCTTAAGGTACACCTATGTTTAATTTCTCTTCTTCACTTATACTGTTGTTTATTTTTACAAATTGGCTTCTGTTTTTTAGATAACTTTTAAATAAGTTTATTTGTTCTGGAGTAAATCCTAATTTAGTCAGTTTCAGCAGTAGTATGTCAGCGTTAACTGTATCAAATGCTTTACGTAAATCTAAAAATAGACAAGCACAGAACAGTTTTTTAATCAATATTTCTGCTTATAAAATCCGTGAAGTTTATACACGCTGCGTTAGTACTTGAATTTAAAGTAAAACCAAACTGATTCTTCCTAATGACATTGTTTGAAGATAAAAATAGTTGTAACCGGTTAAGTATTCTTTTTTCATAAATCTTAGACAATACGCTTAGAATAGAAATTGGTCTATAAAAGAAATTGGAATAGTTGGCTACGTCTGTTTCATCACCAGATTTATGAATTGGTATTACTTTGGATGTATTTATGCAATCTGGAAAAAGACCTTTATTAATTGAACTATTTATTTATCTACAAATAGAGGGGTTATATAGTTAACAGTGAACTGGAGGACTTTTGCCGAAATATTATACCAATTGCTGCTTTGGAGTTTATACATAATATAGCTTCTTTTACTTCGTCTTCATTTGTTAAATAAAGCTGAAATAGGTGATAAATATTATTGGTTAGGTAGAAAACATCATTTAAGCTTGGTTGATTGAAATGACGTGCAATTGTTGTAGTGCTACTCATAAAGTAATCATTAAAGCAATCTGCAATCGATTTTTCTTCGGTTAGAAATGTATTCCCAGATTTAATAGAGGTAACAGTTTTCTTGGTTCCATTAATTCTATTGAATATAAGTTGATTAAAAAGTTTCCAAAGTTCTTTTGGTTTATTAATGTGTTCGCTTACATATCTTTACCTTCTCTCACGTTTAGCTTTTTTAATTTTTGAAGCCACCAAATCACTTAGAGTTTTATATCTATCAGCTAAAAAAATATTATCTTTAAATGTATTTTTCAACTTAAAGAATTTTTCCCGCTCTTTAACCAGATTTTGTATTTCAGAAGTAATCCAAGGTACATCTGATAATTTAGATTTCTTGGTGATAACACGAGTGTTTTTTATTACCAGTTTATTTAAATTGCTGCAGAACATATCTATATTAACGGAAGTATTGATTTGGGACTATAACGAATCACTCAACAAATTATCAAAGTCCAGGACCTTGAATTTAAATCCATCGGATTAGCGCAGAACGGTGGTCTTACTCATTTGTAAAAGTATTTGCTTATGGTCTGATAATGGACCCAGCCAATTACTAATAGAGTTTTTCTGTGACCGATAAAATCCAATAATATTCATATTACAATCAACTAGTTTAATACCCACTGCCTGACAAAATTCAAAATCTTCAACATTTTTACTACTCTTATGTTTGTTTTTAAAACAATTGCCACACCACCAAAACCACCTATTATATTTGAAAAAAAGCCATTATATTGCTTAAGATTGAAAAAAATTTTCTGGTCTTCCACCAGCCAAATCTTCGTAAAGATAATAATATCGAGGCTTAACTGTAGACTATTAAGTAATATTTCTATTTTATTCAATTTATTTCTCATACTTCGGGTCCGTTCGATTTCTGTTAACATTTTTTTTCCTGTAATAATTTTTACAACGTGCTGCATGCAACCAAATTATCACAGCAGCTACATAAAATAATTTTGACATTTCCGAAATAATGTATAGTAAACTGTACGCCGTGTACATAAAATGTA
Organism: Tipula confusa; assembly: GCA_963556175.1. Classification (NCBI taxonomy): domain Eukaryota; kingdom Metazoa; phylum Arthropoda; class Insecta; order Diptera; family Tipulidae; genus Tipula; species Tipula confusa. Next base: position 101,581,030 of record OY744477.1, on the reverse strand, counting down.
TTTATGATACTTATTAGAGAATAATTATTTATACGAGGATAAGTACAGTGATAATTAAAAATATAAGGACAGACCATTGCTTGGCCATGTTGTCATTTGTATCATAATCATCTCTATACCGTAAAAACAAATAATTTGTGAATGATGTCACATAAAGTGGTTCCCAAAATGTTGATGTCCCTACTAAATCCTGTAACTTATGTTACTGGTGAACTACAGCAAAACTATTAATAGTTCCCTCTTGGATAATAAACTAGGTTTATTATGTACATTTCGCATCTGTTTCTGATTTCCGTGTATTATTCACATTTACTTCATATATCCAGAAGTGATCATAAATAAAGCCATATTTGAATTAAATCATAGTTTTAATTAATTAAAAATTGTTAGCTATATTTATTTTGTAACGTCACAATTACAACAGACAAAATTATTACAGAATTCGAACAGCAAACGAGCTTATTACAAAATATGGAAGAGACAATTATCTCACTTATGTCAAAATTATTACAAAAATCATAATTATTATGGAAATCGAACGGAGCCTTCGTATATTTATGTATATAATTCGGAGATCTGCGTTTTCGACGACAATATTGTTTTGATCAAGTTTTTTAGTGTGTTTGACAGATTGTAAACAAATTTCAACATCACTCACCACTAAAGTGAAATATAATTTTGACTGTAAGTATTAACCAAAATATCATATAAAATAAGAATATGTAACTAATATTTAAAACTTTGTTATAAACGATTAACTGTCTCCTTTTATATTTTATTTCCGTTGTAATCATGTCAGCTGTAGTAATTATGACGATGTACTGTATGCAACCAAATTACTACAGAAGCTACATGTAATAATTTTTACAGGTTTGTGGTTTTTTCATTCCAAGAAAAATTGGCGTGTATAGTAAGTGAATACAAAGTTTTACAAATAATTAATTTTCAGGCTCGTCGTAGTTTACGACCAATATACGACAAAATTTCATTATGAATGGGCGACGTTAGTATAATGTGTTATTAATTATTATACGCAATTATCGTGGCATTATATTGTGTACAGTAACATTCAGCATTTTATGAATAAGTTTACAAATAGATCTTATATCTTGCCGTTGCAGCGCCTAATCATACTTTAGCATGTCAAATGCCACTGTGCATTCCGACAGCCAACGAACTTATTAAAAAGATGGAAGGAAAAAGATTTTACTAGTCATAATTACTACATTACCACGGAAATCCGACGCCACCTAAGAGCTTATTATCAATTTGGTCATCTCCAGGCGCTCTATTATGACGATATTTTTGTTTCAAATACTGCACATGCGCAACATTTTTAATGCATTTGACACATTCTAGTGTATTGAGAATTTTTTTTAGTTATTTCCCACGGTTGCACCTCTTCACTAGGTAAACCAGCTATGATATGATTATTCGCTAGTTTTTCTTGATGGAATTCATCAACAGCTGATTCCAGATTACTTATCTGATCTTGCTGATTTTTATTTGCCACGTTAGATGCTTTTAGGAGTTGAAGAAGTTCTTTATTTTCATCTACAACCCTTTTGTATTCTATGGATAGTCTTTGAAATTCAGCAGAAATAACTCTTGTGACTTTTTAATTTTGGCCATCATTGTCTTCATTTCGTTAAATTCTTTGACATGTGGTGACGCACTCGCGAAAGTCGTCATCCAAACAAAAATAAAAACGAAAGCAATTTTAGCAAAGGGTTCGCAGCACCGGAAAAGTACATATCTAAATCAGATCCGCGACCCTGAATAAATATAGCTTGCAGACGCCACCGATAGGTGAAAAGAAAATTTTTCTATATTCGAGAAAGAAATAAAAATATATGGAGACTCCATACGCTTACAAGTTTTTATAACGTGCACCTCGGTACGCAGAAAACATGAAAGAATATTAAGACAGTTTCGTGCGATATTCAGTTTGTGAACATAAATGTAAACCACTGTGAACTAAATAAAAAAAAGTAAAATTATTTGTACGGAGTCATTTACTGGAAACGGTGAGTGGGTGCCGTTCCGGTAATCCAACACTCCACAACTACCCCACAGACATACGTCGGAGCAAAACCAATATGGCTCAGTAGCCTTTCTGGTGATATACTATCCTATAATTCCTTTGCAATGAGGATGAAAGCCTAAAGATGAAATGTACACTGACTGCATGCAAAAAGAGGTTGCTTACTTTTTTGCCACAATTGTTCGCTGAACATGTTATGTTTGCTTTATATTTTAGCTACTGATCCGCAAGTTCAAAATAAAACATTTTCCTAAATTCTTTCTACTAAAAACTTTTGTTTTATCTTAGAAAACACTTTTATCATTTACAGAGCATCCCCAATGCAAAAACTTATGACTTTTGCCTTTTACTTTTGGTTTTAAAATAGCATACCCAATGAATGAGGTAAAGTTTAATTACAGCCAACTTCATTTTAATAAATTGTTTATAAAATGATATGTCAAACATTATTTTCGCAAGTTAACTGATTTTGAATTATATTATTTATTCATATAATTATGCTATTTTATTTCTAATTTATTAAAAATATTACTAATATTTTTGTTTGACACCAGCCTAAATTTATTATCATATATAAATTACATTTATTACATTTATAAATTATATTTATTTAAAAAAATAAATTCGAAATCGTTTGTTTACGAAAATAATATTTTGACAATTCAATTTATAAACAAATAATTTAATTTTGAAATGTAGTTAACATCATTCTATTTTTGAATGAGGCAAAAGTTAAAAGATTGTTAACATTTCGAATAAGTCAACCACCAACATAACGAACACAAATTTTTTTTTCTCAAATTATTTTCCATACAATCCTGTAAATGAAAAGTTAAAGTTTTTGCATTGGGGATGCTCTGTAAATTATGCAAATAAACGCACTATAAATATTATTAATCGATTTTTAAATGAAAGGATTATAATTTTACGTATATTTAATTCGACAGTTTTAGACAGTAATATTTCACTTTTGAAAGCTTCACCACAACTAAAGCTATTGTTCGATTGATGTTGAGAGAATATTGATATAGTCCGTTTGTTCCATCAAAATTGATTTTAAGTATTTTTTTCGGGATAAAAAATACAGGATACTAATAAAACACGTTTTATTACCAAGATTTCGAGACAGATCGAAATATTAACTAAATTTAGCAAAGACACAATCCAAAAAAATTTTCGGGCTAGTTTTCGGGCTAACATCACATACATCAAATCGACCCAGTTTGCATAAACTTTACTTTAACCGATCGATATCAAGTGATGAAGCATAACTAACAGTGAGAGAACTTCAGATCAAGCTGCAAAAAAAAACAAACGAAAATAAATTAAACTCTATATTCGTGTCTCAAGAAATTGTATATCGCCAAAATCTTACCACACACCATTAATTATATGCGAGACCCAACTAATTTCCCATAATTCAAAATTATTCCCATCGGAATAATAAAACAAAATATTTATCATTTTGGTCATGTGAAAATTTTTACAGACCCTATAATATTTTAACGAAAAAAAATTAAATATTCTCAGACGATCATTGTATGTATTATTACCACTATGTAAGTGCATCGTATACTAAATTCTGATCTTAAACGAAAAAAAGACAACAAAAAAAGTCGAAACTGACAAAAATTTCTCATTCACATAAAAAAATGAAAAATTTGATCGTGGGACTGTGAAATTTTTGTTCAGGATCTTTAAAAAAAAAAAATTAATACTCACCCTAATATATGTATATATGTATATATATATATATATATATATATATATATATATATATATATATATATATATATATATATATATATATATATATATAATCTCAAATTAAAATGAAATATAAACACGATTATTGTCTTGTTATGATGTCGATCGCATTGTGTAAAATCGTAGCAAAAGAAATATGTTGAAGAAAGACACGCGCCAGTCGTGCGCTATTATCATCAGTTAAGTTTTCGGATTTAATTTATTTGTCAACGCGTTAATTTTTTTTAACAACTAATATTAGACAATCGAAATTGTGTACGAATATAATAAATCGATAAGTGAGGCAATTATTGTTTAAGTAGATAATTTTAGAATTCTCACCAAATATTTGGAAAATTATGTTAGGCACATCAGATAATCGTGGTGTGAATATTAGAAATAGTCATTACTAAAAAACCATTTCACACGGTTTATTTTAGTGTTCCGACTGATTAAACGCCGTATTTCTACCTGTTCGATTATTTTCGACAATAGACTTTATAACAAAAGTTCCATTAATAAAATTAGGGATGAAATATCATTTTCCAATTCCCATAATTTGTTAATTATTTTAAAACGATCCTAAAAGTCAATCGACAAACTTTTGCTTCACATTCTCATCAGCCGATTTTTTTTTTGTTTTTTTTTTTTAATCGTGGGACTGAGAAATTTTTGGATTTCGTCGTTGTTGTTTTATTTAATAGTTGGCTTGTAAATTCACATCACACAATCATATTACATTAGTCGTATGATGGTAAGAGAGGTAGCACCATGTATTGTGCGTCCCTTAAATTTTCACTTTAAATTTTATATAGTTAAATGCATTGTGTTAAGTTTTTTAAATTTTAAAGTTAATCCAGACGAAAAACATATGAGTGATTTTATTGTCATACAATTTTTATTGTTAGGGACGGTTAGTTTAGATTGTGTCTATTGAAATACGATTATATTGTGTGGAAAATAATAGTTAATAGAATCTAATAAAATGTTGTTGTTGCGCGGAAGGAGGATTACTTACTGATTGATTAAAACGGACCCCAAGTTATTATTTCGATACAAAATGTTTCACCATCAGGAAATCAATAAAAGTAAGTACTGAAGGAGCATTTTAATAGATATCTACCTGATTTTTTTATTTTTATTTTAGTAGCATGCTTTCGGAAGCGGACAATTTCTATCTTGGAATTTTGGAGTCTTATGGTCTATAAGATCTGATTTATTAAATCAGAGGCAATCAAAGCAGTTTACGGTAGAAAGAGCAGTAGAATATCTAGGAAATTATCCGGTTTATAAAACATGAGGGAATTATGACGGAAAAATTGTAGTCTTCGGTTTATCTGATAGTTCCATACGTCTTTATCAATCGAACATCGTTATAACGCTTCAACCATTAAACAAATGAGCAAATTCCGTAAACATCTGGAAAAATATTTTTATTCAGCACTCAAAACTTATCGAAGGGTTTCCTGCTAATGCGTGAGAGCTTGGGTCTGAAGAAACACTTGAGCGCAAAGAACACACCGTATAAGGAGTTATCTGGAAGAGATTCCAAAGGTCTTTTCCTAAATATAACGGTTGCTTCAGGCTTGGAACTATAAACAATCGCATTTGGTATAACCTTGTCCGCCTACGTTATTGTAAAATCGTTTACGCCAACCAACGGATTTGGAGGTGCGGTGGACATCAAGGAGATGATAAGGCAATTGACTTCAGAATATTGATAAAGCTATGTTTCGGGGTACTGGGTTAGTAACCTGACTGCTAAAATTGATGGAGCTAAGATGCCTTACTTTGGTAGATTGTGATGTATCAGTCGTCGCAATTCCGGATCAGTATTTCTGGCTGCTTCTTCCGTTATCTTTGGAAGACTGGACACTACCATTTTTGGAGTTAAGTGGTTTCCAGTTCTCCACTGACTTCTCAAACCATTTTTCGAACAGTTGGGACATTTAACACACACTGCCACATTTGTAACAAAACCAACGTAAGGGTGGGAACCGACAATCGTTAAAAGTATGGCCTTGTTTGTCGCAATTATAACAAACTATTTTCCTAATAGGGCGTCGGGAGAAATTTGGATTTGACTGTCCCATGTCATTTGTATCCCGCTGATTTGTTTCACCAGTGTAATTATTTCGGTAGGCTGCAATATCCTGTACGTTAATAAAGCGCTCAAAAAACTGGTCGTAAGAATGAGTTGGGTTAAGTATTTCAGTTTGGTTAGTGAGGTGGAGTTCATTGATTCCTTTTCTAGAATTGATCGATCTTCAGGATCGATTTTGAGACGATGCCAAGTATCCTTCCCAGCTGTACAGCTGTCTATCAAATCATTAAAGAATCAAAGCGTCGATCTATCATCTGGTATTGAAGACCAACTCTCATATGCTGCCTAAGGATTTTGATTTTCCTAGGCTCATATCAATTTGCCTGTGGACTTGCAATACTAAGGGGCACTCATCTATTCTAAATAATAAAGGAATTCCCAAATCAATCGACTATACCATCCCGTCATCCTATCTCGAGGCTAAATTTTTAACTGATATTCCCTCCAGAGAGGACTGTGCGGGTGAAGCCAGTTATGAAGCCCGATGCGATTAATTTTTTCACGGATGGCTCGAGGATGGATCGTAAAGCAGGCTGTGGGGTGTTCTGCGAGGAATTAAATCTAAAACTCTTTTTTCGCCTACCTGATCACTGTAGGGTTTTTCAGGCAGAGCTCATTGCAATTAAGGAGGCCATAGATTGGATAAAGTATAATTTAATATCTGTAAAGGATATTGGCATTTTTACGAATAGTCAGGTTGTAATTAAGGTCCTACAATCAGGCTTGTTCACATCGAAAGTAGCCCGGAACTGTCTCTCATCTCTTAACGAGATGGCTGAACAGTTCAACATCCATCTTACGTGGGTGCCAGGGCATTTCAACATGACGGGGAATATTAAAGCCGATGGACTGTCGCGTCATTACTCTGAAAGCTTTACTCTGAAAGTTTTAATGTTGCTTTTTAATAAATATTTTCCCTGCCGAGCAAATTAAAATTTTCAATATCTAGCACGTCACTTAAATTTGAAATCTCTGTTGTTGTTGGTTAAGAATACTTCGTTGCTGTATACTATAGCTAGTTCTGCTAAAGTACTGTACTTTTTACAATCTTTTGCTGTGGACCGGTATTTTGGTTTAGAAGGCCTGCTCTTATGACCTAGAGTAGCTATACTTACGATAAAATTACCATATTAAAAGCAACATCCGAAATCATCGCTAGTTAACGGAACTAAAATCTGCTGGATGCTGCTCTTTATAGTTTATGTAATTTACTGGAATATTTTTACTTGCTTTGACAATCTGATACATCTAGGTTCCCGCAAGTGTGGTTACAGCCTAGGTATGTTTTACATTTAGGCCACTTTAGCCTTGCTTTTCTAAACGGTTATATTTTAACACTCATGTTAAGGACGGTCTTTATGTAATTATATATATTTTGCACATTTTCTTTGTTAATAATAGCAACCCCTTTGAGGGTCATTAATGACTTGAAGCCCTTTTGAATTTTTTACTTTTTCTTTCTCGATTCCTTTACCTATTAGGGCTTCTATATATTCTCCTTTGCATAAGTTGTGGATGCGGATCTTTAGCGATAACCTTGATTGGGCGGTCATTCTTAGCTTTAGAGGAGGTCCACTGATTTCCATGTGACTGAATCAGTTTTTGTACGGAGGCATAATTGGATATGCCAATAGCAGTAATTGGCGGCGGCGCCTTCTTCTATGTCTTAGAAACTGGCTGTTTTACTTTTTAAATAGTTTTTGCTGTGTTCCTACTAGTTCGTCAGTGTTTGGACGGATGTTTTATTGAGTACCTCTTTCTGAAAAAGATTGCTTTAATTTTATTTTTTAAGACCCAGTCCCTTTCTCTTACTAGTAAATTTTTATCAGTAAAAATTCAATTGTATCTATCTTATTGCTAGTCTGAGAAAGATCAGAATAGCTTATACAGTCTTTTTTAAATTTTTGTTTCCTTTTTTAGCAGCACAGCTTTGATGCCTAGCTGTGAGATTACTCTCTTAATCTCGCTTAATTTTCTTCGAAGATCATCATTTTCGTTAACATATTTAAACATATTTTTTGTGATCTTGTAAGCTTAAAGCTTCCTGAATATGAAATATCATTAACCAATGTGTAGTGATACTAAATTCCCATCGAGTGCGTGAGCAATTCTCGAGATGTTAACACAATAAAGTAATATCCAGTAACTATATTAAAATAACAAAGCAGTCTGAAAATGACAGAAATCTAAAAGAAACTGAATCTAACAAGAAAGATAGCACCTTATATATTATGAAATACCATACCTAACCGCTCAAAATAAATAACAAAGATTTTTCCCTCTAGAGAGCAACAAAAAATCTAAAAACACTTAAAAAGCAAGTACCTGCAATTAAATGTGATGATAGAACTTGGGCTAGAAGCGTAAAGGAAAATGCTGATTTGTTTAAATCATATAATGGAGATACATTCAGACCTCTTCCAAGACAAACTTTAGATAAAAACAAAATACTTGTTAACACAATCGACAACAAAACATAAAACCTGTACCTTTACAAGAGTTAAAAGCTGAAATCAGCAATAACTTAAGCTGAAAAAAAATCTTCTGGCTATGATATAATTACAGGACAAACAGTTAAAGCACTATACGAAACAGGATTACGAAAGCTATTTCAAATAATTAATGCAGCGTAAATCAGTAAGCGTAAAATAATTCTTAAGTGCAAGCCTGTTGCGACATTCCAGCACTACCGAGGCTAATTATATAGAAGCACTACAAAAGCTGAGGCAAGGGTATGACAGAAAGCGGCACACAATGAATGCTTTTATTAGGACCTTTTTGGAACAACCATCGATAAATTTGGCCAATAAAATTAACATAAAAAAACTTCTTGATATTTCCGATGAGGTATTGAGAGGATTAAAGGCATCAGATAATAATAAGTATGAAACAAAATGTACATTTTGTACAGCTGATGGTAATTTAATCCATCAATGCCCAGATTTAAATAGAATGGAAGTTTAAAAGAGACGCAAAATAAATGAGAATACGAAACATTGTGCTGATTGTTTGAGTGATAGACATGCCGTATTTAAATGTTTATCCAAACCACGGTTCGTCCTTGGCCGTACACTCTAATCAATCAATCAATCAATCAATAGAATTAAGTTTTCCATAAATTTGATAGATATATATATTATAGTTTGGGATACTTTAAATAAATTTTAATATTTCTTGTTATTTCAATATAAGGTGGAAGTACATTTTTTTTTGTTGTTATTCATTTTTTTGTTATAATTTCAAGCATTCTTTTTCTTTCTTGCAAGTTTTAAATTAATTACGTAAATAAAAATTAAAAATTAGTTCTATATTGTTTCTTTTGTTTATGAATAGTACCTAATATGGTAATGGTTGCATAGATAGTGCTGCCAGATATTTGGTGATGAGTGTGGCTAGTATCTCGAAAATTTAAACAGCATTATATACAAGCTTTCTAGTGGTCTAGAAAAAAAAACCCCCATAACGCGCTGTTACCTAGCCGGCAACTGATGCTGTCTGGACTCTGGATCAGCCACTAGGAAGTCTGTGGCAAAATTTGAGGAGTAGAATATTACTTCGAGAAGATTGTTACAATATGTTCAGTTAACGTTTTAAACACAACCAAAATACTGCACTCATCATAGCAAATAAAATTAAATATGTGAAATGAAAATATTGGTGATGTGAGTGGCGACACTCAAGCCAAAAAAAAACCTTTATAAGGAGTTTAGCTGATGTTACTGCTCTATTATAGCAAGGGATCGGTCGCATTAAAAATAAAATTATCACGTCGAAAAATCTATATAATGATAATTCAAAAATTATATTTATGCGTAATTAATTAAATTAAAATTAAATAATCATATATATGTCACTGTCGAAAAATCCATTAACGGCCCCTCTCATATATGCCGGAAAAACAGTCAAATGTAATTATAAAAGGTTTATGTACACACATATATAATATACATCAAACGGTACGTCCTATATACTCGTATTCCGTATCCGTACTACACTATTCGTATACAAATTAAAGTACATACACTTTGTACTCGTATAAATTGTGAATATATCATTTTTAAATTTCATCCAATCATAAACAAGGAAAATTGTTTATAGATTTATTTTTGAATTTCTATTGTCCCTTTACAATATTGAAGAACCCTTCTAATCGTTATATACAAACATAATATATATAGGCTTCATATAATATATAAAATTAATAGACGAAGGGATCGACGCGTACGTATATAAGAAAACGTGGGAAATCGTATATACAATGAATTCAAACGCGTACGGCACGCGTATTTATGTGTATACATAAAGTGAATCAAAACTATAAAAATAAAAATTTGTTGTTGTTGTTTTGATATTCCGATTATGCGTTTTTTTTATCCAATCGAAATCGAAAGATTTTATTAGTTTACATATAGAAAGGGTTGGATAATGGATCAATTCAATTTAGTTTATGTTCAACCGCACATTTTGCTTTGCATACAGGACATATAGAATCGAAGGATATTCTTTATTTGTAATGTTCAGATCAATCGAATTAACGAATTATTTTGAACGGATATTTTACCACATTCATCACATATAGTACGGGCGTTATATACGAGTATAGTAATATAATAATTTTAAAATTTTTAATGTCATTTCCGATTCCGGAATAATATTATTAATAGATTATATAGTGGACGAGGACGAATGGCCTTTGTGGTTGGAGAGCGTTCGCATGTCTCGTAGAGTACTTATAACGAGTATGATATTCTTATTAATTCCACTACATCATCTTTTGCTTGTCATACGTGGGTTGGATCGGTGGGCTACCAACAATTAAAAGAATTGTGATTTCTTTCCACGGGGGCGAAGTCCTAGATTCATACCTCCTTGCGGTGCTCCCTGGGTCACGCTAAATGAATCAAGCAGTGTAGTGGAGACGAGCACGGGAAATACTGTTTATAGTCATGGACACTAAATGTCAGGGCGAGTCATTGGCGCCTCAAAACCAATAAACCAATATCAAATCAGCGTCTGTTCTCCAGGTTAGGTGCGGTTGAAGCGGGCGTCTGTCTTGTATCAAGTGGCTCGCTATATAAATGTGTTCAAGGTAGGACTGGATGCCTTGCTCTCATAAAAACAATTAAAGTTATGAACCCTAATCAAAGGCCTCGGATTACCATATCGGATTCATCACAAAATCGGCCTCGGCAATTGTACATGGACAACGCCTTAAAAATGGGAACATGGAACGTGCTTAGCCTCTTAAGACCTGGAGATCTCCAGATCATTTCGAATCAAGCAAAGAGTTACACATTAGACGTGCTTGCACTACAAGAGCTTAGATAGTCTGGGAATGGGTTCCATGACACCACCAATGGTTACACTCTTCATTACAGCGGCCATCAGAATGGAAGAGAATTTGGATTTGGCTTCCTTATCAATCAGCGCGCGAAGCATCATATCATCGACTTCCACCCTATCAACATGCGGATATGCACGGTCAGGCTGCGCACTAAGAAATTCAACATTACGATCGTTAATGTACATGCACCCATCGAAAATAAATCTGATGACATCAAAGATCTCTTCTTTGTCGAGCTGGAGGATGTCATCAATAACATACCGCACCATGACATTAAAATCATCGTGGACGACTTTAACGCAAAAATCGGTTGGAGTGCAGAAGATACATCGTACATCGGTCCTTACAGCCTGCACCTGACTAGTAAAAACGAAGGCCACCACGTCACCGACCTGGCAATAACGTAAAACTTAGTTGTATCAAGTACGTTTTCCCCACACAAGAGAATCCACAAAGTAACGTGGAGTTCGAATGATAGAAGAACGGAAAACCAAATCGATCACGTCATGGTGTCTAGGAGACACTCCACCAGCATATCCGATATTACAGATATTACAGAGCTGCAGACATGGACAACGATCATGTGCTTGTCATATTTAAGTATAAGTGCAAACTGTCATCTACGTTCAACAGACAAGCAAAAAAGACCGTTCGATCTCCTCCTAACATCCAGGAGCAGTGGCACGCTATACAGTCAGCCATAACGACCGCGGCACAAAGTTCCATCGGAAGAAGGCTTCCAAAAACGAAAGCTTCGTGAAAAATGGTTAGCTCGCAACACTGAAAGCACTCTAGCAGAATATCTCTGCGCCAGGAGATATTTACTACTAAATACCTTCTTTTAAAATAAGCGCGATCATGTGGGATCTTGCATCGAAAACATCAGATTCCAAGCGGAAATGGGAAACTCCAGGGACTGTTTTGCTAACACCAGAAATCTGAATAAAGACTTCCACCCAAGCAGTACAGCCATCAAAGATGGAAATGGAGAGCTGACAACAAACGTGGCTGATATTCTCTCAGTATGGTAAACCTACTTTCAAAATTTGCTAAATCGGAACGACAAAGTGACCCCATTAGAGCAATAGCTCCTTCAGGTGAAGAGGTCCTTGTTGAATATCCCATAGTAGAGGAAGCAGATGCAGCTATTATTAGATTAACAAATGGAAAGGCACCCGGTCTTAATGGAATCCCCACAGAATTGATTAAGCTCGGAGGCGCTAGTCTTGCAAGAAATTTATACGATCTCATCGTCTCTATTTGGGACCAAGAAGAGTTGCCGGAGAATTGGAAGACCACACTCATAAGTCCGCTGCACAAAAAAGGAGACCGTCTTAAATGTGGAAACTATCGTAGTATCGCTCTTTTGAGCACTGCTTACAAAGTGTCGACTAATGTTGTACTTGCCAGACTCATACCTCTCGTCGAAAACACCATTCAATGTGGTTTTCGTCCCAACCGATCGACCACTGACCAATGTTTTACCATGAGGATGATCTTGGAAAAATGTTGGAAGTACAACATAACCATACACTAACTGTATATATGTAGACTTCAGACATGCATATGACAGTTTAAACCGCGAAAACTTATGGGCCGCACTCATATGCCTAGGAATTCCAGAGAAACTCGTTTCTCTGTGCAAATTAACAACATCTGGGTCTGTATGTAGAATCGTAATTGAGGGAGCTGTGTAAGACCCATTTGAAATAACATCTGGTGTTCGACAGGGAGATGCACTCGCGCCTATGCAGTTCAACTTGGCGCTTGAGTACTTAGTGAGGAAAAGCAACATTGAAACTTCGCGCTGTATATTTAATAAATCAGGCCAAATTCTTGGATATGTAGATGATATCGTGCTTCTTGGCCGAAGACCTAGCGATATCAAGGACAGTTTCATACAGCTAGACCGCTGCGTAAGAAGATTTGGTTCGGAGGTCAACAGCAGCAAAACAAAATTGTTATCAACACCCAGGAACATCTCCATGGTAAATCTGGGCATTGGCGACCATAACTTTGATAGCGTCGAAAACTTTAAATAACTCATAAGACCTGTGCTGGCTTTCGGAAGCGGAAGCTGGACCATGACCTCTAACAATTGTAGATTGTTATCTATCTTCGAAAGGAAGGTCATTCGCTCAATCTCTGGTCCAATTAAAGTCGCGGACAACGAATATCGGATTCGCATGAACCACAAGATAAGGCAACTTCTTGGAGGCTGCGATATTATCGGATTCATCAAATCCAATCGAGTTAGATGGCTCGGCCACGTTACACGATCTCCACAACAACGAATGATCAATAAAGTGTTCCATCAACAACCAGTCGGTGTTCGTCGTAGAGGAAGACCCCGATTGCGCTGGAGTGACGACGTCGAACAAGATCTACATGCATTAGGATGTCGAAACTGGAGGACGAGAGCGATGGGTCGAGATGGATGAAAGACCTTAGTGCGGGTGGAAAAATCCCTCGCAAGGAAGTGTCGTGTCTTCCTTTCTGTAGAACATGGTGATCAATTGATTTCTCCTGGAAATGGAGAGGGAAGGTATAGCAATGATCGCAAACGCTGACGATGTGTAGATCATCATCGGTCTCTGGTAAATATATATTCACAATTCAAGAGCTAATGCAGAATTCGCTTGTAATTATTACAAAGTAGGCTGACAAGTGTGAACTGTGAATCCCATCCCATCTAAAACCTAGCTGGAATTAGACTGGCATTTACTGGCACAGTGATATTTCTAGGCATAATCTGAGTCAGTTAACTTAGCTTAGAACAGCATAACATCATAGAAAGAGTATAAATAAAGCTGTGCACTAATAAAATAATCAAATAAAATAAAGCTACTACTGACTCACTGGTGTGACTCAGTAAACTCGGGTAAGTCATTCTACAATAATCAACCTCGAATATACTAAACCAGTATTATGTTTCGAAAAAGGTTTTCAACCCATATTCCCTTCAAGAGGGTCTGTGAAGAATGGGTCAATATTGGAAACTAAAGCTTTGCAGTTCTTCTCGGATGGCTCCAAGCTAAACGCAAAGTGAGTAACTAGCCTTGGCGCCTTACGGCTTTAGTATCTATGCACAGAAGTGGATTAAGAAAAGTCCTTGGGGTACTCATAGCGGACACTGCCTTTTCGGTAAAAAGTCATTCGGTCTGGAAATTAATGACTTCTACAGAAGCTGAATGATCGAAAAGGAAGAGCAGACATTGGTTATCGTCCTCTGTTCTTATCTGGTTTTGACTGAAAATAGACAATATAGACATTTGGGAAAATATGTAATGGATAACCTTGTAGAACTTGTAGACATCAAGATGCGAGACATTTTATGCTACATCAGTAGCTCAGGATGGTTCTAATAAGGGTATTACGGAAGTATTTTGCAATATCACGCAGTGGATCGATATCATCAAATGGCTGCTCTGCTCTCAGATATTACAGCACAATCGATCCATTTAGGATCAGCTAGCAGAACATGACCAAGCCAGCGTCCCCGCTATTATGTCATGAACGACATCAGGAACTATCATCAAATTCCTGATCTTGTGATTGAAGTGTCATAATTTTTTCAACACGGCAAAAAACTCTGCTTTACGAACGAGAGCCAGGCTGCGATAGTTTTCGCAAATTGAACTATCTCGGTGATTCTTTAAAGTAAGTTACTTGAACTGTGCTCATTGCTGATTTGTGCTACTATTACTAACCATTTTCTATTTTTCCGTCGACAAATTCACTTAGCGGTTCTCGTAGCAAAATTACATGGTTCCCAGAATACCATTTATAACTAGATTTTAACGTTGCCATCTTCGTTTATCAGGCCTTCACAGTTGAAATGTAAGATACCTTTTCTTGTTATCTCTGACTTGAATAAGAACTGCATTCTTAGCTTTGCATAGACCAATTTAGGATCACTGAACTGCCTATGAATTTGATAACGATATGATCTCACATTTTAAATGACCCGGGACCTAAGGTTTGGGCACATGGTTGATTTGATTTCGGGATGTGCTACAATGAGATCGTTAGTTTGTGTCTGAAGTAAGGACCTATTGTCTCCTACGAATAACATGTGTTGGAACCGGTAGAATTAAGTTAAAACTATACAGATCCTTCGGATCATTATCATATTATAATCGTGCAGTTATCTGGAACAAGAAACTAAATGAAATGTTTACATCAGTTTAGAGATTAAATAAGGTCATAGGTGATATTATCGGCTGGCCTTCTCGATCTCTTGATTTGACCCCTCCCGCCTTCTTCCTATGAGAAGACGAAAAGATGAATAAAAAAGATGTATACTAATAAATCAACCACACCCTCGATTCCAAAAGGACAACATTAGAAACGAAATTGCTGAAAAAACACCGGAAGTCTGCGAAATTGTTAATAAAAAATGTACTTCAAAGGGAGCAACTTCACCGACGGTAAATAAAGTACAATAAATTGAATAATAACGAGGAAGCTAAGAACGAAGTAAAATCCATTTGCATCGTAATTCATTTAAAACCGGGGTAATAAAAATAAAAGAGAACTATGACCCCCTTGGAGGGGTCAAAATCCATGGGCCGAACCATCGTCCATGTCAGTACAGGCTGACTGGCGCAATGCAATGTGTTCAATCGTCTTCGATTTGGCTGGTGACTGCGTAAGGTTTGAACCCTGCGAAAAGATTGCAGGGTTCAAAAACAAACAAAAAAATGTTAAAAAAGAAGCTACATTCACATGGAAAATAGCAAATCTCTAACTTTAGACCACTTACCCGTAATCACGATTGTCAGTTAAACGATGATGAAAAGTGAAAAACACCAAGATTAACAATGCTATTAAATCCCTAGGCCATAATATAAGTTCATTATTAAATCTCTACGTGAAAACGGATTTTGTTTCTCATTATCATTGCGATCTCTCGGAAGCTTACCAACGACAAATGTAGGACTTATAACGTTCTTTGCAGGTAAAGTCGTCGAAATAACGTGCAAACTCTAAAGGATGACAAGTGGAGAGCCTACAATCCACAACAAGCTGCTGCTGTATCGGAAACCGATATGAACCTACGGTATCCTATTTTGGAAATGAACTAACCAAATAAACATCTAAATGATACTTTTGGAAAAAAGTTTTTCACAGCATCGTCAATGCTCCGTGTATGCTCCAATACACAAGAAATGAGGACCTATGAATGGAATACACCAAAGATGAAATAAAAATGTAAAAACCACTACATGTTGTCTTATGATAAATATGAGAGAAGACTTCAAAGAACTAGGCCACTCGACCTGGCGAATTTACCAAATTAAAATTACAAGTTGGTTAAATAAATTATGTTACCAACATTTGGGTCACACCCCAATAGTTGGGGGGTCACACCCCATAACAGAATTGTATTAGAAATGAAAATGAGATGAGCACCAACCAACAGTTAAAATGAATAAATAATTAAAAAATAATAAATAAAATAAATAAATAACAAGAATTAATTAATTTTCAATAAATAATTGATATATTTTCCCACTGTATCTGATAATATACAAAAGTAATAATTTAATCTCAAACTTCAATACCATTTACCAAACACATTCAAATAATACAATAAAAAAACCTGATCACAAATGTAAATAATGTAATGAAAGAAAATTTGGTAGAAAATTGGGGTGGAAAACCATTTAGGAAGACTTGTTTTAACAAGAAGAAAAAACAAACAGTGCACACAATTTGCTACCGTTAAACGTACAATAATTTCTTGGTTAAATAGTTCAAAGTACCAAACATGTTCCACAAAATGTATTCACAAGGCAAAAAAGTCCCACACGGTGGATTACAATGTGGACCCTGTGTAAACCAATTAATAACAAAGGCGTCCGAATTAAAACCATTCTGATGATATTTTGTTAATTTAACAACATAGGTTAGGTTAGGTTAGGTTAGAGTGGCTGCTAACGCACACTTATATCGGTGATGGTCCATTGTTATACCAAAGGATCCTACTTCCCTTTCACCTTCATTGGAACCATTCAGAGCTACTTATGTAGTGTAAGATATCTCGCACATTGCAGTTCTCGAGATCCATAAGGCCGTTGAAACAATACTTACCCAGATCTGTGTACATCCTGTAAGCTAGCACCGGTCATGGGCAGAGGAAGTGGCTCACAGTCTCTTCCTCCTCCTCATCTATACAGTTTCAATAGAAGTTATTTGCCATTGACACAAGCCTCCTCGCATGCTCCCCAATGAGGCAGTGTCCTGTGAGAACCCCCACGACAAGTCAGGTCTACGTAGGGATAGTAGTGTTTTGGAGCGCTTCAAGTCCAGTTTCAGCCAGTTTCAGCGATACATTGCATGTTATGGTGTTATTTCACCTCTTCTGTGCCGAGGCTATCGCCTCATTTTTAAGCGCCATAAAAAGCGCTGCTATAGGCCTCCACAAGATTTGCCCTTTCCGGTTTCAATTAGAAAGTTGTACCTTTTCTTGCCAGTTCGTCTGCCCTGCAGTTCCCCAGAAAGTCCGAGTGACCGGATACTCAGACTTTTTGGATATTGAGATTCTCACTCATCTCGTTAAGAGAATGTAGAAAAAATATAGAGCATAGTCTCCAGAGCACGTGTAGGAGTTGTACCAGCTCTGGTTTTAGACCCCATCTCTTACCGACGGCGTTCCTACATGAGTACAGAGCCATGGTAGACTTCTTTACTCTCTCTAAAATATTGGGCTTCCAAGCCTACTGTCCAAAATTATGCCCAGAAATTTTGCCTTATTAGTAAAGGCCAGTGCCGTGCCTTTTAAGGTAGAAGGGGCGACTACCAGAATTTTATATTTCTTGGTGAAGAGTAGAATCTCTGTTTTGAATGGATTTATACCCAGCCCACATATTTGCTGGCTCACTTTGTAATGATTAAGAGCGCGTGTTGCATGACTTTTCTAATCGTGCTTAGGTACCTACTCGAGATCACAATCGAATGATTACTATGTTCCAGAGCAGAGATGATAGGACTACCTTGTAGAGCTCTTCTAACTACTCGCCTTCTAATGGTGGATTCCCCTATCTCCGCGTTAACAATCCTGCATTCTAGCATCTGATTTATCAACCTCCTTGAAAGACAGTCCATCCTGAAGTGCCTTCGTCCTGACATTGTTAAAGGCACCCTCTATATCGAGGAAGGCTACCACCATACAGTAATCTTTCGAGTGGATTGACTTCTCAATTGTTTGCACCAGGGAATGCAGAGCCGTGTTCACAGATCTCCCTTTCCAGTACGCATGCTGAGAAGTTGCCCAATTACCGGGTTTTATTTTTGCACGTATGTACACGTCAATCAGTCTTTCCAATGTTTTCAACAGAAAGGATGATAGAATTATAGGTCTTAGGTCCTTTGGGTAGGCCTGTGAGTTCTTCCCCGTTTTTGGGATAAAAATCACCCTAACCTCCGTCCATTTTCTAGGAATATAATTCAGCTTTAAACACCCCCTGAAGATCACCTCCAGCCATGGGTGAATGATCGATGAGTGTTTTTGCATTTCCACTGGAATGATACCGTCCGGGGCTGCCGATTTTTAGGGTCTAAAGCCGTTTAATGCCCATAGGATCCGGTTTTTGCACAAGAATTCCTCCGGGCATCCGACGATAATTTTTCCCTATTCCTACCAAGCTCCGTCGACACATCCACACTACCTGGGAAATGGGTTTCTAACAGGAGCGCCAATGATTCCCCACTAGATGTTGTGGCCCCTCTGGTTTAATTAAGTAACTAGGGCTCGTTGGGCTCGTAGATAAGATTTTCCTGATGCGTGAGGTCTCCGAAACTACTTCCATTTTATCACAGAATAGTCTCCAAGACCTCTTCTGCGCCTTCCTTAGTTCCTTTTTATACTTTTTAAGGTGCTCCTTATAGAAGTCCCAATCCTGAGCTTCCCTAGAGCCTTTTGCTCTGTTGAATGCTTTCTTACACCCTATATGAAGGATTCCCAAGTCCCTGGACGACCATACCGGTTGCTGCTTCCTCTTAGGTATTCTCTTGGGGCATGCAGTGCCCAAGGACAACCCAAGGACACCAGGAAATCCAGCTCTTTATCTGTAACTGGGGCTTCGGAGCATCGGCCGGTAAGAGTCGTACTAACACTTCCCCGTATTTGTTCCAGTTAGTCCTTCTAGGGTTCCTGAAGGCTTTCCGGGTAACAGGGTGAATGCCAATATTAAACGTCACGTACTGATGGTCCGAAAAGGAGAGTTCCTTCACCACCCTCCATTCTCTGGCCTTATGTATAATAGAGTCTGATGCAAAGGTAACATCCAGTACCTCCTGCCTGTTACTGACAGTAAAAGTGGCCTCCTGCTCCATATTACACACAAGGTTAGTCCCCAATAAATAATCAAAAATAAGTACTCACTCCTATGGCTGGTCCATGCAGGCTGAAACCAGCCATAATACGCAGCCGCCCGTCTCCAGGCCGACTTCCGTTACGTCACCACTACTATATTGTGGGCATAGTATGTCCATCCAAAAAGTTTTGGCTTTACCACGAATACTGGATGCATAATGGTAGTAACACGAGACGACTCCAGTATCTAATAAAGAATCGTTTTAGTTAAATTAAAAGTAACAGGTACCAATTACTAATGATCACTGGATAAAATTAAGCTAAAGTCACGACAAAAATAGAAATTATCGAGTTCCTTTTCAATTGCAAAATCAGGAGTTTGATGAAAATCACTGAGGTTATGAAATAATTAATTAAATGGACAGTGAGAACAATGGATCGGTGACTTGTCGGATGGTTCATATAACTGTTGGCTTCTTCTGGTTAGCATCTAGTGAGTTTGATTTTCTAATATTCTTGACCTTGTATGCAATTTCTACGCTAAACGCAGTTCACCTGTATATTTCTTAAATTTTATCTTTTTGTTGTAGAACAAGAACCTGTTAATTAAAATATCTACAGAAAAGTGAAATAATTTTTATTGAGAACCATTTTCTAAAATTCCATTTTAAAACTAAAATTTAATACTTTTAAAACATCAAAACTAAATATCAAGTAAATATTAAAATTATAACAAAAAAAAGCAACAAAATTTATAAGCATTATTTTCCTTTTGTTGTATGAGACACGCGTCTTTTGAGACGTGTGCCGATCACGTGACACATAAAAGGTTTTTTTTTCTCTTTTTTAGGTTTGCTTCTTCGTTATTCTATTACAATTATAATTTTTAGATATTTGTTTGTCGGTTCATTGAATTTAAATTTAATACATTTTTGGTTGCTGATTACTGTTATTATTATTACTATGTGTGTATACTAAAATTATTATTAGTATTTTATTACTGTTTTATTTTGTTGTTGGTAACATCGTAATTTTTTTAATATTATAATAATAAACCGTTTTAAAGGCCATTGCTGGTCCGTACGGAATCAACAATCTGACTTTGTCTGTTTTGGTGCTGAATAAGCCTTGTTGTACTGTTTTAGATGAGACGATTTAACTTTGGTGTGATAACCACATCGAATGACCTTGACTCTTTATAATTGAGTATTGAGGGTTGCAACACCTTCACTAAATAAACTGATCAGGGGCAAACTTTCGTTGACTACGATTGGAACTGAAATATTCTTTACATTTTGGTACGGAGCACAAAATAGATGCTGTATTCCGTTTCGCTCACACGTTCTATTTCTGATCATCTGACAATCAACCGGCCAGACCCTTTTAGCATCTTTTTCAGGTAAGGTATACAATGGGCGTCTTAACTGTTGCATATCTTTAATGAATTTACTTTGAGTATTTTTTTGCTCTCAGATATGATTGCAACGGTTGAATGTCAGTGGCAGTAAGTATATGATTGCTTCCACCTTTGCTGAATCTGGTTTAAAACTTTTCCAATAATTGTAGAGTCATCAAATCCCATTTCACATTAGAATTTTTCTTGCATGTTGCCTAGAGCTCATGAATTTCTTGCTAAATTGAGGTGATGCCTGACGCTGTATCCAGTTGCATGTTCACTTAGACATTGATGATTTTCGCTCTGATGCGCATGTGCTTTGCTGCCATTTCGCAATATTGCTGCCATATTTTTTGACCCTTCATACTTGCCTTTCTGTTGTGTGGGGTACTGTGATAAACATTATAACCATCTTTATGCCTCACTTGGTTTCATTCTCGGCACCGGTTTTCTTTGTATGAGCACTCGGCTGTGATGTACATGCTACAGAATTTTTAGTGAAGATAATCTTCATGATTGACCACTATTACAAGAACCACATCATTAAACATCTTTGCTTTTCTGGTAACGACATCTTTAAAATTTCATCGTACATCTTATTTCATAACAGGAGCTAGCACCTGGTCTAATCGTAATCTTGTCATATACACTTAGACCACGAGATGTTGAAGCGTTTTTAATATACACAGCTATATCCATTGGGCAGATTAAACGGAATGATATTGAATTATTTACATGCTTCATCTCTTGATGCTAACAATAAACTTTTAAGTACTTGAGGAAGTATTCCTGCTTTAAATACGCATTGTATTCACTAACAAATAGTCAACAAATGACAGGAGCCTTGTTGATTCTTGTCTTTGTGAAAGTAGCATGGTAAGGATATTTTCTAAATTGCATGGACTCGAAGACCCATTTACCCTTAATCTTAGTAGCAATAAAGTTACCACATGGTTCAAAATTTAAAGCACCAAAATTTAGGCGTAGTGCTATCATCCAACATCGCAACTGAAACATTAGAATGTTTCTAATGGCGTAATGGCACTTTAGCTCTGCCATTAGTTTCTCGGCTTCTTTAATATAAAAGATGTCTTAATCATCCTTAAACACCAAAAGATGTCTTATTATTTTGGATTGTCATGTCACCCCTCGACCACAGTGACTACTTTTTCTAACACCACACTTGTAAATTGTAAATTCAGAACTATGTAACCATATACATATTTGATTTATGAAGATTTTCACTTCGTTCGCAAAAAAAAAACAAAAAAATTAATAAAAATTAGGGGATGGTCAGGGGAGTACAAAATCGAGTGATTTGATGACGATGCACAGTTTGAATTCGAATCAGATGCGAATTATGATAGTAACGACGACTCGTTAAATAAAATTACAGTTTTTTTTATGATTATAATGCGTTCGTACATTAGATTTGGTTGTTCGACTAGAAGGGGTGATTTATTGACAAAATGGCGCCGAAATATACAGTTCAAATCAAATCAAATTAGCAATACTTTCTTAAAAATTTAAGTCGGTTTAAATTGGTTATGCTTGCGTCGTAATTTAAAAAAAAAATTGTATTTTCTGTTGTTTGTGTAGTTGTGGTGTGTAACTGTTAAAATTCATCTTTCGTAAAGTTGAAACAATCTCATCTTATACCAAAAGAGCCAATCGGAGGTCGCTGCACCTTCCGTTTAGGATCGACTCGCAGAACGTGAACGAGATAGCGTACTCGCTGTTTTTTTGCTTAATGAACATCAGGAATTTTCATTATAGTAGGCGAACTTGGTAAGTATTGTCAACGTCGCATTTGGATTATTATATCATGCGCATTACTCTTCTCTCAAATATTTGCAGCCATCTTTCAACTCTCACACAGATACATAAAACGGGTCTTATCATCAACTTGTACAACTTCAGCTTGACGGTATTCGCAACGTATTTAAACTTTTATGTCCTTTGCTATATCTTCGTGATATAACGATATGGATATGAACAATGTGTTTATGTCTTTTTATTTGTTTTTTGTTTGTTTGTGTCTGAATCCTGCAATCTCTCCCGGCTTTCTCGGCCAAAGCCCTCCCAACTCTTTCGCGGTTAATTTTTAACGTCCTACCTTACGCCGTCACCAGCCAAATCGAGGACGCACGAATACAGGTTCGATTTTAAATTCATCTGCACATTGCATTGCTCAAGCCAGCCTGTACTGACATGGACGATGGTTCGGCCCATGGATTCTGCACTCCAACATTGGGTCATAGTTGTATTCATCGTCATCACCGATCGTAATCAGGTGATGAAAAATCCCTTTTGGAACCCTCCCCAGTTGGGATTCGAAACCGGTACCATAGACACATACTGCGCCAATTGCTCGGTATGTGTCTATGGTAAGGTTTTTGAATAGCCAGTGAACCTTTGTTGAAGAAATAGGGAAAGCTAATGAATCGGCAGTAAGGTTACCAATGATAAATATTCCCGCATTTTCTTTTCTTCAAGGACTTCTTTGATGCTTTAGTTCATAAAAACTCAAAAATTCTTATGGTTTTATGGTGAGGCTGCTAAAAATCCTGGTGGCAGTTATCACTGAAAAGGCTAAAGTGTATGCTTGGTCCGACTCCAAAATTGTTCTGGCTTGGTTGTTTGATTGATAAAATCAAGATAGGAAACTTTTGTGGCCAAATTCACGAAAGCACACCTGCGGCCATTTAGGAATACGTACCATCTGAACTTGTAATACCCAAACTATGTTGAAAGATTCAATATGGCCGCGAGAAACCAGTGACAAATAGCCAGATTAACTAGATGTAGATTTACACCAAAAATATCGAAAATCATATCTATTGGTAACTTGGCATACTACAAGTGACAAAGAGGGAGTTGAGCAATAAATTTCTAAAATGTCTTCGTTCTCGAAACTACAAAAAGTTCTGGCTTATATTTTTCGGTGCATTTATAGTGCTGCATTTATAAGCAAAATTATGATCTGCGAAAATTTGGTGTAAATGTCTAAACGAATGGTACAGTGATCTCGAAGAGGAAAGCCGCTGTTTACGGGCGTACAGATCACGGTATTTTCGGAGTAGTGAACTCCTTAGCTTATTCAAGTTGTCTAGAACAATACGAGTAACTGGCTCGGGATCGAAACCGCAATACCGAAAACGTAAATGCCACTAATTATTAATTTTCTTAGTGGTTATCTTTTAGTGAAAATTGCAATAAAATGTTTAACAACTTCCAAAGAGAGTTCAATTCTGCAAGCCGGTAACTATAATTTTGTTAAAACTTTGGAATCTATAAATCAAATTACAAAAAGTGTTTTTTAAGCTCCACCCGGTAAGTTAAATCTGAAACTCATTGAAGAGGAACTGGAAAAAAACTTAACATCATCTTATGTTAAGCCTTTTATCTACCTATAAAAATAATTGGGAGTTTTTCAATCCCACAACAGATATAATATTTCATTTTTTTGTGTTGTTCTAAAAAATAATCCGAATGGAAGGGCAAAATCTTTATTTTCTAAAACTAAGTTGTCATCAAGCATATTTTTTTTGTAAATCAAACACCATGAGGGTAATTCACCCTTTAAAATAAGTTTTCAAATAATAATCTTCTCGATATATCTAAAAGTTCCAGCATTACAATTATGTGTTGTTTATGTATTTGAAAAGACACGCTGTCACTTACGTAGTTTAAAGGTACTTCGAAAATTCATTGATACTTAAAAACTATTTGAGTAAGCAGCAATGCTGGCTGTAAGACATGAAATAGATTTGCAGTATTCAGTATTCAGTATTCAGTATTTAGTATTCAGTATTCAGTATTCAGTATTCAGTATTCAATATTCAATATTAAATATTCAGTATTCAGTATTCAGTATTCAGTATTCAGTATTCAGTATTCAGTATTCAGTATTCAGTATTCAGTATTCAGTATTCAGTATTCAGTATTCAGTATTCAGTATTCAGTATTCAGTATTCAGTATTCAGTATTCAGTATTCAGTATTCAGTATTCAGTATTCAGTATTCAGTATTCAGTATTCAGTATTCAGTATTCAGTATTCAGTATTCAGTATTCAGTATTCAGTATTCAGTATTCAGTATTCAGTATTCAGTATTCAGTATTCAGTATTCAGTATTCAGTATTCAGTATTCAGTATTCAGTATTCAGTATTCAGTATTCAGTATTCAGTATTCAGTATTCAGTATTCAGTATTCAGTATTCAGTATTCAGTATTCAGTATTCAGTATTCAGTATTCAGTATTCAGTATTCAGTATTCAGTATTCAGTATTCAGTATTCAGTATTCAGTATTCAGTATTCAGTATTCAGTATTCAGTATTCAGTATTCAGTATTCAGTATTCAGTATTCAGTATTCAGTATTCAGTATTCAGTATTCAGTATTCAGTATTCAGTATTCAGTATTCAGTATTCAGTATTCAGTATTCAGTATTCAGTATTCAGTATTCAGTATTCAGTATTCAGTATTCAGTATTCAGTATTCAGTATTCAGTATTCAGTATTCAGTATTCAGTATTCAGTATTCAGTATTCAGTATTCAGTATTCAGTATTCAGTATTCAATATTCAATATTCAGTATTCAATATTCAGTATTCAGTATTCAGTATTCAGTATTCAGTATTCAGTATTCAGTATTCAGTATTCAGTATTCAGTATTCAGTATTCAGTATTCAGTATTCAGTATTCAGTATTCAGTATTCAGTATTCAGTATTCAGTATTCAGTATTCAGTATTCAGTATTCAGTATTCAGTATTCAGTATTCAGTATTCAGTATTCAGTATTCAGTATTCAGTATTCAGTATTCAGTATTCAGTATTCAGTATTCAGTATTCAGTATTCAGTATTCAGTATTCAGTATTCAGTATTCAGTATTCAGTATTCAGTATTCAGTATTCAGTATTCAGTATTCAGTATTCAGTATTCAGTATTCAGTATTCAGTATTCAGTATTCAGTATTCAGTATTCAGTATTCAGTATTCAGTATTCAGTATTCAGTATTCAGTATTCAGTATTCAGTATTCAGTATTCAGTATTCAGTATTCAGTATTCAGTATTCAGTATTCAGTATTCAGTATTCAGTATTCAGTATTCAGTATTCAGTATTCAGTATTCAGTATTCAGTATTCAGTATTTAGTATTCAGTATTCAGTATTCAGTATTCAGTATTCAGTATTCAGTATTCAGTATTCAGTATTCAGTATTCAGTATTCAGTATTCAGTATTCAGTATTCAGTATTCAGTATTCAGTATTCAGTATTCAGTATTCAGTATTCAGTATTCAGTATTCAGTATTCAGTATTCAGTATTCAGTATTCAGTATTCAGTATTCAGTATTCAGTATTCAGTATTCAGTATTCAGTATTCAGTATTCAGTATTCAGTATTCAGTATTCAGTATTCAGTATTCAGTATTCAGTATTCAGTATTCAGTATTCAGTATTCAGTATTCAGTATTCAGTATTCAGTATTCAGTATTCAGTATTCAGTATTCAGTATTCAGTATTCAGTATTCAGTATTCAGTGTTTAGTATTCAGTATTCAGTATTCAGTATTCAGTATTCAGTATTCAGTATTCAGTATTCAGTATTCAGTATTCAGTATTCAGTATTCAGTATTCAGTATTCAGTATTTAGTATTCAGTATTCAGTATTCAGTATTCAGTATTCAGTATTCAGTATTCAGTATTCAGTATTCAGTATTCAGTATTCAGTATTCAGTATTCAGTATTTAGTATTCAGTATTCAGTATTCAGTATTCAGTATTCAGTATTCAGTATTCAGTATTCAGTATTCAGTATTCAGTATTCAGTATTCAGTATTCAGTATTCAGTATTCAGTATTCAGTATTCAGTATTCAGTATTCAGTATTCAGTATTCAGTATTCAGTATTCAGTATTCAGTATTCAGTATTCAGTATTCAGTATTCAGTATTCAGTATTCAGTATTCAGTATTCAGTATTCTGTGTTCAGTATTCAGTATTCAGTATTCAGTATTCAGTATTCAGTATTCAGTATTCAGTATTCAGTATTCAGTATTCAGTATTCAGTATTCAGTATTCAGTACTCAGTATTCAGTATTCAGTATTCAGTATTCAGTATTCAGTATTTAGTATTCAGTATTCAGTATTCAGTATTCAGTATTCAGTATTCAGTATTCAGTATTCAGTATTCAGTATTCAGTATTCAGTATTCAGTATTCAGTATTCAGTATTCAGTATTCAGTATTCAGTATTCAGTATTCAGTATTTAGTATTCAGTATTCAGTATTCAGTATTCAGTATTCAATATTCAATATTAAATATTCAGTATTCAGTATTCAGTATTCAGTATTCAGTATTCAGTATTCAGTATTCAGTATTCAGTATTCAGTATTCAGTATTCAGTATTCAGTATTCAGTATTCAGTATTCAGTATTCAGTATTCAGTATTCAGTATTCAGTATTCAGTATTCAGTATTCAGTATTCAGTATTCAGTATTCAGTATTCAGTATTCAGTATTCAGTATTCAGTATTCAGTATTCAGTATTCAGTATTCAGTATTCAGTATTCAGTATTCAGTATTCAGTATTCAGTATTCAGTATTCAGTATTCAGTATTCAGTATTCAGTATTCAGTATTCAGTATTCAGTATTCAGTATTCAGTATTCAGTATTCAGTATTCAGTATTCAGTATTCAGTATTCAGTATTCAGTATTCAGTATTCAGTATTCAGTATTCAGTATTCAGTATTCAGTATTCAGTATTCAGTATTCAGTATTCAGTATTCAGTATTCAGTATTCAGTATTCAGTATTCAGTATTCAGTATTCAGTATTCAGTATTCAGTATTCAGTATTCAGTATTCAGTATTCAGTATTCAGTATTCAGTATTCAGTATTCAGTATTCAGTATTCAGTATTCAGTATTCAGTATTCAGTATTCAGTATTCAGTATTCAGTATTCAGTATTCAGTATTCAGTATTCAG
This sequence comes from Tipula confusa, assembly GCA_963556175.1. Classification (NCBI taxonomy): domain Eukaryota; kingdom Metazoa; phylum Arthropoda; class Insecta; order Diptera; family Tipulidae; genus Tipula; species Tipula confusa. Next base: position 101,553,094 of record OY744477.1, on the reverse strand, counting down.
TATTCAGTATTCAGTATTCAGTATTCAGTATTCAGTATTCAGTATTCAGTATTCAGTATTCAGTATTCAGTATTCAGTATTCAGTATTCAGTATTCAGTATTCAGTATTCAGTATTCAGTATTCAGTATTCAGTATTCAGTATTCAGTATTCAGTATTCAGTATTCAGTATTCAGTATTCAGTATTCAGTATTCAATATTCAATATTCAGTATTCAATATTCAATATTCAGTATTCAGTATTCAGTATTCAGTATTCAGTATTCAGTATTCAGTATTCAGTATTCAGTATTCAGTATTCAGTATTCAGTATTCAGTATTCAGTATTCAGTATTCAGTATTCAGTATTCAGTATTCAGTATTCAGTATTCAGTATTCAGTATTCAGTATTCAGTATTCAGTATTCAGTATTCAGTATTCAGTATTCAGTATTCAGTATTCAGTATTCAGTATTCAGTATTCAGTATTCAGTATTCAGTATTCAGTATTCAGTATTCAGTATTCAGTATTCAGTATTCAGTATTCAGTATTCAGTATTCAGTATTCAGTATTCAGTATTCAGTATTCAGTATTCAGTATTCAGTATTCAGTATTCAGTATTCAGTATTCAGTATTCAGTATTCAGTATTCAGTATTCAGTATTCAGTATTCAGTATTCAGTATTCAGTATTCAGTATTCAGTATTCAGTATTCAGTATTCAGTATTCAGTATTCAGTATTCAGTATTCAGTATTCAGTATTCAGTATTCAGTATTCAGTATTCAGTATTCAGTATTTAGTATTCAGTATTCAGTATTCAGTATTCAGTATTCAGTATTCAGTATTCAGTATTCAGTATTCAGTATTCAGTATTCAGTATTCAGTATTCAGTATTCAGTATTCAGTATTCAGTATTCAGTATTCAGTATTCAGTATTCAGTATTCAGTATTCAGTATTCAGTATTCAGTATTCAGTATTCAGTATTCAGTATTCAGTATTCAGTATTCAGTATTCAGTATTCAGTATTCAGTATTCAGTATTCAGTATTCAGTATTCAGTATTCAGTATTCAGTATTCAGTATTCAGTATTCAGTATTCAGTATTCAGTATTCAGTATTCAGTATTCAGTATTCAGTATTCAGTATTCAGTATTCAGTATTCAGTATTCAGTATTCAGTGTTTAGTATTTAGTATTCAGTATTCAGTATTCAGTATTCAGTATTCAGTATTCAGTATTCAGTATTCAGTATTCAGTATTCAGTATTCAGTATTCAGTATTCAGTATTCAGTATTCAGTATTCAGTATTCAGTATTCAGTATTCAGTATTCAGTATTCAGTATTCAGTATTCAGTATTCAGTATTCAGTGTTTAGTATTTAGTATTCAGTATTCAGTATTCAGTATTCAGTATTCAGTATTCAGTATTCAGTATTCAGTATTCAGTATTCAGTATTCAGTATTCAGTATTCAGTATTCAGTATTCAGTATTCAGTATTCAGTATTCAGTATTCAGTATTCAGTATTCAGTATTCAGTATTCAGTATTCAGTATTCAGTATTCTGTGTTCAGTATTCAGTATTCAGTATTCAGTATTCAGTATTCAGTATTCAGTATTCAGTATTCAGTATTCAGTATTCAGTATTCAGTATTCAGTACTCAGTATTCAGTATTCAGTATTCAGTATTCAGTATTCAGTATTTAGTATTCAGTATTCAGTATTCAGTATTCAGTATTCAGTATTCAGTATTCAGTATTCAGTATTCAGTATTCAGTATTCAGTATTCAGTATTCAGTATTCAGTATTCAGTATTCAGTATTCAGTATTCAGTATTCAGTATTCAGTATTCAGTATTCAGTATTCAGTATTCAGTATTCAGTATTCAGTATTCAGTATTCAGTATTCAGTATTCAGTATTCAGTATTCAGTATTCAGTATTCAGTATTCAGTATTCAGTATTCAGTATTCAGTATTCAGTATTCAGTATTCAGTATTTAGTATTCAGTATTTAGTATTTAGTATTCAGTATTCAGTATTCAGTAATCAGTAATCAGTATTCTGTATCAGTATTCAATATTTAGTATTCAGTATTCAGTATTCAGTATTCAGTATTCAGTATTCAGTATTCAGTATTCAGTATTCAGTATTCAGTATTCAGTATTCAATATTCAGTATTCAGTATTCAGTATTCAGTATTCAGTATTCAGTATTCAGTATTCAGTATTCAGTATTCAGTATTCAGTATTCAGTATTCAGTATTCAGTATTCAGTATTCAGTATTCAGTATTCAGTATTCAGTATTCAGTATTCAGTATTCAGTATTCAGTATTCAGTATTCAGTATTCAGTATTCAGTATTCAGTATTCAGTATTTAGTATTCAGTATTCAGTATTCAGTATTCAGTATTCAGTATTCAGTATTCAGTATTCAGTATTCAGTATTCAGTATTCAGTATTCAGTATTCAGTATTCAGTATTCAGTATTCAGTATTCAGTATTCAGTATTCAGTATTCAGTATTCAGTATTCAGTATTCAGTATTCAGTATTCAGTATTCAGTATTCAGTATTCAATATTCAGTATTCAGTATTCAGTATTCAGTATTTAGTATTCAGTATTCAGTATTCAGTATTCAGTATTCAGTATTCAGTATTCAGTATTCAGTATTCAGTATTCAGTATTCAGTATTCAGTATTCAGTATTCAGTATTCAGTATTCAGTATTCAGTATTCAGTATTCAGTATTCAGTATTCAGTATTCAGTATTCAGTATTCAATATTCAATATTCAGCATTCAGTATTCAGTATTCAGTATTCAGTATTCAGTATTCAGTATTCAGTATTCAGTATTCAGTATTCAGTATTCAGTATTCAGTATTCAGTATTCAGTATTCAGTATTCAGTATTCAGTATTCAGTATTCAGTATTCAGTATTCAGTATTCAGTATTCAGTATTCAGTATCCAGTATTCAGTATTCAGTATTCAGTATTCAGTATTCAGTATCCAGTATTCAGTATTCAGTATTCAGTATTCAGTATTCAGTATTCAGTATTCAGTATCCAGTATTCAGTATTCAGTATTCAGTATTCAGTATTCAGTATTCAGTATTCAGTATTCAGTATTCAGTATTCAGTATTCAGTATTCAGTATTCAGTATTCAGTATTCAGTATTCAGTATTCAGTATTCAGTTTTCAGTATTCAGTATTCAGTATTCAGTATTCAGTATTCAGTATTCAGTATTCAGTATTCAGTATTCAATATTCAATATTCAGCATTCAGTATTCAGTATTCAGTATTCAGTATTCAGTATTCAGTATTCAGTATTCAGTATTCAGTATTCAGTATTCAGTATTCAGTATTCAGTATTCAGTATTCAGTATCCAGTATTCAGTATTCAGTATTCAGTATTCAGTATTCAGTATTCAGTATTCAGTATTCAGTATTCAGTATTCAGTATTCAGTATTCAGTATTCAGTATTCAGTATTCAGTATTCAGTATTCAGTATTCAGTATTCAGTATTCAGTATTCAGTATTCAGTATTCAGTATTCAGTATTCAGTATTCAGTATTCAGCATTCAGCATTCAGTATTCAGTATTCAGTATGCAGTATTCAGTATTCAGTATTCAGTATTCAGTATTCAGTATTCAGTATTCAGTATTCAGTATTCAGTATTCAGTATTCAGTATTCAGTATTCAGTATTCAGTATTCAGTATTCAGTATTCAGTATTCAGTTTTCAGTATTCAGCATTCAGTATTCAGTATTCAGTATTCAGTATTCAGTATTCAGTATTCAGTATTCAGTATTCAGTATTCAGTATTCAGTATTCAGTATTCAGTATTCAGTATTCAGTATTCAGTATTCAGTATTCAGTATTCAGTATTCAGTATTCAGTATCCAGTATTCAGTATTCAGTATTCAGTATTCAGTATTCAGTATTCAGTATTCAGTTTTCAGTATTCAGCATTCAGTATTCAGTATTCAGTATTCAGTATTCAGTATTCAGTATTCAGTATTCAGTATTCAGTATTCAGTATTCAGTATTCAGTATTCAGTATTCAGTATTCAGTATTCAGTATTCAGTATTCAGTATTCAGTATTCAGTATTCAGTATTCAGTATTCAGTATTCAGTATTCAGTATTCAGTATTCAGTATCCAGTATTCAGTATTCAGTATTCAGTATTCAGTATCCAGTATTCAGCATTCAGAAATCAGTATTCAGTATTCAATATTTATTTACGAAAATGTCGAAGATATCCCGTTCGAGGTAAGATAGTATATTCTGCATCAGGGAATAATTAAGCAAGATAGCACTACAACAAAGCTCTGAGAAGTGTATGACGCCTCGTCCAAGACAACAACAGGGTTGTTGTTAAACTACAACATGATGAATAAATTGAAAACATGATCAATATTACAGGAGGATTTAGCTGACACCATACTCCCCTGGCGCAAACACAAGTAGTCCTAGTCAAGTACGTTAAGACTGTTGATTGATTAATTGAGTGATTAGCCAAGCATTTCCTAGGATGACGGGAGCTATCGCACACCCGTGTTTCATATAACAGAATGGAAGGATTGGATATAGAAATGTCACTTATGACAGAGTTGACTCGATTGGTAACTTGATCAACTACTCTGCATTCTGCAATCTCTTATCAGCATCTCCAGTTTGCAACCATTCTTTGAAAAAAAATATACTAATGGGCTGATTTCTGGTCCTAATTAATGGGCCACGTGTCAAGTGTACCTTCAGTCTCAGGTCAAAGAAAAATTTAACAGAAAATATACCGCAGTCACATTGAATCAGACTCTGAATCAGAATGCACAGACACCAACATAGACAAACTCACAAACCACATTCAACCAGCAATAAACTCCTCATCATTATCAATCCCCACCAAAAACAGCTCCAACACTAGACGTTCACTAAACCCGGAGTTTAGTTTTGTTTTTTTAGTCACATAACCCAGATGAACTGCATTGCGAACAAACCAATCAAAGCAAAAATATCAAAACCCATAAAACCCAACCACACCTCTTCCCGGAGGTCACCCAGAAAAAAACCGGGGTAACAAAATGCCATCACTCAAACTGAAAGATCAAGCAGCCCATTCAAACGCCGATAAAGCCAAGTTTCTGGCGAAACAACCCCATCTCCCTCATCAAATCTTGGTCGCAATTCCAAATTTCGTCAAAAACAAAGGAGAGCTTAATCAGGAAGCTTAATCCGGCTAACCTACCTAGTATAATTGTATTATTATTTAGTAACTTCTACTCCTTAAAATAGTCTGTTCTACAACCGGGATTGATGTATGATAGCAATAGTGAGAAACCCCTTAATGTTGGCTATGAAATATTTTTAAACTTTTTTTTCAATGAAAATCAAATACCTACGAATTCGGGTATCATGGTCGCAGATTTACGTTGGCACTAATTAAAGTGCACCCATCTTGAATTTTCATTGTCACCCAGTTCAATTCATTAAATTTTAACTCCGATTCTAATGATGACAAGAAAATTCCTGTCTAAAAAATATACATTCTTCATGAAAGTGTGTAGGTCATGGTCAAAATATATTTTTATAAATATCTAGGTCAAGGTTATCAACGATACAATAAATTTTCGGACATGAAAGTACACGCTTATACGGACGAATACTGTATTTTCAATTCGATTTGTATTCAAGATTTTGTGTTCTCATACATTTAGAATAAATCGTAAGCGTGCTGTCAACGACATTGAATACGTAACACACTGGTAAATCTGCATTAATCATCGTCACAGAAATACACGTAATACAAAACAAACCACGTGTAGCACATGTTTCATCATGTCACATCGTAATGTTGTTGTCTGTCTGTTTATTGTAATTGCATTTATTGGATAACTTGAATGTCAACATAAAAACAATTCGCGTTTGAATCGTGTGACAATAACTTTTTTCTTGTACACATTTCTCCACCCTTTAATGTCGAGTGCTTACTACCCCTATTTTGTTTTTTAAATGCATACACTAATACAATTATATAAACGTAACATTATATAGGGGAAATTACGTTATATTTGCTGTTGGTGTGAATGACAAAAATAGGTAGGGATGATATATATGAAAGGGATGTAATATTGAACAGTTATTACGAAGGGTTACTTCATATAGAACGAACGTGAATTTTTTTTTTGCTCTGCTGTCTGTTTATAATTTATATTAAAATACCGTTTTGTGAATTTAAACAAAAAATAAAAAATGAATTATGAATTAAATCGTGTCTAGTGAATTATAGTGTAACAAGTGAAATCAATAGAGTGTACAGCTTAAAAGTGAATTAAACTAAAAAAAAAACTATGACAATGTCACATTTATTGCGAAGGACTAAGAAATGTTGTTTAAAGGTATGTGTACAACGATTTTAATTTAAAAAAATTTATGTGCGAAATTTAAATGGCCTTGAACTTATTATAAACATGTTTCCACCTGTGTATGCGATGAGTTTATTCCTGGGAATTTTTTTTTTTTTTTTTTTATTAATTTACGACCCCAATTTTAGTTTTATTTGCAGTTTATTTCCCACGGAAATTTAGCTCTATATCATGAAATTATATAGTTTACATACGAAAAGGGGTGAATAGGCTGGTAGAAATTGTGTATTGTTAAATAACAGGTGCGATAACTGTTATAATTTGGTTATAGTGTTTACATTTTGTGGATTTAAGTTACATATAACTGTTTTAAAATTTAATTCGATTGTGTAGGCTTCGAACTAGTTTAACCTTGGACTTCGAAAATTATTTTTTTTAATTTTAATTTTAATTTTTTTTTTGGACATTTTCCACGTTTATGTTCCTTTGTAGGTTACCAATTCTAAAGTAACATGGTAAGTTAACCACACAGTACTTTGTTTTGGTAACATTGCATTATTTAAAGATTTGTTTTCTTAGTGCAACTCCAAATTTGAAAGCCTCGGGTTCATACTGGTTTAAGAATCAAGGATCATGTCGAAGTTTGAATTTGGGACCTTGAATTAAGTTTCCAATTTTGTTTCTGATTTGTGAAGTTTACGTGTCGTGAGCCGATGTATTCATTTAGGCTAATGCACCGATTATTTCTTCAACAATCCACAAGTAAGTTTAGTTGCTGCTTTTGCTGTATGTTGCTGTATCTTCTGTATAGGGTAAATCTCTTGTGCACAGGATCTACAATATTTGTCCCAATAACCTTGTGGAATGCAAGCTGGTATTTTCTTTAATTCAGAGTACTCGCCATTATAGTTTACGCCTAAATGTCGTTCTGCGATATAAGATTTAAACATTATGTTGAACTGCTTAGTCATGCCAAACTTTGGCAAGCTCGTCATTAACTTGTTCTATCGTACAGTGATTTTCTCTCAATCCAAGATGATGTGTTGGAACCAAATTTTGATTATCTATTATCGATGTAATTCTCTTGAGCAGTCATTTTTCAAATAATTTGGAAATGACAGGAAGTCGTAAAATTGGCTTATTCAGCTTTTTTTCGTTTGGTGATTTGCTTGGTTTGGGGGTCATAATTACTTCTGCAACTTTACATTGACATGAGATTTGAACCATTTTTCGGAGTCCCTCTACGCCTACGGGATAGTTTTTACAATTTAGCCACTTGATCTCATCTTTTAATTCCTGTAATGTGACAGGTTGAATGCTATGATCATCAATTTTGATAGTTTCGTTGTTTATTCCTCTTATGCGTTGTTTCGGTTTATTGCACAGAAAATGGAGTCTTTTGTTGTAGTTGAAGAGTGCGTGTCCTTTGCCAGGATTTTTGGGTTTTGTCTAATTGATTTATTGATGGAGGTTTCTACGAGATTCAGAGTGTTAAAAGGAGACTTGTCTATGATGCAAAATTCTGTTTAGTACTTATGGTAAACGAATAGTACTTATAACGGGTGGGCCATTTAAAAGTTTAAATCTTAAAAAACAATAAAACAAAAACGGTTTGAAATTTTGCCAAATTTATTTTTTTGTTGTGAAGTACAATTGTTCCGGTTAGAGATAAAATATTATTTCATTCATATGGCTGCCGCGGCTGGCCTCACAGTACCTCATTCGATCGGACCAATTTTCGAGCACTTTTTCGAGTGTATGGGGTCGTATCTCGGCGATGGCATCACGAATGTTGGCCTTCAAATACACAATTGTCTCTGGTTTGTAGGCATAACACTTGTCTTTAACGGTGCCCCACAGAAAATAGTCCAATGGTGTTAAATCGCAGCTTCATAAAAACCGACATCGTCGTGCAGTTTCTCGTTGGCCCATCTAGCGACGTGAAAACGAAGCGGATGGTTATGCGGCTTCAACTCTTGAACCAATTGAACTTTGTAAGGTGTCATAACGAGATCTTTTCGCAAAATTCGACGTAAACTGGTGCGTGAAATGTTGAATTTTTGAGAACGATGACGAGTTGATGTTGATGGATTCTCGCAAGCACACTCTCAGACACAGCTTCGATATTTTCGGGTGTACGCACTGTACGAGCACGCTCACGTCTTGGTGCATCAACAATGAACCAGTTTCACGAACTTTAACAATAAACTTGCGTATACCGAACACTGTTGGTACTTCTCGGCGACCAAACTTTCCACGACATTTTCGTGCAATTTCCGACCAATTGTCTTTGTTTTGGAAAAAAATTTCCAATAAATCCCAACGTTGCTCAAGCATTTGAGACAATCGATTCATTTTGTTCAGTGGAGATAATATAGTGAATTTTGTGACTGAATAGAATTACATAAGTATTGCCAGATCCGAAATAACCGGTGCTTCAAATTTAAACCGATAGATGGCCTCTTTAATGTGTTGGCTTGCTTCCAGAATGGAATGTGCAGTTGTTTATGCATCCAGCTCTGAATAGATCTTTATAAGTTATAAGTATTGAGCCCAGTAGATGTTTTTGTGTTAAAGTCACCACCAACAGTTAAATTTGATCCTAGTGAACTAAAGGATAAAATGTAATCTGCTTTGCTTAGATTAAATAATGGAGGGCAGATGAGGATAGAGGATATGTTGTATTCCTAATTTGTTTAAATTTAGGAACATTTAAAGCTCTGGAACGAACTCTAAGTGATGTCCTACAACAAGTGAATTCATTTTATAGTTTGTTGACCAGTTTGTTAATGATCTGACGTTTAATTATTTATAAAGTGACATTTATTGTATTCAACATTTTGTTATGTTGATTTTTAATGGCAGAATTTAAAATTTGGAGCAATATTGTCTGTTACAATTATTTTTTACAACTCTCCATGAATCAATTTTGGCGTAAATGTGGATAGAAATGTTAAAGTTCAGTTAAGAAGTTATGTTATTGTAATAAACATTGAAAGGCTTAAAACCCAAAAGCAACGTGACGTGTGATGAAGTACAAGAAGGCCAATAGAATGGTGTAAAATAACTTCACTATAGAGTACATCAAACTATCACTTTTCGGCTAAAGTCTACCGTTCTTTGGCAATCATTATTCAGTGTAAAATTCCTGTATTTTGGATCATTTTCCGGCCTGAGTTTAATTTACTTTGTCAATAAATGGATGGTTATTCTTTTTGATAATGATCGATTGCTACACTCATTGGCCAAAGGTCACTTTGATTTCGAATATAAAGTAGAAACCGCAACGCTTTTCGTCTGGCTTTCTTAATCATTCGGATTTCATCACAAACGGCGCAGAGCTATCATATATTGGCTACCAAAAGTTTGCGAACTTCATTCAGCCCAAGTTGCCGATGGTTTTAACGTCGGCGACCGCAGTCAAGAAGCTCAAACAAACGTTTGGGCAGAAAAAATAATCTTTTGAGCTGCGTTACAAGGTTTTGAAAATCAGAAAAGTATGTGATAAAAACGACAAGAGCTACGCAGCCCAGGTAACGCTGCAACCAGGAATAAACTTTAAGTCCTTAAAACAAGGTGCACAGCAGAGAAGAAAAGAATAACGAGCACAGCAGAAGCGAGTCTGGTTTTAGACCATCTTGCCTTTGGAAACCACTTTGACAATACCGCCAAAATAATCCAAGTCGACAAAGTATTGTTCATCTTATAAGGAAACTGCAGAAATGACACCGGCAAAAATATCCGAATTCTCAGGTGCTTTGAGGCAACTTTGAAATTAAGCTTACTTTAAGATATGGGATGAAATTTGTAGGGCGTTGTCGTGAAGAAGAGGAATGGCCATGCATTCGAGTCAAATAGACACCCGCCTCCAATGCAAGAGAGAATTCCTCCCGTAAGTTTTCAAATAATCTTCTACCAATCTCACTGCTAGTGCTGTATTCCTGAAGTTCACAAAATAGAAATTTGAAAACACCCTCAGCTATTAATAGAACGGCCGCATTTTTACTTAATTCTTTTACCACCACTTCTTTATAATTTTTACAACCTAGTTTAACTGTAATATATTTTCTTCTGATAGGAAACTTTGGCAAAGATCTTGTAAATAACTTTTAATAGTTTTGTAAAGAACTTTAAAAGAATAAATCTTTCTAGCATTTGAAGAATTCCAACGGGTCTTTCAATCAAGAATTGACCGAAGCTTTTTACCTTCTTGTGCGGCGATATTAAATTTCTTATGTTGGCATTAAAAGTACGTATATTTAAAACACTCTCGTCCATATCCTCGAATTGTATATTGTTATCTGAGAGAAAGCTGTATTTAATTTCACTTATGTTGCCTTCATTACAATCTTTCTTGTCTTCAGTTACATGTACATCATCATTGTCATCTTCATATGTGTACCATTGGTTTAACATAATTGCAACTCTGACTTTATACTTCGTCCATATTTCTGCATAATTGCAGCTCCATCATATCCAGTTTCCAAATCGAGATAAAATTCCTTTAATTTTTGTTCTACAAGCGACTGTATAGTCTTGCAGCATCGTAGATACCTGCAATAGCACAATTTTTTAATTAGTTCTGCGGATGAAGACCAGTTGTATGTTAGGGGTAAACAATACAAGAAATGTGATATTCGTATGGGAAACTTACAATATTTTTACTTGCAAGTGACTACTAATTAGATATGCAATTTGGGTGTGTAACGAAATACCGGTTTTCAAAATCCCGGTTTGTCAAAACCCCGTTTTTTTTATAAATCCCGGAATTCAAAATCCCGGTTTTCAAAATCCCGGTTTTCAAAATCCCGGTTTTCAAAATCCCGGTTTTCAAAAGGCCGGTTTTCAGAAAATCCCTGCTTGGATTTTTATTGTATTTTCGGTACAATAATGAAACAAAATGTTTGATTTATTTGATTGTTTTATTGATAAAATTTACGTGCTATTTGCATTTCTCGTATGCACGAGAAGCAAGATAAAAAAGCTAAGCTCGTAAATAAACTGTCCAGTTTAACATTGTATTGCACTAAAAAGGGTAAAAAAGTAAAGTATTCTTTAAAAGCGAAGTTGAATTTTCCTACACTTAACAGATGCGAAGATTTAAATATAAATCTTAATATTATGAAAAGAATGCGGGATATTCTTAAAACCTTGAAAAATGAAATATCGAATGAACAAAACATCGAAAATGTCATTAATAGATTCGATTATATAGAAAATATAATCGCTCCTAAGTGTGGCATGCAGTTTGCTTATCCCAGCTCCTACGTCCCCGAAATTCAAATCTAAAGCCCCTCGGTGGGCTAGGCGGGGGGGGGGGCTCTGTGACCTCCTGCGTGCTCGTGAGAGTTACCGAAGCATCTACAATTCTAAGTAAAATTAGTACAATGCCGAAAAAATTATAACAAACATATTTTTGTTATTCATGATTCGAGATAAAATTTTCGAGGTATTGAATTCGATATTTTGAAATTTAATTTTTCATTGATTCGAGATTTCGATTTCGACATTTTGATTTCGAGATTTCGTTTGTCGAGATTTCATGACCAACCCAATATATCCATTATAAATATCTAGAAAATAGCTTGATTGTTCAACAATTATCCAAAAATGACATTTTATTCGTATTTTGGCTTATACTAGTAATGAAATATGTTTTAAATTTTCTAGTAGATAATATTTTTATTAATCCTGGTTTTCAAAATCTTGGTTTTGAAAGGCATGTTTTTTTTTAATTCGGGCGAATTATTTTGAAAACCAGGTCTTTGAAAACCGGGATTTTGAAAGCCGGGATTATGAAAACAGGGATTTTGAAAACCAGGATTCTGGAAACCGGGATTTTAAAAACCGGAATTTTGATTTCGGGATTTTAGATCCGGGAATTTGGAAACCGGGATTTCGTAGTAGACCCATGCAATGGGTACATGCAATGGGTTAAAACTAATTTAACATCACACAATGAAAGTTTTAATACAGTTTCGAATTTTATACAAGTAGTTCTGTTCTGAAGAAAATTAAATATGCGTTTAATATTATTCAAAATAAAACAAATCCAACATTTAATATGAAACGCACGTTTTATTTTCTTCAGAACATAACTACTTGTATAATAAATCAAAATAACGTATTAAAACTTCCATTATTTGATGATATATCATTTTTACGCTATAACTAGATAAATTGTGTGTCTAATAAGTTTATCTAACAACAACAAAATGTAATCTAAAACTTACATTTTTAATTCTCATTTCCTTTTTGACTCGAATACATGGCCCGTATTTATGATAATAGACATTGGAGCAACAGAAAAAAAGATTGAACATCTCCCACAAAAGCTTTGTTTACATGAATAATATGCTTTATTCTTGTATTCTCTAATTCTTTATTTTCACATTAGGGTAAACATGTTTTTCCCATACAAAAATATGACATTTTAATATTTATCCCTCATGGTGTCGCATTTTGCGACCAAAACTGTAACTAAAAAATTGTTTGTGTAATTTAAACTTTTTTAACTTCGATCTAAGATTTTTTGTAAACTTTTTGTTTTTTTTTGGTTAATTTTTAATTCCTACAATCTTTTCTGGGGAGAGCCAAATCGAGGACGTACGAATATAGATTTGCGATTTTGAATATCCATCTGCACAATGCATTGATTCATGCCAGCGTCTCCTGACATGGACGATCGTAATCAGGTAATGAAAACTCCCTTTTGCAACCCTACCCTCCCCCGTTGGGATTCGAACCCGGTCCCTCCCGTTCCAAACACCGCAGCTTTAACCACTGCGCCAATTGCTCGGTCTTAGAAAAACTTAATAATAGACAACTGAATAAAAAATAACACTGATTATTATACAAAAATAAAATTAGTTTACTTTTTCGACCCCCAAATGTCCCATCTTCAGGTTAACTGATCCTATCATTCGCTCCGGTACCACTAACTGCAATCTCTCCTTATTCTTCCTATAAACAATGTCTTCTCTTAACTCATATCCCTTTAACCTTTCATCACCTATCTTTATACTCCTTATATCTTCATCCTCTAGCTGACATATATACATCTTCTCTACGAACAAATCTTTGTCATTTATTTTTAAATGGTACACTTTACTTATGGCATCTACATGTCTCATACGATCACCTTTACGATGTATACTACCACAAAATCGTATTCTTCCAAAAATAAATCCCACCTACGATTGCCAAAGTCAATCGTAACACATTGCAATCCGTTACTCACGTAAAATGCACACCAAAGAAGTACGGTCTAAACCGATTCATGGAATACACAACCGCCAGAGTCTCCAGCTCGAAACTATATGTAGCCTGGTCTCAGCATTGGTGGTCTTTCGACTAAAATACATTATAGGATGAAATTTTCCATCCTCCTTCTGCCTTTAAATCTTATAATGGTGCCGCGATTCTACTGTAAACCTCAATGAACTTCCTGAAATAACTCGTCATTTCTATAAATCTTTGTAACGATTTACTATCAATTGGAACTGGGTAGGTTTTTATTGTTTCGACATGTCCTTCATCCTAAATATTCGATTTCGGTTTTCAAAAACTTACACTTAGTAATTTGCAACTTGATACTATTACTTGGTAATACACTAAACAGTTATTTAAGAATAAATAAATGTTCTTCTTTACCATCTGTGGCTATTAATTTATCGTCCATGAAAACCAATATCTTGTAACCGTCCGTAAGCTCCTTTAACACTATCTGTATTTATTTTACAAAATGTGCAGGCGATCCAAAGGGCAATTTGTTATACTTAAACTGTCCCTCTTCAGTCACAAAAAAGACGTATATCTTTTCGATGACTCCGTCAAATCAACATGATAGAATCCATTCCTTACGTCTATACATGTAAAATACCACTTAACCTGACCAAAACGTCTTCAATGACGTTTTGGTCATGGGAAAACATATCCTCTTCGGCATGGGAAAACATATCCTCTCTACCACCTTATTAAGTTGTCTGTAATCGACACACATTCTAATCGAGCCAATCAAAAAGTGTCCCGGATTCAAAGGATTAGGATCTCCCAGATCATCGGACACAGCGGTGATTGGACGGGAATTGAGATTTCCCTCTATCTCAGTCACCAGAGTAAAAAACTCCTCATGATACAACCTGGTATTTGAGCCTGAGACGGCTTTCTTCAGGCGTCCTTAAATGACTTAATGGGAGCCTCCCATAAGCCTCGCCAAGCAATACATCTTTTAAGCGCAAGTTTGAAACAATCCGACGACAATCCCTTTACAATTTTCACGGTTGAAACCGGTTTCAGTTCGGTGACACTCTCTTTGAAGTTCATAATATGACAATTATGAAGAACAATTTTTACACTCAATTCATTCAAAAATTGTGGACCATTCCACCACATGGTTTGTAATTTTAATGTATTTGGATAAACTCCTCTTGAGAGTAGATCAGCAGGATTATCAACTGTTGAAACATGACCCCATATATACTGTGATGTTAAACTCTGAATGATGTCTACGCGATTCGCTATGAACTGCTTCAATTAATGTGGACTAGTGTTAATCCATGATAATGCGATTGTTGTGTCAGACCATAGCACGAGCTCGCTTCAAATTAATTTTCAACGCAGATGTAACTTGTTTAACAAATTTGGACAACAAAACACAAGCCATTAATTCCATCCTCGGAATGGTGATATTATTTTAGTGGTGCTACGCGACTTTTGGCACAAAACTTTCTTGTTCATAACGCTGCTTATATAAACACATGCACCGTAAGCAATTTTCGATGCATCGGCAATCCCAGCGGATCAAAAACTTTTGAGATGTCTGACAGAATACTACGCTTCGTACATTTGTTTGATTCATATAAAACACAGACACTTTGAAGAAAACTTTATCTGTTGATGGTGCCCAATACAGACTCAACGCCTTTATTGATTCTCCTGTTTTCCAATCCTGTGTAAGAATTTCACAGTCATTTTGTGTATTCCTTTCAAAATCTCATTATTTGCACACTATTTATGAATGTGCATTCCATACCTCGTTTCAAAAGTTTTCTCAAATCTTCAACCAACTAAATTATTTAATGCAGTGAATTTAACCTCGTTAGATACTTGTCTACATAAAAATCTTCTCGCATGCGATGTTTCTTGATTCACCTATCTCACAAGTGCCATGTTTCAAGGGTAATGATACGATATATCTTCCTGTATCGTCTCGTTTATGAGTTTCTAGAATGTTATTCTCACAATGTGTTTCTTCGGGTGCCAAGAAACGGTTTTCTGGGAATGTCTCTAATCCCCAAAAATTTTTAATAGAAGCATTCAATTCTTGTAGTGTTTGATCTTCACAGTTACGTATTGAATTGGTGATTGACATACATGTATACGATGATATCTTTGGTTCTATATATGTTCCTGCAACTATATATACGCATTTGGTTTGCATTAACTTAGGCAAACCTTGTCTTAATTTGATTGTACCGGAAAGAATGATATTCCAAAATGTTGGTAACTGTGTCGTAAGTTCAGAAATTACGGGAAACGTTACTTGCGATTTGTATTCACTTGTACGCGATTGAATTTTTGCAGTTATTTTTTTGTTGATTTTTACCGAACCTCCGATTAGTGTTTGCACCTCGGCATATATGTGAATTGAATTAAGTTGAAGTTTTACATCATAGTGATGCAATATGAGAACTTACAGTATTGAGAAGTTCTCTCAAATCGTTTGGATCTTCCTTTACCACTTGTGGTAGATTCAAAAATCCATTTATGTATGAATCTACTATAAGACGTTTATCATCATAACGTTTTATCAACTCCGCCCATGCCAACCGATAGGCTTTCTCTGAAAGCGTAACGTGACCAATTGTTGCTTTTGTCTCACTTGCGAGGCTATCGTCTAAATAAGCAAATTTCAATATAGGTGGCACATTATGTGAATCCACATAATAATATCACTATATCTGCTTTGCTTAACTATCTTCTCCTTAACAATACTCACAGAACTTCCTGAATCGACTCGCATTGTTGTTGCCACCAATTTGCCATTTACCTCCACGCTCGCCTGTATTTGACCAAGATAATCCACTTCCATCTCTTTATCGTTGTTACTCGTTGTGACTTCTTGCACCTCCTTTTGTATTACGACTTTGTTTACTTTCGATTTCTCCTTTGCTGTATTCATTTTGATTCGACATTGTTCCTTGTTGTGACCAATTTTATTACATCGACTATAACTGGTTTTTTTAACGGCCTTGGACATTTACTGGCTATATGCCCCTTTTCACGGCAGTTGTAACACTGACGCCCTAATTTCGTATCCTCTTTATTCACGCTTCTAAAGACTTCGTATTTTTTGATACGTCCGAATTTAACGATTTATATTCCCGCTCATCATTCTAATTTAAATTTTTTTACTTAATATTTCATGTAACTCAGCCTCACTTTTTCTTGATCTGAATTTCTTCCGCAAAACCTCTCTAAATGTCTCCCAACTTACGTCCTTTCTATGGTTTCGTACCATTTTGCTCCTCGATGCTAGAATTATTATACTTGAATCTATCTCGTGTATTTTCATCAATTCCTCCACTTGATGAGTCCATTGGTCTGATGTTAATCCACTCTCATCCGTAGGATCAAATGTCGTCAATATTTCGATCACATCCCTTTTCGAAAACCGTATCGAAAACCGTGTGTTTCCGTAATTCAAGTTTTCCCATCGCTTTCTAGATTCGTTAATATCCTCTCCACTACTATTATCATCCATCATATTCCGTAGCAGCCTTTCTAACAATGCCTCTAAGGATATTATTTGGAAAGATTTTTATTTATAGTAAAACCCGATGCTTTTTAATTTCTTTAATTTTCTTTTTATTAATTCCAATATGAGCGCACAATGCCCAAAAAGACAACCTCTTCTTCTTATTTCTTGTGACGTAAATTCATCCCTTTACATCTTCCTATCTGTCACTTTTCCCTACTTTATGCTTTACGGACTTCAACCCTATTACCCGTCCCTACAAACACATATTTTATATTGCTTATTGTTATTATTTACATACTTATGAAATTATAAAATACAGATATTTAAAAGTAATACTATTCGAGTTGATTAACCGGTTATTCGAATAGTCAAATTTTGCCAAAATTATCCGGTTAACTGGTTAATCATAAACCGGTTAGCCATAAGGTAACAGTCAGCATCGAAAGAGACGTGAATGCAGGAACACAATTTTACACTCTCACCAAACAAATGTTCAGTCGGCAGGGTTGCCAACTTCTCATTTGGCCATAACCGGAGAATTCTAATTTTATATATTTTTTTATATTATATTATTATTATATTTTTTTTTTATACGACGAAAATTATTATTATTATTTTGCCACCAAAATATTTGTCAGTTATTCTGATTACCCATTACATCGTGTAAAACTAATTCAGAGTTGCCTTCGTTTGTTTGTTCGTTAGTTTTGTCCAATAGTATTCGTTGAAAATGTATGTAAAAGAAATACAAATAAAAATCACATCGGTTTTGTTTGTCTGTGTCACCGAAAGTTATAAAACGGCTTGTAATACAGAAGGTTTTGATTACAAATATTAAACGAAAGACGAAAGCAAAATCATTCTGGATTTTCTTCATCAAATATGAGGATTTTCTGATGTCTTCGTTCAGTTTTTTTTAATGGATCAAAGCGAATTCATTGTTGCCTTTATTCGTTCGTACGGTAATTTTTTTGTTAACTGAGGTGCGATTATGTAAGCATTTCGAGTTTCGAGTTACGACAAGATGACCGATATTTTTAAAAAAAAAGTACCTATTCGATATGACGTAATTGCGACGAGTTGTTGTTGTTTTGCTCGAATACTTTTTAGGTTGCGACAGACAACTGGCCACATTATCGACATGAGTTTTGACCTGTCGCAAGTCGAAACTCGAAATGCTTACATAATCGCAAAACTGATGAAGAAACTGCAGAGCGATTTTGCTTTCTTCTTTTGTTTTATATTTGTAATCGTAAATGTTTTTTATTTTTTGCTCTTTCACACCTGTTTTATCACTCTTTTTATCAATACGTCAACTCCATAGTCACAGCTGGACAAAGCTGACCTGGAAGATGAACTCGAACCAGCACTTGTGAGAATTGTGACGTGCTACTGTATAAGATAAAGGGTTTGTTGGGTTCATCTAATTTTGAGCAAATTTTGAGCAATCTCAAATTTTGTTAGTTTTGAAGTTTTGATGTATATAAGCTTTTCATTTTATAAATGAATTAACTATAGATGACCTTATGTCGAATTATGTACCGCCCTTACGTAGAAATGTTATTTTTTGCTAACACGACACTAATTATAGTCCCTATTTCCCATCACATTTACCATTTCAACACACCTCAAAACACATTAGACTTTCAATTCTAGTCCAAAGTTAATTATACGAATTCAATGTTGTCGTAAAAAATTAGTTTAATATGAACATTAGACCGGTGCTATGTAATAGACAAACACATATCCACACTAATAATCGATACGTATCGTGTCCTACACAAGGATCCACATCAAAGTTTTTCATTTCAGTAATCCCTGGATGAATATCATTAAATATTATGGTTAGCCCCAAACATATCTCTTATTCGTTTATATCATGGTTGGCTCACACAGCGTAACAAACCAAAAAGCAAATTTAATTTTTGATATTCTTATGACGTAAATTATAGTATTATCCTTTTATTATCAAAAACCATGTCTGTTTATGGTATCTTATGCCGGAGGAATGATATGGTTATGGTTTTGGTTATGTAATGGGATTATGTATATATATTGTCTTAATCCTTCTAATTTTATTAGCGCAAATCATTAATTTATGACTAGGATTTAGCAAATAAAAATGTTAATATAGCATCGTCCACCGAGGATTGTTTTATTCTGTATTTATGATGCCTACCATCATAAGAAAAAAATTCCATATGTCGGGTCGATAAAATATCGTCAAAATTTAGGATACGTATATGACATTTAGGCGTAGTAAATATAAAAAATATTTTGATTTTTTTAAACTGATACTAGTAGCGACATCTAACGTCAATAGCGAAACTATGCTGAATGTTTTCTGAGATTTTGCAGTAAAAGCTTACACGATTTGATTTAAAATGTCTTAGCAACCTGAACCTACCGTCACAATCGTGTTTACAATCCATTAACATTTTTTTTAGTGTACCGTTTTGAAATGTTAAAATATTTGATTTAATATTTCAATTAAACTATTGCTCAACACCTTATTGCTGCTTTTTTATGTATCTGAATATAGACAGTTACGTACCATATGGAAATTGGTTGGTATGTAACATGCAATGCCCTAGGTATATGAGCTATGCGTGCAATCTAAGTCTTATTATAGATTTAGAAATTCAACATATGTAATCGATATTGATTTACAGCATTCAACGTTTTACACATTTTCTAAGCTAAATTTAATACGGAATACCAAAATCGAGCCAGAATTGAGGAATCACGTTATGTCAGATTAGCACGGTATTATACTCTATAGTGAGCTGTTTTTTCAGCAAAATATATCTTTGTCTTTTTGGAAATCGTTCAGTATTGTTAATGTCTCAACTTTGGTGATGTCCTTGGTAACGTTAAAGATGCGGTCTACTGACCATTCAACTGAATGCGGTTCTTATTAAGACGAATTTTTACGTTATCCAAATTTTATCGCAAAGCAAGTCATTCAGGAGGGCGATTTCGCAGAACGAAATAGTTCGCCATAGATTAGTTGATGGTACTGAGCTCTTCGGTTAGTTTAAAACGGTTTCATTAAGATTTGGCAGAAATCAGTTTAGCTGCGACACCGGTAATCCGGTGATTAAAGAAATTTCTCTGACCAACATATATCTTCTCCAATGACGATTGAAGGTCGTTCTCGTTTGGTCTAACTCATCGATGCTCTAATCACTGTCTCTTTATTCTTTGTTATCGTTGGTACCATCGTTAGTGAATCGATCAGCTATAGATTAAAGCGTCAGCCTGATTACTTTTCCAGCGGTAGGTAATGCATTTCTGCATGTATCGCATGTTCTCTAGACAATAATGCTTCTTGTGGTACGATTAGCCTGTCAATATTTCATTTTCATCGCAGATCAGAAATATTGGACAAAAAAGCAGTTCTCGGGGTCATCAGCTACCCTTAACAATGAAACTCGAACTATACTGCAGATGGAGTTTAATTTTTGTTTTTGTGACTTCTAACAGAGCCGATCTTCAAACAGATTAGCAAACTTTATCAGCGACAGTTGTCAAAACTATACGCCAGATGCGGATCAAATGGATGTTGTGTAAAGCGTTTAGTGATATTATTGAAAAAAACTGGTTCTGTCGTCATTCACAAAATGGAAAACTTTGTATCGCTGTTCACGCTTGCAGATGTAATGAAAACACATTGAGGAAAAGATTGCTTCAAAGGCAGATACCAGTGATCGAGTGCAATACGCTCAGTAATCAGTAGACATTTGTAAACTCATTATCGTTCCCGATTTGCATCGCTCTCGACTTGTGGAGCGCTTACAAATACAAGCAAAAGGAAGGTCCATATCCATCAAATGTGTTACACTTGGTGACACCCGCTCGACCGTTTATACGTTTACTGCAGATCTGTCGTTTGGTCCACATAAGTGCGAGAATTGGTAAATCAGAAGAGGTTATTGATCTTCATTACGACATTTCTCTTCATGTTGTCGATCAAAAATCCCGCAGAATGGCGCTTAGAAAATATTTGCAACTCGAAAGACGATAGCCGCTCGGTGAAATATTGAAGTTACTAATATTGACAGTCAATCTGATCCGATAAAATTATTATTTATAAGGCAGAATGATTGGTCGAACGATTTCTGATCGCCATGGCGACTTGTTAGATATACTATAGAGGTCGTTAAACTCTCATGAAGTCGGCAACATCAAACTGAGTTTTTTTGTGGTGACTTTCTGCACGTCGTGATACTGGTTCAATCTTTTTGTGTATGTTGTTATAGTACTCCTCCTACTGATGTCTTCGAAGAGTCGACAAAATTAGCGAATCTAGCATTTGGCACGTTTAAAACGCCTCGATTAATTCGTCGGTCCAATTTATCAGAGGCTTATCCTTCTTTGGTCGAAATTGTATGAACTTATATAATAACGCTTCATCGTGTACCGCTTTAATCGAAGCAGGTCATCTGTCATAGCTAGTCTTGAAAAATTGTTGATTGCTTCCACTATATCCTTATTGGGTGACATTCCGTTTCCATTTATATGGAATCCGAGGAACGATTCCCATTATGTGGAATTATGACGATATTTCAACTGATTTTCCGTTGAATTTAAGTTTTGTGTTTCGGCCCATGAGCTTCTTATTTTTGACTAAACAACCGAAATTCGACAGAAAATAAGAATCCACTATATTTAAGAATCCACTATATTCAGTCGGCTGTTTAAGATTTTGTTACCTTTATTTGCCTTATGAAGTGCAGTTCCTAATAGTTTTCCAAATTTGGTGATGATTGATTTGGTTCGTTGAAAAGGTCGCATTTAGGATAAAATATTGATGTTGGTTTTGTATCCGCAACTATTCTTTTTGTGAAAGTTAATTTTAAATAATTTTAATGAATACTACTTTAAGATGCATCGAGGGGTAAAGGACACCACAAATACTCCTCTCCTAGAAAGATCGCAAATCTATCAAATTTGATCAGTAAATCTGAAAACACCACCCGATCTCGTCGTTATTACTGGTTCAGGCAAAAAGTCGAAGCGAACTCGTTTGCACACTTTGGCTTCACGGAAGGTAATTTATAGGTCTGTCAATCGAAATAAAAAGTTCCGGTTATGGAAATTAATCCAGTTTGCATAGTCCGGTTGGTAGTTCAAATAACAAGGTTTGAGACGATCGATGGAAATTTTGACGTGTCGTACGTTCAGATCTAAAGTGAAAAATTCTAAAATATGGTTGATATTCAAATACGGTCCAGTATAAGGTGATCGCAATGATCTGGGTCCTTAAGAAAACATGCATCATTCCTTAAGAAAACATGCGAGCAAGCATGAAGTTCTCCACTAATAAAATTTGGTCCGAAGCGTGACGAAAAGTTGGTACAAGACGATCTCGTCGAAGTGTCGCTTAATATCCGTTACAAAGTCAAACTGTAATATGACAGCATAATTAATATTTTCCGGGATAGTATATCAGCGACAACATTATCCATGCCATAGATTGGCTGCATATCAGTCATGAATTGACCTATGATCTCTAGGTGTCTGAATTGACGAGGAGATGCTTTTTCCGGATTATGTTTAAAAGCGTATACGAGTGGTTCATGATCGGTGTAGAGAGTAAAAATACAACCTTCGCAAAGATGTCGAAAAAGTTTAATCCCTGAATAAGTCGCAAGAATTTCACGAAAGGTCAAGTTTTGCGAATCATTGAGACGTACAAACAAGAAGCCGAGTGGCAACCAAGTTTCCGTAATGAACTGCTGAACCACCGCTCCAATCGCTGTATTGGAAACGTAACCCATGATGGCCAGAAGTGCTGATGATGATGGATGGATTAATAAAGTACCGTTCGTAAGTTTGTTTTCGCAGTTATCGAACGCTTCAATTGCTGCTGTCGACCACTGAATTGAAACGCGATCGTTCTTAACATAGCCTTTTTGCGGCAACAGCATCTAATTTAGCGAAGATAATTTAGAAGTGTTCAGATATTCGTGATAATTTTGAGAGGCAATGAGCACGCCGTACAGATATACAAAACAGAAGTCAAGTCTTCGTAAAACTGTATGCATAAGTAGTTAGAATGACTGTGCTGCATTCCTAAGACCGAAAGTCACTCTACAAAATTCGAAAAGTCTAAAAGGTGTTGAGATCGCAGTCTTCGGAATGTCCTACGGTTCTATCGGAATATAATGGTAGGGCTGCACAAGGTCTATCGTTGTGAAAATCTTGGATATGTGAAAGGGATACCGATCTGGGATCGTGACTTGATTAAATGATCGGAAATCTCCGCACGGATCTCCATCCTCCATTTTTTTATGGACAAGCTGCAGAGGGCTAGACTCGGTGCCATTCGTTGCCAGTCGTTATGTTTTGCATGCAATTGGAGGTCCGTTCATCTCAAGTTTCTGAGTCACGTTATGATTGATATTGCCGATGTTGATGTTTCCATGAATCACTGACGGAAATTTTGTAATAGAGTTAAATACCCCTGGACCCGTTGTTGACTTATCAATTCCAGTTAAAGTAGGAACATCATTGAAAGAAAGTGTATCGGATGTATACAAAGACGCTAACGGGTAGGAACCTTTGTCTTTGAATATAAAAAAGCAACCCTATGTTCTCATCTGCGCCGATCACTTCGGTTTTAAATGCATTTACCAAAAATTTTCGATTGAGCAAATAATTTTTAATGATTTTAATGGACCTTGCCGGTAACTGTTTTAATTTTGTATATAAGGCCTCCATGCTATACTTTATCGAAAGCCTGTGCTATGTCCAAAAACGCTGCAGAGCAGTACTTTTTTTGTTCTAGGGCGTTCCTAATTTCAGATACGACTCTATAAACTTGCTCTACGGTTCCATGTTTTTCTCTGAATCCAAATTGATGATCCGGTATGTTTTTTTTCTCATGTAGAATTGGCTTAAGTTTCTGAAGGAGCATTTTTTCGAATAGCTTTGAGAGTGTTGGGAGTAAACTGATTAGACGATATGAGTTTACGTTTGTTTCATCTTTACCGGGTTTTGGCATCATTATGATTTTTGAAATTTTCCAGGTTTCATGAAAGTAGCTCGATTTCATTATGGCATTGAAAATGTACGTTATTAGTTTGATACATTTTTTCGGAAGATTTTTAATTACTTTACCACTGATTAGATCATGTCCAGCTGTTTGTTTTGGATCTATGTTTTCCTTGAATATTTTTTGTACTTTTGTATTTAATTGGCTGGATTTCCGAAGCTTCTGTTACATCAAATAACATTTTGGGGCTTCCGATTTGCTCGTTAGGTGTAAATACTTTACTAAGATGTTGCCCAAATATGTTTTTTTTATATCTGTATCACTTCTTGCTCAGTTTCTGTCATGGAAACGAATCGGAGGGCATGAAAGTGTAGGTCGTTTCAGGTTACGTGTGGCTTTCCACAGAGATTAATCTGTTGTTTCAGTTACTGTAAGTCCATTGAGATAATGTTGAACCTCTTCATCGCGTTTTTTAACAAGATCTTTTATCGCTTTGTTTAATTTTGAGTAGGTGATCAATGTAGTTGCCACTGCCTGCGTATTGACCGTTTTATCATTAAAAGCTGCTGAATGTTTCGAAATGGTCTTTGCAGCTTTTTGTAAACTAAGCTGCTAGGTGTAGCATTCGTGGCAGCTTGTTTTTATACATCCGTTAGATTTTTTACTGCCGAATCACTTTCATCTTTTTTTTTTTTAAACTTATTTCCCAGAGTTTTGAAGTAATTTGCAAATTGATGTATTTTAATCAAATGTTTGAGTGGACAATAAACTGCAGATATGATGCATTTCCCCAGCCATTCCTCGAGGCAGATGCTAGTTGCTTGAATATACTGTTCACCATATTTTTGGAGTTCATAATGTCGTATTCTATTCTTTATTAGGATAGCAGAGCCACCTTGTGGTTTTCCGCTATAGGATGCTTAGTATCATAAAAAGTATATCCTTTGATTTTGAGATGACTCATAGTCGTAAAATGTTTTTTAGAAATCTTGTACTTCTAAATTACGTTGCGTTAGCCCATTGGCATTCCAAACAGCTAATTTAAATTCATTCATTTTTGGTTTTTGATTAGGAGTTGCATGAGGGTATTCATGTTTTGGAGCATGAGACTCATATTGGTCTCCATCATTTGCATAAATTTAACCATTGATTCATTGAGTGTATTTATTACGTTGTAAATTCTGTGGTCCTCCTTTGGAGTTGGATTAAGATTAGCTTTGACAGCTTCCGCATAGGATATTGTTGGGTTAATCGTAGCAGACGTTTCAGTCACATTGGTTTATCTCTTGAAAATTTGGTTTAGCGCTTGTTGTTCCGATCTTTGCCGTGGCGTCCGATCTTTGCCGTGTGATTTTCTTCACAATTACTACATTTTCGAGCCTCTGGTTTGCTTTTATCTAGCTTACACTAATTGTTGGTGTTATGAAGTTTGTCACATATTACACAAACGGCTGGAAGTTTACAATAGTTTCTCTGATGTCCATACTCCTGACAGTTGGTGCATTGCATAACATAATTACGTTTATGGGGTTCCTACACTACGAGTTTTCAATACAACAGAGACCTAATATTATAGATCGCGTGTTAGTTTTTGTAACTTCAGGTTCTAGCTCAACTTTAAACGAGGTTTTCTCTCGCGGTTTATAATGTTATTTACATTTTTCACCTTAAAGTTCAACCTTGTCAGCTCTTCACTGATTTCTTCAGGGTACACAGTGGGTTCGATCTCTTTTATCGCGACTGTGATTCCTTTTGCGCCCTTCAAACAATATGTGGAAGAGTTTTTCCAATATTTTTCTAATACGGCCACAATTTTTTCTGGATTCATCGCTGTTTTTTTGCTTAAATCCTGGTTTCACTGGCTTAAATCCTGGTTTTACGGCTCTGGCAACAACATCATTAATCATAGATGCCAGTTTCTTTGGTGACATGGTAATTTGTCTCGCGTTATCTGAAAAGTTATCAGATTGTACTTATTCACCGTCCTCATCATCAGAAGAGTAAATTAAATCTTCTGATGATTAAGATACTCCAAACTTCAAGAGACGACTTCATATCATCGTAATATATATTTTTGTATTTCAAATTTGATTTAATTTGAAAATGAATAAACATTTAATTTTTCCAAAATTAATTAAAAATTTCAAATGAATTAATCATTTTATATTTAAATACAGATAAGAGATAGAGAGATAATGAATAAAATAATTAAATTTGAATATATTATTATTATGAGTGGGTGCAAATTTGTATAAAGTTCTATTACCTACAGCAATCTAAAAAAATAATACTGTAGTAAGTTTTAATCTTAACTATAATAATAAAACGTTTCTAATTTAAATATCATAAAGTTTGGTGAAAAATAAAATATCGATTTTCCCATCATGTTGAAACGATGCAATTTAAACAAAATTCTTTTCTGTTTATGATGCGGTGATGAAGGAAAACGAGCAAAACAACATAAAAGCTGGTTCGTATACTCAGGGTGATGCAAATGTTACGTTACCAATTCGATGTACATAAGTACATCAATTCAATAAAAAAAAACTCGTAGCAAATCGGTAGCGTAACATTTTTCCTACCCAGTACATCGGAAAATGAAGTAATTTGCATAAAATAATTTTCTTTTGTTTTACACTAGGTTTGCACTATTTATGTTGTTCTTGATCTAGTTTCATATGTTTGTCTGCAGTACGGTAATAAAGATGATTTTTGCATAGTAATTTATATATATATATATATATATATATATATATATATATATATATATATATATATATATATATATATATATATATATATATATATATAGAATATCTGGTTTATAAAACCCCTAGAGTTGGTGGTAGGGAATGCAATTCCATCTATTTTGTTTTCTTTGCTGTTGGAAATAACTTCTGAGAAAATAGAGCACATCTGTAAGGTGTCAACCTTTCTTTTGTAATCTTTGAGTGAATATGGCAGATACTCTTAGTTGGTATCATGCTTCAAGGTATTTTGAAATAGCATTATTGACTTTATCAATTACACTTAATGATTGTAATCCAGACGTTTCCGTTTCAGAAGATATTATAAACGAGTTTAGGCTGGATACGTGGTCATTCCAAGTACTGCTTATACAGTAGCATAGTTTAGTACCTGATTAGCCTAGTCATCATATATTGAGCCGGTTGAGTAAATCTATAATTGCTTTCAGACATTTATTTGCTGTACGCAATGTCACAATTTCCAATTTATAATTTGCTTGAATGATAAATGTCTACCACCATGAAGATTTTGCATAAGTCCGCTTAGCCCTGTTCCACGTTCGGTTATCCGAATGATAAAATTCTCATTTCGAGAGATATTCCTTACTTTAGTAATATTGGGTCTTCTCTAATATTAGTAACTTCTTGTAGCCGTCCGTTGGAGTTATCAACAAATTTATCTTCGCAATGCACTTGTTCCTCACACAAGTCACTTTAGTTCTCTGTCACATATTCTTTATCAACAGTAGGAATTAAGGTGCTCTTTAGTTCCAACATTTTTGTATATTTTTGCACACTGGTAATAATATGTTGATTTAATGCATGCTGAGGTAATTGTTGCTCTACTAATTCAATGTATATTCTTCTGCTATGAAAATTTGTTACATGCACTAGAGTCGTGGAACTTAAATAAGGACATGTCCAGTAAAGTAATAAAATATTTTAACCACAACTTTAATACTGACAGTTGCTAATGTTTAGCAAAAAATGCACAATTTTCACTTAACCATAGAATATTTGTTTCAATTAATTTGTTCAGTTTGTCTATATACTCCAAAAAATAATGTCACTAGATAGAGCTCGATTACTAGATTGAATAAAATGTTACATACAAAATTCAACATAACCTTTACAAAATATAAAACAGTGTACAGTATATAATAATAGTCAACATGTTACTCTTAAGATGTCAGCCTAAGCTCAATTCTGGAATTAAATTTATGCAAACTTGATTTAACATTCACATGACTCATTAATTGGGATGGATGAAATGTTGTCAGAATAATTATATTTTTTTTCTTTCTAACAGCTAAATTCTCTCTTTTTGTTGTTTGTTAATACAAATTTTGGATCAAGTTCTGATTAAGCTTACGTGTTAAGCCTACTAATACTTAGATTGGTTTCGCGTTAACATACGACTTTACAAAAGAAGCGAGCAATTTAATTGGAGATTTCGTTTTGTGGTACTCAGATCACGAGCGAAAAAATCCTATTTATTTAAATGACTTATTTCAGAGATGGCGCACATAAACTCGCCTGTAGTTTATACCTTTTCCAATTGTAATTCAAGAAAATAATAATTGTAATACAGAAAAATGACGTCGCAATTTCCCAATTTGTAATCACAAAGAATTTAATAATACAATTGCTGCCATGCCAACACTTATTTCACAAGAAATGCGCACAACCTATAAGGATGTTGTAGATAGTGTTTTTTCTATCTGCAGAATAATAATGATTAAAACGGAAGCAATTGAAAGAAAAAATTACAAAAAGTAGTAGAAAAGACAAATGATTGTGGCGGCACAAAGCCAAAAATCCTTTCTGCTGATCAGATTGATTTGATCGTTTCGTGGGTAGAGGAAGCCATAATATTAAACCAATAATATTAAACCAAAGAAAAATGTATGTTTAATTTTAACAAACTGCTATCTCTGTAAACCGTAAGTAATTACTTAGAACATAGACTCTTCACTGCAAAAATATTACACGTTGAACCTAGTACAACAAATTCAACAAGCGCAAAAAGTAAAACGTGAATATGTCCAATCCTTAAACCCGTACATACAACAGATGAATCAAGTTGTTTGGACGGATGAAACAAATTTTTTATTTGTCTTGCTGACGAATAGGACGTACAAGAGTTGGTCATAGAGCAGTACAGCACCTCCCAGCATCAGGAGGTCCTATTCTCTTCTACTAAGCAAATAGCAAATGATGCAATATATAGGAAATCTCTAAGAAGATTTGGTGATTGCTGCGGACAATGCAACTTGTCATTCAAAGCTTGAAAGAGTCATTACGCCAGCTTCTCGTTTCCGGCTAGGAATATTTGTTGCTAAATCCCAGTGAACATATTTGGCCTAAAGTCAAGGCCTATGCCAAAAGCAACATCGTGTTCCAAACGTTGCAAATCCTGGCGTAATTGAACAAAATTGGTCTACTTGGTGACTAAAGATACCTAGAATTCTATGTATATACTTGGATCTTCATTGATTGATACGGTAGCAGAGCTTAGATGGACAACATTAAAACGCATACAGAACAAATTGCTTCTCAACAATCGAATTTAAAACATTCAACTATACGTAGTTAATGAATATCGAAAGCAAGAGACCAATGTGACTGCTCTGTGGGACGCCTTAGGAAATTCGGAATAATGCAGAGGTTGAATCATAGATTTTAACATACTACCAACGATTCGAAAGATAAGATTGGAGCCATCTAACCAAACTCTAACCGAGAATCTGAAACTCGAGATTATTAAATTACTGAGAAGAGTCTAAGATAGCTCATTTAGACCGACATAAAATAGTTCTGATAATAGTACTGGTAAAAAATAGGCGAAAGAAAGACAGCCATTTTTCCTGTTGTTGATCATCTTCTAAACATATTTCGGGTTAGACGAAAGATAATTCTGAACCTCAATCCAGGTTAGAACAACTAGAAACATTGATAGCAACTAAGATTTCTGAAGAACTGCCAACATTTACGCGAACGGCAAGTACATCTAGATAAATGTGGCAAGTAATCAGTATATTAGAAAGAGAACACTTTGTGGCATGCAGAACTCCTCCACCTATTAATGTGGTTTGGTTGTCATGACGATCTTACCTATATGGCCGACGTAGTCAGAAGGAAAATATTCCTCAGAGTTAAAACTTGCTGTTAACCAGGCTCCTTCCTGTTCTTGTATTGCGTGTAGGTGATCTGGTGACTACAGCATCCGTTTCTCCACCATCTGGAGTATCTAACTTATTTGGTGGTGTACTATGTGGTACTTCTTCAGAAAACGTAAGATGTGGAACTGAAGCTGACCTTTTACTTTATCATCGGTAAAAAAAGGCTGGCTTAAGGCGATCCACCGAGATCTTTGAAGGCTTATTATTGACCTTAAGCAAAGTACAAGGTGTCCGCCGGGAAGGTATACTACTTTGTTTTGCCGCCATTTTGGTAAACGTTAGTATTGACAGTTCATATTTGGCAGTCGTGAAGTAGACACGTGACAAATTTATTATGGAAAAATATTCGATAAACCAACGTGTTTTAATCGTTAAAACATTTTATCAAAATCAATCATCGATTACTGTGACGATGAGAAAGTTACCTGAAATTTTTGGGAGAAACAACGTGCCAACAAAACGCACTATTTATCATGTAGTGAATGATTTCGAAGAAAGAGGGTCTGTAAGTGATAGGCTCAAGCATGGGCCACAACGTACTGCAAGATCGGCTGAAACCATTACTGCTGCTCAAGAAAGTGTTCAAAACAATCCATCAACCTCAATTCGACGCCGTGCTAAGGAGCTTGGTCTTCAAAGAACAAGTTTGGCCACAATTTTGCACAAGAATTTGCATTTGTTTCCATTTAAGATTCAGTTGACTCAAGAGCTTCTTCCACAAGACCATTTACACCGCCGTACATATGCCAATAGGATGTTACAGCTCGCCCATGACAACCCCGATTTTCATGAAAAAATCATAATGAGTGACGAGGCACATTTTCATTTAAATGGATATGTGAATAAACAGAATAGTCGGTTCTGGGCAATGGAAAACCCTCAAATTATTCATCAGTCACCTTTACATCCATTAAAAGTGACAGTCTGGTATGCAATTTGGTCAGGAGGAATCATTGGACCTTACGCCTTTGAAATCAAAACGGCATAACGGTAACTGTGAATGGGGAGCGATATCGTGGTATGATTGAACATTTTTTAACGCCACAACTGTATGATTTGGGCTTGATTAACATGTGGTATCAACAAGACGGTGCCACATCGCATGCAGCCGGGATTACAATGGAATTACTGCGAGACCTCTTTCCACAACAAGTTCTTTGGCCTCCACGGTCGCCTGATTTGACTGCTCCGGACTTCTTTTTGTGGGGATATCTAAAAAGCAAGACTTATGCAAACAAACCAGAAACGCTTGAGCAACTCAAACCAAATATTCGTGATGAAATTAATGAAATACCGCGTGAAATGTGTGAGAATGTTATAAAAAATGTGCTCAAAAGGGCTCGCATTTGTGAGGCTAACAGAGGCGGACACTTATCTGATATTGTATTCTATACATAATTGCCGACATTAAATAAAACATTTATCAATATAAGATCCATTCTCTTTCATTTAATCAAAAATTATAAACAAACAAAGTAGTATACCTTCTCAGCGGACACTCTGTATTTGTCATATCGCTTTAAAATTGGAAATGGCCCAGTATACGGTTGTTGCAACGCACAATGCACTGCATTGTTTCTGAAAAACACATATGCGAACACTTTTGCAAGGTCTCATGCACGAAGGTATTACCTTTGCTGTGAATTGGGGTAGGTGTAGGCCTTATAAAACTCATAAGACTTTTGAATTGAACAAGAAATTCCGAATGAAAGAGCGCGTTACCTGATTCCTCAAAAAATTGGCCCGGTAATTGCAACGACTCTCTGTAGACCATCTCTGCCGGTAACGCTTCAATATCCTGCTTGTACGTCGACCTCAATCCGAGCAATATAATAGGCAGTAATTTGGCCCAACTCGCATTTTGATCGTACATAATGGCCGACTTAAGAGTCCTAATCTCGAAAGTTCTTGAAAAAGCGTCGACTCGATCTAGTGACCCTGGTCTGTCGTAATCCTTTTCCGAATCCCGAAAAAGAGCAAACCAATTCGAAATCAGGTGTGACGCTACTGTTTCTGCCATCATGTTAGTACCTGTCAACAATCTTCAGGCAGTAATTGAACTCTCCGGACGGAGGCCGAGGACCAATCAAGTCGATATTGCTGTGTTCGAATCGACGATTTGGAGGTATGATGGTTGAGATGTCTGAACGATTATCCTTAATCACTTTGGAACGTTGACAAGGTATGTAATTTTTAACGAATTGCTGGCAGTCCTTTCTCATACCCTTCCAAATGAATCTTTATCTTACCAAATGCTGATTACCTTTGACGCCAGGGTGTGAAAAGTTGTGGGGACTCTTGATAATAGGGGTCCTAAATTTGGCCGTAATGTTTGAACGTACTCGATTATTAGCGATGTTGCAATACAGCTGCTGACTTGTGTCTGGGATGGTTAATTTTTTTAGTATCATTGTTAATTTTCGATTAGTTAAAAATCGATCGGTTGAAAATTGCGAAATATAATCCAAATATCGGATTTGCCTAGGTGACGACGATTTGTCTGACTTTTACTTAAAAGCAAACTCCAAAGGCTTATGATCGGTACAGATTCTGCATTGTCTGGCTTCTATCATAAACCTAAAGAGTTTCACACCCAGGTATATTGCCAAGAGCTCTCGTTCGTATGTACTATAATTTCTCTGGGTATCGTCTAGTTTTTTCGAGTAGTAACCAAGAGGTTGCAACTGCCGATTGACAACTTGATGTAAAACTGTACCCACTGTATAACCTAAAGCATTGGTGGTTAATGTAAGCGAAACATTTGGCTACGGATGACAAAGTATGGTAAATGTAGACAGCTGGTTTTTACAGTGGTTGAATGCCGCAGTTGAGACATCGTCCCAAACAAGCATAGTCTTGTCATTCCTTTTGTTACCCTTAATCATACCTTGTAAACTCATTTGATGTGTGATAGCATTCGGAATAAACTTCTTGTAGTAATTGATCATCGCCAGAAATTGCTTAAGCTCCTTCGCCATCGTTGGGAGCTTGTAGTTCTGTATTGCTTCGACTTTCTCTATTAATGGTTGTATTCCAGTAGAGGTAATTGGATGCCCAAGAAAATTGATTGACCTTTTTCCAAATTCGCATTTCGATAAATTTATACTCAGACTATAGCTCTGAAGACGACGGAATACTTCGCGCAGATGTTTATAATGTTGCTGTTTAGCGGATGATGCAATTAGGATGTCATCTACAATTTTTGAAAATATGGTTTTACCATAGAGTATATGTCTGCAATCGTTTATACGGCAATGGGTATCTATCAGGCTTAGTGATGACGTTTAGTGCCCTAAAATTACCATATGGTCTCCACGATCCATCCTTTTTGAGAACCATATAAAGTGGAGACGACCAATTGGTTTATGATGGCTTATCAGCCGCATAAGCTCCTCGAATTCTGCTCTAGCCGCCGCCAATTTTTCTGGAGAAAGCCTTCATGGTTTCAAACTCACTGGATGCCCAACAGTCTCGATTTGGTGCGTAACTTTAACACTCGAGGGTATTAGTTTGTTTTTAAACCGAGTGATTTCCGGGAACTCTTTTGACAAAGATGAGTATTAATGATCACAATTGAACGTTTTTATTGATAAACTATCAAGTTTGGTCGAAATTCCTGCGGTCTGTAAGGATGTTAAATTATCAATTAATTTCATGCCAGCCACATCTACTAACAAGTTGTAGTGAGATAAGAAATCGGATCCTAAAATCGGCTGTCTAGCATCGGCAATGGTAAACGTTCATGGAAACACACGTCCTAATCCTAGATTCAATCACAGTAATTTAACACCAAAAACTAGGATAGTCGACCCGTTCGCCGCGTACAGTAGTTTTGATGAAGACATCGCTGTACTAATTGCATAACTTTGGGGCAGCACTGAAATATCTGCGCCAGTATCTATCAAAAAATCCAATTTACTTGCGATATCGTAGACGCATAATTGGTTGACATTGTTATGACTGTGTGATGACGGAAATTTTTTTAGTTTGTATTGGCGACGTTGGTTCATTTAATACGTTTGCGGAGATTATCTGTGATGATGTAGCATCCAGCTTGGGTGATTGAGCTTGCGAAAAATTACACGGCTTAATACATCTGTATGCTGAAATTCTGAAGTTACGATTAAGTCGGCATTTGGTTGGATTATTTACCGATGTCTCAACGTGTTGCTGTACGTAATGATCTCGTGACCTTAACGGGTCAAATATTGTGGTGCTCGTTGGAACGTCAATTGTTGCTCCTGTTGCGAAAATTCCTGTATCTGTAATTGTAAACTTGCAAACGACTATCGTTTTTATTTGTACAGGCAGCCGACTAAGCCAAATATTTTTTGAAAGCTTTTCATCCGTCATATCACTTACTCGGCGAAGCTCGTTTAACAAATGACTGGGACGTCGATCGCCCAACTGTATGCCTGACACCAACTTTTGGAAACGGTGCTGCGATGACTCCGCATAGGCGGTGAGTATTACCTGGTTTTCGTACTGTTTAGTTGATTTTTGAGATGCTGCACTTTGACAAAAATTGCGACCGAAGATTATTTGTCCACTGGATAATTCCTGCTGTGACTTCTTCGTAGGTTATAACTTCTGGATATTCAAGGCTGTGAAATAAATGGAGCAGTTTGTAATATGATCCATGAATAATGAAATGATGCCTGAAAACAGGAAAAGTTTGCATTTAGGAGTACTTAGAAGTTAAAATTTGGATGATTTGAAAATAATTTTTTTGAAAATATTGGAAGTAAACTGATTTCCATTATCTCTCAATATTTGTTCTGGAGCGGAATAAACATTAAAAATTCGATCTTCAAGAGATCTCACCACATTTTTGCTGTTGGCATCTCGCAGGAGTTCCAAAAGAAAAGCTAGATTTGAAATAATGACAACAACCAAATATGTAATTGCCTGTTTCGATTTAGGGTAGG
The DNA here is from genome assembly GCA_963556175.1 of Tipula confusa. NCBI lineage: Eukaryota > Metazoa > Arthropoda > Insecta > Diptera > Tipulidae > Tipula > Tipula confusa. Next base: position 101,518,138 of record OY744477.1, on the reverse strand, counting down.
GCCCGATAAAGTCAATGTTTAGAGTATTTGGAAAGTTTTTGGTACGTCCGCATAATGACTTATTGCACTTTATGTGACATTTATGTGCAGAAAGAATGGCTATGAATGACCGCCTTACGCGAGATCTCAATGTCATTCTTAAATGGGGTGAAGCCAACAGAGTTGAATTCAATCCCAACAAATTTCAAACCTGTGTTTTTTCTGTCCGAACTGATGGTTATTCACCGTCTTTTCTGACTGGTGAATCCAGCTTGGCTACGTCTGATACATTTGAGATTCTCGGTTTAACTATTTCAAAGAGAATATCTTGGGCTGAACAAATAAACAAAGCAGCGATTGGTGCAGCCAAATGTCTTGGATTTCTACGACGATGTAAGTTTTACTTTAATCCATCCGAAATACTTACAATATATAAGACCTACATAAGACCCAGGTTGGAGTATAATTCTCATATTTGGGCTGGAGCACCGAAAACTCATTTAACTGCACTCGATCGGGTCCAAAACCGAGCATCTCGAATGATTGAAGACGTAAAATTATTATCTGATCTTGATTCTCTTTCCCATAGGCGTAATGTGGGAGCCTTATGCGTGTTTTACAAGTACTTTCATGGTCATTGTTCATCGGAACTTTATGAATTTATGCCTGGTTTGTCAAAGCCTGCACGTAACTTAAGACGCCTGGTACACCGATACAATCTGGAAATTAAATTCGCGAAGACCAATAAATTTAAAAATTCATTTTTTGTTAGGAGTACGCGAATGTGGAATAAACTGAACGACGAGACGTTTCCCTTGGAATACAATTTACAGAGATTCAAACTTAATATCAAAAGTAAACAACTAGAAGACTGAAAACCTTTATTCCTTTTATTCCTTTCTTACCTTTTTCCCTCCTAATCCTTCCTTTTACCTTTTGCAGTAGTGCTGTGTGTTTGTTGCTAAAACTTTCATATAAAGGATATACATACATATATATATCCTAAGTGCTCTGAACATTTATAAAAAAAAAAAAAAAAAAAAAAAAATTTTAGGTTAATATCTCCTCAATATTCAAAACTTTTGCGAGTGCTAACATCCGCAGCGGTAGGTGGAGTGTTGGTTTTTCGTATTAAAATGGAAACATGCGGGGCTGGAACATTTATTTTCTATGAAGAAATGCCAAAAGATAGGTTAGAATCAGAAGGATGAGTATTATGCTTTTACTGATTCGGAGACTTTCTTGGATGGTTTTAAAAATGTTGAGGTAATAGGGATCTTAAAAGTGAACAGTTGTCTTTGCTTTTATGTTAGTTAACCGTGAAATTTAACCATTGCAGTTTTAGACTCTATTTCAAACTTGCGTGATCCTTAATTATGGCAAGGGTAACCTTCTACATTCTGCCTGAATTTTTTACACTTCATGCAGCCGTATAACATATCAGCTCAGTGATGCGGTAGTAACGCTGAATTTCAATAAGTTTTTGAGTAACAAAATCTATATAGGGCGATTATCACCACTGGATGACTTCTAAAATAGCGGCCACGATAGTCATAGAAGCATTATACTCAATTCAGAAGCGTTATCTCCAAAATAGCCAGATTTAACGGTTCGAAAGACTTCTGGGTATCATAACTATATTTTAATTTTTAGTTCTTCTTTAATAGATTGGTGAGTGGTGTTGCCAAATCTGTATATTAATGGATGAAGTGTCGGTCCTTCCGAGCTCTTGAACTGACTTAGGAATAAGATAGGAAGTAATGATAGTTTACTTTGAGAACACCGTCGCAAGCGAAGTAACCAAGGTAGCAAATTTGTAAGGAATTTTTTTTTTCCCTCAAATTGATAGTTAAGCTAGATCTAGTTAAAAACTCGCTCATTCCACTCAGAAACGAAAAGTATTCCTTAAACGCCTTAGCAGAAATTAATAAATAATTGAGTGAAGTCAAGTTTATTCAGTATATTCTCGAGAGATCATGCGAATGTAACCGAAAAGTTTATTTTAGCATTTCATCGAGGAAGAACTAAAACTGTCTAAATTGTTAGAGAAAAATAAAATGTTAAATTGTGAAAAATAGTTAATAGTTCTTTAGTTCGGCCATCTTTATAAGATAATATAAGATATCTTAAACCGTCGAGAAATTTCCCAAATACTTCCCCTTAAACTAATTTACTAACGAATTAAATTTTCATTTTTTTTTACAGCTTTTACGGAAGCTTTCAATCAATACCGACCAGCCAACATCAATTAACAATAGTCGATTGAGTAGCTCACGTACAACGAAATATTTTAAGCACAAAACAAAAACAACATCATCAACGTCATCATCGTCGGCAACGATAACGACGGCAACAACAAAACGTCGAAAAATTGCGTCGAGTAGTCCTAAATTTAAAAATAAAAAATTAAAATCGTACACCAAAGAAGAGACCTCATCAACAACAATTGACGATGATTATGAAGGCGATGACGGAATTGATGGTGATAACAAAGATAACGATTTAAAGAACGGTGATGTGAAACGAACGTATAACGATAATGAAATTAATTTAAAAAGTAATAAGGGTAATCGTACGAATAAATCGTCACAAACAATTCGGAATCATCATAATAATCGACGTACATCGCGTATTGTCGAATATAAGCACCGAAATTGTTGTAGCAGTAGTGCGCACGATACAAATAATAACAACAGTAGTGATGGTAATGGTAATTTCTTTAAATTTAACAAAGATCACCTTAAAAGTTACTTTAATTTTTACAAATTGTCACAAAACAATAAAATTATAACGAACAATTTAAGCGAAAGCCGAGATAAAAATCTTTTGAATAACGATTTCTATTTGAATAAAATGTTCGAAGATGATAACGTTCGATTTACCGATAACAAAATTTATATCGATACAAATAATTTAAAATCGTGTTGTAGTAAAATCCAATTTAATAATCATAATATAAATAATAATAATAATATTAGTAGTAGCAATAATAATAATAACGAAATAATATTCGAAAAAGTTATTTACGATAAAAATAAAAAATATTTGTCACACTCACCTACCATATCGGTGGTACCGTCACCAGCACAATCCATCTACGACAATCTGAACAATGACAATCTCTATAATCAGTATAAAAATGATTTTTTTATTTTCGATAATAAAAATAAATCAATCACGTCACTTTACGAGAATCATCAATATCATCCTCATCAGCCGTATGACCCGTGGTCGCCTACAACTCCAACCAAATTACCTCAATCATCTCACGATCCATTCTGCGATCACAATAGTTGTACACTAACATCACAATCATCGTTATCGTTTTGTTCGTTCGATAATGAAATTTTTAATAATGATCATGATCACGATCATCGCTTAGATACCGTACACAATGAGCAAATAATAAATGATCCATGGTCGGCGTTTGATTTGAATACATTTGATTTGAAAGACAAATCAAATTCGATGAAATCGAATCGAACGCATGGTATGACGTCGCATCGTATCAATACAAGTAACGAGGGGAATTCGTACTATAAACGGAATGATTTGAATAATTGGTGTAATAATAAGATAAGTTCGTCGACGCTCGAAACATGGATCGATGATGAAGTGTTTGACAATTCGTTCAATGAAGAGTTGGAGAAACGATGTGCAGTCTTTGAGAAATAATAATTTCGTTAATTGGGTGAGTTTGAATTTATTAATAAATTTTTTTTTTGGTAAGCAAACTGACAATGTGGACGGTTACAGTGAATATTTTATTTAGTGAGATATCTATGAAAATATAGCAACTCCACGCAATTTGAAGCCTTTCGTTCAAAAGCAGCCTTGAACCATTGAAAAAGAACATAAGAATGATAAATTACGTATGTTTAACCGGCATTCGAAATAATAAAAAATATATAGTGTATACCGGTATGCCTATCCTTGTTGCACATTATTTTGCATTAGGGATTTTTATTTTCTGTTTTGTTTTTCCTTTGTCATTCATTATTACTGTAGCGATAGACGAATGCGAAGGTATTATGATCAAATTATTTTTTTAACAAGAAAAAATCACGAATTGATCATAAAAAAAAAACAAAATTTTGTAAATATGTAATTTGTATTGATTCATATTCTATACTATTACATATTTGTACATTGGTTCTTAAGCTAGTTTTGAACTTTACATAGTTGTATAAACTTATTTAAAATGACTTGTAGCTATTTTTTATAATATGGCAAAACTAAACTGATAAATTAGGATATGGTAGGAATATTGCGAATTCATGGAGTTCATGGATAGGAGTGGATTTTGGTAATGATAGAGCTAATCTGATACATTTATTTTGTACTAATTGCATTTTTTTAATGTCGGTTTGGGCTGCGTTAGGCCATAGTGCGCATGCATATGTTAGTAAAGGTCTAATGGCTACTTTGTAACGTAATAACTTGTTAGTTTGGGTAAGTTTTGATTGTGAATGAAAAAGTGCGTAAATATGGCGTATAAGGTTTTGTATATGGCGTATTTGACGTTGTTCTGCCATTGAATGGCTGAGTCATCAACGATCAACACGCTCGTTGCCGCTTTCAACTTGACGGTTTTGGAGTTAGTGAATATGACAACTTGGTTTTGGTAGTGTCAACCTTAATTTTCCTTGTCCCGCTATCAATATTTTGGATAGTAAATGAAATTCACCTTTGGTGACTGAAGAAAATACTGCTGTATCGTCCACAAAAAACAGCAAATTGGCAAGATTTGGGTGTGGGTAGGTTGTTGGTGAAAAGATTGAAGAGAATTGGACTGAGAATTGAGCCCTGCGGAACACCCGATGGGATATCGAGTGTTTCTGAAGATTCCCAATGTATATGAACATGGAAAGAGCGCTTATGAAGGAATGATTGGATTATTTTAAGTATGAAGATTGGATGGTTCATTCGATGGAGTTTGCAAAGGAGTCTATCGTGCCAGACTGCATCAAATGCTTTCGCAATATCAAGCATGATAAGTCCAGTAGACTTATTCATGTTTGACATTAAGGCAACATGTTTACCAAGTCGAACGAAATGGTGTTGAGCAGAATGACTTGATCGGAAACCGAACTGGTGGTCAACTAGAATTTTAAAACTTTCTACGTGGGAAAGTATTCTAGTGAGGATGGTGCGTTCAAGGATTTTTCCTAGAACAGGAAGGAGGCTGATTGGCCTATAGCTGAACATATCTGGAAATGGCTTATTTGGTTTGTGAATTGGGATAACTTTGGGATGTTTCCAAACTAAAAGAAAATAAGAAAGGCGAACGCATGATTAAAAGTTTTTTGATTACTAGAGGTGACAAATTATCATGGTCACAGGCCTTATTTGGACGAATATTTTTGAGCTTGTAACTCGATTTTGGGATCTGTTGGATAAATAGATTTGGTGTGTGAAATGAAATTGTTTTGCACGAAGGTTGGCTTTATCGAAATTTGTATACGCTACTTGATCATTCGATTTTAGTGGTGGCATTTTATTACCTCGGTTTTTTAAGTTCCAAACTAACTTCCAAACCGAGATGTGATTAGGTTTTATATCTCTAAGTTTTTTATGCTGGAGAACCTTTTACACTGCTGGTGAAAAAAGTTGCCATATAACTACGCAGTTACACAGCAACCCACATTTCTCTTGGAGCTCTTTGATGTTCGTTGTCCCTCTGGCAAAACGCGCAACAAACAACGGTATATTTGCTTTGGTTTTGCGGTTTGTCACTGATTTGACTGCAACTCCCGCGTTGATGGCCAACTTCACTGTCTCGGCCTCTACTTAATAAAGGCCGATAATTACGGCAGTGTATTCTCGTTCACTTTCGGGAGTCAACAAGTGGAACTAGTGCAAAAGTCTTCCCAGATATTTGATCAACCGTTGATGTTGATCATGGTTTTTTGCATTTAATCACACCCGTCCGGTGCGATTAAGCATTTTCACAGTAAAATTTGTGTTTCCGATGAAGCTTGTTTATTTTGCAAACAATGACTCGACCTCCTCCATCTTGCAGTTTCTCAATGATGGGAAAGGTTTTAGCCTTATCCACAGGCTCTGCAACACGAGCATTATTAAGAGGCTCAAAACGACTACCTACTGGAACGGTATACTGCGGGAGTGGCTTTTTAGCGGCATCCGCATCAGTTTTTCTTTTCTTGTTATTAATAACAACTTGAAATTCATTTGAGTTATCACTATTTGCCATTATGAAAAAGTTCACACACAACTTATTAAACAAAATGAAAAATTTTGAAAAAATCAATTCAATTTATATAAATACGGAAGAAAATTTAAAAGTAATAAATTTTTAAAAACACGTCCGTCTATATTGTTCAGCGGTTAACTAAACAACCGTAATCAAATAATATATCTAAACCACTCTATATATATTATGTCATTGTATTGTATTAATGAAATGTACGAATTAGAAAAACAAAAAAAAGTCAAAATAAAAAAATAAACATCACGAATTTGGCCGAAAAAAAGTATTTAAAACCGATACAATTATTGTATTGAAACTAAAAAAAATTAAATCATAGTTGCATGGCATAGTTCATACTCAACAAAGATAGCAAAAACAAAGATACAAAAACAAAGATAGCAAACACATTTTTTTTTTCTAGAGCCATATTTTTTTATCCGAAAAAATTGAATTTTTCGGACACTTTGATGAATTCATCTACGACTTTTTTCCGAAATTAAAACCGAGTTAGGCTCATATATACCGAGTTGTCAAAAATCCGGACATATGCGGAAAAAGTTAGGTTATGTTTTTATTGGAATTGTGGGCGGGGCTCAGTTCAAATATTTTGGCGATTAAAATTGTCGTTTGAATTTAAATAAAAACCAAAATATTTTATTTATATTAATTTATATTTGTATTTATTAATTTATTAGTTTTTCTTATAAGTTAAGAACAGAATAAATAAATTAAATTAATTTATAATCTGTCAAACAGATTAAATAAATTAAATCAATTAGATTAATTAATTTAAAGTAGCTAATCATATTTAAATCTATAGTTAATAAAATAAAAAACAATCACAAATAAATTAAATTATTTTTTAAATCGGGGAAAAATCCTATTGGAACTTGTCAATGCACAATCTGAAACAAAACATAATTTAATTAACATTCATATACTCCCAAAATTTGCTATTATAAATAAACCAATATATTTACGTACAAAATATTATTTGTGAATTTTTTTAAGAATATATTATCTAACAACACAATGCATTAAAATTTAAAATTAAAAACATAAAAATTCCAACAAATTACAATACACAATGTCACAATACGATAAAAACAATATGGCGTCTCAAACATGTATCACAAATTTCACTAACGCCGTAACATTATAGCATAGAAAGTTGGACATTTTAATAATTTTCTGCATTTGTCCGATGTTTCGACCAAAAATTATAGTAGAGCGATTTTTTCAGTTTTGTTATACATAGGATAGTATAATGAGAAAGGAAAAGCAAAACCAAACAAAATTGAAATAAAAATCACTAATACAAAATAATGTGCAACAAGAATAGATACATACTTCAACATATGTTGTTTTTTCGCAGTATATACTATATATTTTTTATTGTTTCGAATGCCTTGTTAACATACGTAATTTATCATTCTTATGATCTTTTTCTATGGTCCGAATAGAATATTTGTGCTGTTGTTTAATTCTAAAATATCTCGCTGTTATGTATGATTCTAATATATCATGTATTGTTTTGTTAGTAAAGTTCGCAGTTTATAGTTCAAACCTTCATGCCACACTTTATCAAATCAAAAGCTTGTGCGATATCAAGGATATCCTACTGCGGAGCAAGCCTACTTTTTTTCGAGTGTTTTCTCAATAACATTAGTGATGCTATGCACCTGGTCGATAGTGGAGTGCTTACTTCTGAATCCAAATTGGTGATTTGGAACACATCTTTTTTCTTTAACTATTGCCTTTTCAGAAGTAATTTTTTAAATACTTTAGAAATTACTGGCAATAGTGATATTGCTCTGTACGATTTTGCTTCCTGTGGTGGTTTTCCAGCTAATCATTATGATTTCAGTCACCTTCCATAAGACGTTTGATTGCCTTACATTACGAATATTCGGATAAGTGGCTGTTTGACAAATTTGAAAGGTATGTACTTATAGATTTATTTTTAAATTTATGTATCTCTCTTGATAATTTTTTTGTTAAATTGTTTACTACTGTTTTATCCTGGGAAGCACTAGTCTGATTTATTTAGTGCAGACCTTTTCCTTCGCAATAGATCAGTTATTTCTTGAGGATAATTTTGCCTTATAGATTTATCGTTAACTATAGAAATGCTTTCACATGCTGATTGCTGAATGTCCTTAACAAATTGCTTAACTTCAGCATCTAGTTCATTTATGTTTTTTGTTGGAGTAATAAGTTGTATCTGTGTGCTCATTACAAAAATAGGCTGTTTTTTCTTTTTGTAAGATGTTTTCACTAAATATTATAGTGATAGATAAGTGATCTGAGTTCATTTCGTGGCGTTCTTCTACTGAAATGTAATGCTTTGAAATTTTCCTGTCACAAAAAAGTGGGATTAAACCTGGTATTTTGGTAAGGTCTGATGGCCAGTACGTTGGTTTACCTGTTGATAATGCTTCACAGTTGCTTTATTTGATTGCCTTCAAGAGTTCCTTTTCTTTGGTCGTTGTTAGTCGGGACCCCCAATAAATAATCTTAGCATTAAAATCGCCGCCTGCGATAAATATATTTCTGAGAGAATGTCTTGGTGGGCAATACAACTTTGCAACTGCCACTGTATATTTTGTCGTTTCAATAGCAATTGTCGTAGCTTGGATTTCACCTATGGTATATTTCTCTTTTCAAAATGATTTATATTTTCGTTTATTATGACTGCACTTCCACCTCTGGCTGAGTTGATTGGGTGTATGGTATGGTAAACTTTACATCTTCCAAATTTAATAAATGATTCTTGGGTAAAATGTGTCTCTGATTTAAGGGAAATATCAATATTTTGTGTAGCTAGAACTACCTGAAACCCATGCTGATGTTGTTGAAGCCCATTGGCGCACGTCAAATGAATTAAGCTTATTTAGAATCACTTGATGCACTTCTTTAATACTTGAAGTGCTTTCCTGTCTAGATTCCGCTAGAGCTATGAGTAATCCCCTAATCTTAAGGCTTTTAATATTTTCTTGGGGCGATTTAGTTGCCTTTAGCTGTAGTGTACAACTACTTACATTTGTTGGCCGTTACGTTGGAGATCTTACAATTATCCTTTGTCAGGCAAACTTTGATTCATTTCTTTATTATCTATATCTAGAAATAGTTAGTCCCCCCAGAACCCATGGAACCAACCTCCGAATAGTGTGGATTTTCAAAATAATTTAATTCAGCCAAATATAACGTTGCTAGGGTGGTACCACCTGGAAGTATACTAAATACTTGGTATATATTGAAATAGTTACAACGCTGGAATATGGTTCATAACCATAGATGATCAGACACCTACGCTATTGATGCTACCCCCCACCCAACATACAATTGAAGTTACTTAATATTTGCATTTATAGTCCATTGTAACCAATTATAACAATCACCTTGTTGATTTTTATATTGCTTTGGGAAAGAAAAATTTAGTGGGGTTCCCCAAAAGAATAGTGGGGTTCTCCAAAAGAATAGCAAAAAAGTTGAATGCTACCTTGCTAGTTTTACCATACTCTCCAAGAGGAGATTAATGTTTTTGTGGTCTATTGTTCGATGGTTCGTTTACTTTCTAAATTGCAGCTTGTTTTAGTCGGTCTAATGAAATAGACGTGGGGTTTCCGGTAAAGTCTACAACGTAAGTATTTCTTAATTTGTTTATAACTTGAAACGGACCGTCATAAGGAAAAAACGTATTGCATTTTTCTTTTGGTACAAAAATATTCTTTTGTTTGCGCTGTGGAGCTATTAGACGTTGGATTGGTGATGATTTCACCAGGGAAAGATCAATGGTTGTCCGCACACCAGCTGTGGTGGTGTTCAATTTAAGATCTTCGTGGAGTCTTGAACGAATTTTGCATTTTTGCAAGCTCTAAGTGATGCTTTTACGTGCATATGAAACCGTTCAATTAAACCATTTGTTGCTGGATGATAAAATGGTGATCGTATTTTACGCGATCTAATTAGTTTTATCAGTTAACAGTGTAAAATTCGAACTAGTAATTCAAATTTGTAATTTTGAGTGAACCTCCGAAACGAAAAACGTATTATTGCAACTGTTTACTATAACAATGTTTATTATAACTGTTTACTTATTACAAAGCGCAGTTATTTCGTAACCTGTTAAGTGTCAACTAATTTAAACTTCGGTAAAAAATCGGCAAAAAAACCGATAGCAGGATAAATACGGGATGAATATTGCGTTTAACTCAAGTCTTAATGGTTCGACAATTCTACTAGGTTTTTTACATAGATCATATTTTATTGTAAGATGGCTTTGCGGCAACTGTTAAAAGTAACAGTTTGAGAGATACTATAAGTACTTTGGATTTTATGACGACTGTGTTTTATACTATTTTTAATTTCATAATCTATGTTTTTACTGTACGTGTGTTCATTATGAGATAATTGATTTTCCTGTACTCTTGTATTTATTCATATTTTATTCATGCCTCGTAAGTATCACGTAAATTTTACTAAAATCGTAAAAACTATTTTTTACGATAATCCAAACCCTATATTAAGACTGTGTCCAAACCAATGATAAATATTTGGGAATACAAATTTTTGACATGTATTTGATAAAAACGAAGACATCCAAATTATCAATTGTTATAATAATTTTTGACAATTAATACCAAAACTTTCTTTAATAAAAGCCAACCTCATCGCGTAGCACACTCGGATATATACAATTAAACATATTAACTACTACTTGGTTTTGTAAAAGTAACATTCAAAAACCATATAAGTAAAAAAAAATAAAAACTTTTTCGTTGCTATGACAATTTCAATAAATAATGCACACATGTAATTTTTCTTCATAGCTTTTATACGTCACAAAAAACTTATTTAAAAACAAATAAGGTGGGCATATATTTCAATCAATTATTAATTATTATACTTTTTGTTACAGCGTAACAAAAAATTGGGAATATAGGGAGATACTTTTTAAATAAATGTCAAATATTTTATTCATTTTTCGGTTTCGGACACAGTCTTAGTATTTGAAAATAAGTAATAATATTAAACTAGAACTAACCATTTTAATTGCGATTTGAATAAAATTATTTAAATAAAATGTGTGTGTGACTGCGAATTAGACAGGTTATTGGTAGTCATTACGTTGTGCTTTTTTATTATTAATATAATTACTCCAAACTTTGCAAATTGTGCAAAAATAGTTTGAGGATTATCGTTCACTTTGCCTTAACCTCCACCCATTTTACAGTTGGTATAATCGTCTATTCGAGCTATTCGGAAAACTATTGATTGTTTTTGCACCATAATTTAGTTGATAATAGGCACCTACAAAGACGTAATATAGTGCGCACAGAAATCGTTATTGCTTCTGTAAAGTGATGTGTTAAAGAGGACCCGAATAAATCGATTCACCATCGTTAGTAGCAATTGGAGCTGTGGCAGCGCTGCGAATTCGTTTAGCGATGTTTTTAGGGCGCGACCAAAGAATTTGGAGAATAACGTGGAAGAACAAAAGCATAAACCGAGAGAAAAAGAATGGAAAGAAAATACTAGTGGTTAAAGAACACGTCGCAGTTGAGACGCCATTGTGATATAACCAAAAATAAAATAAAAAGTTAAATCAAATTGTATTAGTATAAAATAGTTTGGTTTTACGTGATTTACTTGAAGCTGGAAGAAACGTGTGTTGTTTGGGGACCAACATACACCTCTCAAAGAGCCGTATCCTGTATCCATCTATTTTGTAAAATATTTTGTGGAAAAAAATTGGCTTATAAACTTACGAAAGCTTGTGCCAGACTTGACATAGTATGACCATCGTGTGCGTCGTACATCCATTAAAAGTATTTGTTTGGGGTGCTTTATGGTCACAGGTGAAATCATAGGATCATGCTTTTATATGAAGATGACACCGTCCAGTTCATCAGTTGACTGATATTAATGTGGTAGAGCTTTGGTTTTAGCAAGATAATGCCAATCAGCGCGCGACACTATTAATTTACTGCGAAAACACTCCTCTACAAGATTTGATTTGTTTCAAATATAAACAATTTAAATTTTTCGATGATTTCAACGCCTATCTCGCAAATAATAGTCGCTGGAATTGTGCCTGGATCATTCGCATAACATCTATTCTAAGTGAAACCCTATCGAAAAATGTTCTACGCCATAAAACCGAAGCTTCGCTTTTTTTTTGATGTTAGCTTCGCGTAGGTTAATTAATATCTCCAAAATGGCTGATTATTTGGTTGCCAAATTTAATGTGCAAGAGATTGATTGTCTGTCGGCTTGTATAGCATGTCATCATCTTGTTGAATCTAAAGGTCTTCCACATTCATAGCGTCGATTTGAAGCTACAAAAAGTTGCCTAGCATGCCTCTGTAACGGTCGCCATAAACAGAAAAAGGCGTTTCCAGCAGAGTTTTAACGATGGTAATTTGCTTTCGGCACCTAAGTCATCTAAACAGGTGAATAATCTGAGCTCTTTGTGCAGTATTCTCTTCAGGCTGATGCAAAACATGATTTGTACCGCAAAACATCAGACTGAAAAGCTATCAAAATTTTAAGTGTTGCCATAGCCTATTTGATTTAAAATAAACGAATAGATAGGCCACTCTTGTAATTAAATACAGGCTAATATTCGTTTAAGTATGTTTTTGGTTATTTCAATTCTTGGTAATTTTACCCTTATCAGTTGAACTGCCGTGTATGTTCGTTGTATTAGTTCTTCTTTTGTTTTAATTTGTTTGTATTATAAAATCGCCTTCATCGTTCCCAATCATACCTTAAAATCTAATAAAGTTAGATTAAGCAACCTTGCAGGCCTATCAGATCCTTTCTTCCAATTCAATTACTGGGATAATGTTCGTTTAACTAATTCTTAATATTTATACCGAACAGCGACTAGGAGCACCATCATGTCGGTATGTGTGCCAGAATCCAATTAAAATAGGAACATCATGAAGGACGAGTGGCAAATCGTTTTGTAATAACTTTATATAATGTTCAAATCAACGGTCCAATTTAATTTTCACTAATTACATCAGCTGTTTACAACCATCGTCCATGTCAGTGCAGGCTGGCTGGAGCAATGCAATGTGCAGATGAATTTAAAATCGAACCTGTATTCGTGCGTCCTCGGTTTGGCTGGTTACACTAAAGTCTAGTAAGTCTGGAATTTTTCGCCTCTCAGTTGGCTAGTATAGGTTGGGTGGCCAGCAGATATATGATTTCATCTTGCATGCATTCCCAAAGTTGTTTTCCTTTCGAAGACGTTAACCTTGGACCCCATCGGATATGTTTGGCGTTGTAGACACCTCTCGCAATAAACTTATCTCCCAAGGTTTTAAAGTAATTTGCAAATTGGTGTCTTTTAATCAAATATTTGAGTAGACAATAAACTGAAGATATGATGCATTTCCCCGTCCTTTCCTCCATGCAGATGCTAGTTGATTGAATATGCTCCTCATCATATTTTTGGACTTCATAATGTCGTATTCTTTTCCTTAACCTTAAAGCAGATCCACCTTTTGATTTTCTGCTAATTTCTTCAGGTTACACAATGGATTCGATACCTTTTATCACGACCGTGATTCCTTTTGCGCTCTTCAAACAATATGTCTAAAAGCTTTTCTTATTTTGTGCTAATTCGACTACAATTTGTCTATCTCCGTCGATGTTTTTGGATTGAATCCTGCTCTCCCTAATGTTACCACGTTTAATAATGGCAACAACAAAATTTGTAGTTGCTTCAGCATTTAGCATTGCTAGAAAATTTCTCATCTCTTTGATTTCACCTGTTGATTTTGGCGACATTGACTTTCTAACTAATTTCACATTAATATCAACTGGAAAAGCGACAGGATTACTGTTTTCTATGTGAAATCGTTCTAAGATTTTTTTTATATAGTTCTCTTGATCCATCCATAAAACACCTTTGTCACGATCTCTAGTTACTTGAAAACACAATATTGATTTGACACCTCCAATGTCTTTCATTTTGAACCAACTTGAAAGGATATTTTTCAACGTTTCGCTTACAATCTTATCTTGACTCAAGATAAGTATGTCATCCACGTAAACTGCCACAATTAATTTCGTCTTCCTGCCCCATTTAAAATAGATACACTGGTATGGCTTTGATCGTATTAAACCAAAATCTTTTAAAGCCTTGTCCAATTTTTAATTCCAGGCCCGTCTGGCCTGTTTAAGTTCGTAAATTGCTTTATTTAATTTAGAAAGTTTACCACTGTTATCATCATATTGCTGTGGTTGATACATAAAGACATTTTTTACAGCTCCCCTTGAAGAAATGCCGCCACAACATCCATCTGTTCGCCACTGTCAACAAATAACGAATGGAATTAAATTTAACCACAGTTGCATATGTTTTCTGACAATCAACCCCATAGAATTGAGCACAATCTTTTATCACCAATCGCGCTTTATATAGTGAACACTACCGCCCAGGTGCTGTTTTGTTTTATACACCCACTTTGACTGAATTCGTATTGATTTTAACGGATTATCTATTCTTTTAACGGATTATCTATTGATTTTAACGGGTCATGTTTGTTTTCGTTAATTGAAGCTATCTCTTCATCCATATAGCCTTTTTCCAAAAACCCGAGTCTCGTCGACTTAACGCATACTCCACAGTGATCGGATCACCTGATTCATAAGTATTTCGACAGGTTTGATAAAATCATCCATCTCGTTAGGTTTACTTTCAGAAAATTTAAATTCACATCTTTCCCCTTCCATAGCTTCTCTGGTATGTCACCATTCAATAATGACGTTGGACTACGATTTATTAGGTAAACAGCAGTGTCTACCGCTTTTTCTATGATTGTTCGATTCATTCGTTCTACCAAACCATTTTGTTGTGGGTTATAAGGTATGTTGGTTTCATATTTTATGCCACATGTACCAAACAATTTTTCAAATTCTTTACTGCAAAATTCACCACCATTATCCATCCGAACGAAAAAGATTGTTGCCGGTTTCGTTTTCCACAAGAGCCTTAACTTTCTCAAATATAGAATAAGTTACTTTCTTTCTTTCTCTTAAGAAAATAAACGAATGTTTTATGTGTGTAGTCATCTACTAGTACGAATATATACCTCGATTGGACCACATAAACCACCATGGACTAATTCCAACTTCTCACTCGATACCGTTGTCGTAAAAAAATTCGACATTTTTTATTATCGCTTATGGTACCTTTGAAAATCTGTTGCAAGATATTTGTAGTTTGTATGCCCCATCCGACGATGCCATAAATCGAAATCATCAACTCGAAAAGCGGTATCATTTTTTTTTATTTTCTGACATATCCAATTTATATAAATCTCCAACTAGTGTGGCTATAGCTATCAATAATTTATTTGGTTATAGAAAATTTTCCAACCACTGTTGTCAAAACCACCTTTTTCCATTTCTTGCAATCTGAACGACAGACAACAAATTTGTACTTAATTCAGGAACATGAATTACATTTACGTTCACCAGTTTATTTCGTTCGTTGACATTAATTTCCAATTCACATTTTCCGACTCCATCGACCGATAACGTTTGATTATTGGCAACACGAACAACTCTATCCAACGATTCCGACAAGGAAGATAACTGTTTTTTGTTATTTGTCATATGAGCCGATGCACCAGAATGAATAATCCATTCATTACTTGTCTGATTTGATTACTTATCAAATCAGTCGCACTAAGCACTGACAACAACGTACTTTTATTACCAACTGATTGTTTTTTCTTGTGCATTTATTTGCAAAATGACCCATTTCATTACATTTGAAACAACGCATTTTCTTTTTCTTTTTGTAATTTTGACATATACTTATATTATGTAATATTTATATGTATTAAACGATTTATTGTTTTTATAATGTAAAAATATTTTTTAGGACATAATATTTCAATATTTTCTTGAATATAATGCTTTACCTCTAAATTATCGCACCACATTTTATAATTAGTTGAATCTTTAGAAAAACTAGGAACGCAATTTCAAAAAATTACAACAAAAACGTTTTGTATTTTATCAAACGTTTCATCAAATGTTTTTACTGTTTTGAAGTTTGATATTCAAAAATTCGAAATTATAGACAAGGAAGATAATTGTAACCTTCTCTGTCGCACACTAAATACGATTTTTAAATTTATTTTTTATAATCTAAACTAATAAAATAATTTAATTTTTGTTTTTCAAAGTTTAAACAAAAGACTTGATAACCATCGCCTACTGTTTTACAGAACAAAAAAAAAATTATAAATATTTTTTTAAGAAAAACTTTTAATGATTAAAAAAATACATATAATTTGCTAGAAAAATGTATGTCTAAAAACACTCGTCTGTTTATTGTTTGTATGCTTCTTTTTGACATTTACGTATTTACTTATATATTAAAATATTAAAAATATACAAAAATGAATATAATATAATAACATCTAAATAATATATCATATTTAAATTTTGTTATTTTATTCTCTGTTTTATTTATATAATACTTAATTTATTTATTTTTTAATAGTATTATAAAACGATAAATTTGTTTTTGTTACGTTTATCACATAGTATATTACAAAAACAAATTTACTTTTCCGTTTAAATATTATTCGGTTATGTACAAATTTATTGATAAAATTCATTTTTAGTCCGCAAAGTTTAGTCGGTAAAATGAAAATAAAATAAAACATTGTATGTTATGTATTTGTATTTGTTTATTATATCTTTTATTTATTTTAAATATTCCATATTTATTATTAATTCTATAAAGATTTTTTTTATCGACTAGTATGGATGTACTCATAAAATAAATTTTTTATAGTGATTTTTTTTGGTATCATGTGAATCCTCCGTGTTTTGAGTTGGCATCATGTAACCTTATTGTTTTAATAATTATTTTTCGTTAGTGATTTTTTTTAATCACTAAAAGTCGTGCTTAATTCCTATACAGTATAAAAATTAAATTTTTTAAGATCCTTAATTTTTTTTCTCTGAATGAACCAAAAAATTTCGTCTTAACGAATTAGGATCCCAAGACCCGACACCCTATATATTCTTTACGTTTTTTATCATTACTCGACACAAGAAGCAATTTATGTTATTTATTTGGAAGTAATGCATCATATTTTGTCGATAGTATTCTGCAGATCACACTTTAAAATGTTTCGCTTGACCGAATTACTTAATTATACACATATCAAAATAACTTAATTCTAATTAATTAATTTAATTTTTTTTTGTTTATATTTTCAGCTCGATTGATATCAAAATACGAGTTTTTCCATGGAGGTATATAGTGTGAAATGCTTTGCGACTCGTACTTGAATATTTTATGTAATTTTTATGTTGTAAAATTTTTATACTTTTATTAAAAAAATATTATAAAATTTTATTCAAATGTATATTGTATTAAAGTTTTGTCAATATTTAATTCAATCGCACAAGTCCTTATTTTAAAACATTATGTATGCGTCCAGCATGAATTACGTAGCATATCCTGTGAAGCATGTTAAAGGAAATTTATTTATTTGTATTATTTAAATTTTAATGTTTTGGACTCAAATAAAATCAATAATTAATACTTCTTATTGAATATATAATTAATTAAAATAAAATATTTAAATTTAAATTCACTGAAATTAACTTATGAACTATGTAAATAAAATTTTTAGTTGTTTAATTATGAAATCATTATGTATAAAATTAAATAATATGTACCTTAAATGAAATAAATATATAATTATGAAATATTCTATACACACATAAATTAAATGTTAATTTTTATGGAAATATGTATTCAGGCGGCAGGTGGATTGGGCTAGGCAACTGGACTGTAATAAGGGTAAGTTTTTTTGAGGGGGTCACAGTGGTAAACACTTGTGATTTTATATAATGCTAATTTATGGACAAGTTCTCCAGATGTAACTCCTTATCACAAGTTTGATATTTTGTGTACTGTGAGGTAATAATAATATGGTGTGCCGTTTCCTTAATGCCTCGTTGTCGGTGATGTAGAAGGTGGTATGACCGTTGGTGGGTTATCATCGTTTGTATAACCCAGGGCCAGTTGTTCTGAAAATAACAGCTGGATTTAAAATAGACATCATTTGCCAACATGGCAAATGATCAAGTAGCAGAATATCGCGATTGAAGTAGTTTAGCTACTGTTCTATCTAGGGCAGTAGAAGAAATTGCGAGACCATGATGTAGGAATTTCACCAAACGAAGTTGAGTGACACTCGAACTCTCTTTTTTTAGGAAATCTTTCGTCCCCTAACCATAATCTCTACCTGCCGATTTAAACAAGGGTGCCATAAAGTATGAATAGAATATGGCTGAAATTCAAACGGTGTTCAATTTGACCAGCTATACGTAGAAATTATAAAAGCACTGGGTCATTTACTATAGGTTTGTGAACGCTGTCTATAAGTAACACTTCTTCTTTCTCAGCGAAGACCAAATGAACAAGTTTAAAATTGTAGGCGTCAAGAAAAATATTCCAACGGATCATTTTTGGAGACAGAATTTGCAGAGATGTGACATCTATGGTAAAATGCTCACAAAGCGGCTTATGATTCACCACAATTATGAATTCTCGACCATAAACGAAGTCATGGAATTCCTTGACTGCCTCAATAATTACGAAACTTTACGATCACATGTATCGGTGATTCGTTTCCGTCATCGTTCTTGAGTGATAAGTGATGATATACCATTTTCTTTTGATGCTATAGGATAACTGCCTAATTTCGTAAGATAAAGCATCGAATGTCGGCAATTACCTTATCTGGAATGAACGAATGGTATAAAACGACGCTGCGGTGTCAAGCATGTCGTTGTAATAAAGAAATACTCCTGTAACCTAAACGCCCTCTGTATGTCGTAATAGGTTGCATTAGTGCAGATGAATAATAGCATATCGTACTTCTATGTGTTCCTTTTGTGGCATATTGGGCTACTCGTTAAAAAAATCAGCTGCGTTAAATATTTATGATACTGTTTTCACTGCCACAACTCGAACTAATCCGTCAGCTCTAGGATGTTGAGTAATTACTCTTCTAAACTTCAATTATAGTGGTGGAAGGTTGTCATCCTTTATAATGACTACCTTGCCTTCAGGAATATTGGTAGTTGCAAGTTGCCATCTTTTTGAATAAATCAAGATGATTAATACGGAATTGGTTGGTTCTGGTATGACCAGTAACGAATAAGGAAATGATTTTGAGGCTGACCCCACTCATCAGCGATCAAAACTAGCTTGTTGATAGTGACACTGTCGACGATGTTTTCCATTTTGAACGTTGTTGTAATTCTGAAATATATTTTCTTTCTGCCACCGTTGCAAAAGTGTTGATAGAACTTTCGAAGTTTTTGATAACGATCAAGTCTGCTGATGTTTAGATGCGTGAGGTCAGGCTCCACGATTGTGGTAAGCGCACGATTGTGGCTCCACGATTGTGGTAAGATTCGAACAATCTGGTCATCTATATTTTGGTTAAAAAATAAGGTACGTAGCTGCTTCAGCTCTCTATTTGCTCCAACAAAATTGGTTCCGTTATCGCAGTAAAGGTACCGACAAAATCCTCTGCGATTAACGAAACGATCAAGAGCATTGAGGAAAGCCTTAGATGATAGATCGCTGACGACTTATATGTGAACGGCCTTCGTCGTAAAGCATACGAATACTGCGATATATGCTTTATCTGCTTGCTGGCCACGGCGTTTATATCGAACCCAGACTGGTCCGCAAAAATCAACACCTGCATGCAAAAACGGTCTTGCAGGTTTTACTCGATGTCGTGGCAGATTTCCCATAATTTGATTGTATAACTTTGGTCGAGCTCTAAAGCACGAATTGCATTTGTATACCACTTTTTTGACTATATCACGACCACGAATGATCCAAAATTGTTGTCTTAGAATAGCGAGCAGGGCCAGCATGACAATACTTTATGTGAAAATGCCTACATAAAGAAAAAATAAATACATGAGAATTCGGCAAAATTATAGGGTGTTTAGCTTCGAATGGTAAATCCGAATTCTGTAATCGGCCTCCCACTAGAATAATGTCATCGTCATCGAGAAACAGGTTTAAATTTTTGATCGAGCTTTTCGATCGAGTGTCTTTCTTGGCCAACAGCTGCGAATATTCTTCATGAAAACCTTGGAGTTGTATGATTTTGACGATAAACTTCAACGATTGATTCAGTTCGGAGACAGTCAAACACCCATTTGTTTTTAGTTTGCATATGAACTTGGCCCGGCTATTATTTATAAATCGAGCGACAAACCCAAATATTCGGCGAGTGGTGCAGAAATTGTTGGCATATTTGACATTTGGAACACAATCAACATCATTAGGCAGTGCGATAACGCCGACATCACTTTTTTTTCTTTTTTTAGGAACCCGAATTAAATGACTTGGTAACTTTCGGTCAACTAGATGACGAGCTCAATAAAAATTACGATTTCGGAATCCATTAACATTGCTAAAAGAACTGCGGAGCAGAGTTCTAGTCGCGGCAACGAGATGGTTTTGCAACATGCGTATGCTGTGGCAACATCCGTATGCTGTGTTTGGTCTTACAAGATGCGTCAAACACAACCCGCAGTTTCGTGGTCGAACTTTGCGGCTTTATAACGCAGTGGTGGGGCATAAAGTATTTACAGCCTGATATCTTCGCTGCTAACCGCTTCCTTGTGGTCTAACGAAACGTACTCGTGAATGAATTTTTTGTATTGGCATTTGAGATCTGGATGCTTCAACAATTGGCGTTCAAGATTCAAAAAACGATTTTTAGTGGCGTATTTTCAATAAGACTCGCCGAGTAACGAAATATCTTCCTTGAACGGCAGCTTGACAACGAATCTTCCAGACTCCAGTCGTTTGTGATTCTTAGTAAAATGAGCTTCACATTCAGCCTCTTGGTAAACCTTGATTTAGTCTCACCATAATTTTCGACGGTCCAGAACCGTTCAAATAGTTCATGTAATGACGCGGTAACTTCATCATGACTAGACTCAGCACCTGCAATGTAACAGTTATAATTATTTTTAATGTTACCAGTCTTACCAGACACAGTCCATCCGAAATTTGTCTCTTTCAGCAGCGGTAGATTCTCCGCCAAGTAACTTATAAAATATTTCGGTTCCAAGTAACTTATAAAATATTTCGGCTCCTATAAGCATATCGATGCGATGTGGTTGGTTGAATAACGGATCTGCCAAAACTATATTGGATGAATTATTCCAACCTTTAGTTTGGATACTTCTGTTGGGTTGATTTGATGTGATGCTAGGCAGAACTAGCATATCCAAATTATACGAATAATCTGTCGCATGCGATTTTATAAAAACATTAACTTGATGTTTTACCTGTGTACTGGCATCGTTTAAGCAGCTAATCGAAATATTAACCTTTCGTCTTTTTGCTCGCAACAATTTAGCCAAGCACTCCGTGATGATATTTAGTTGCGATCCCAAATCCAATAATACACGACATTTAACAAACTGCCCAGCATAATCTCGAACCAGGACGACAGCCGTAGCTAGCATAACAGAACCTTCACTGGTCTCAGCTAAAACCTTCTTTATTATATGAATGTAGTATGGTCGAACTTAAGCCCGCTGTCTCTTGATTGTGTTTGAGTGACTTGGTTTCAGAGATAGCTCCTGAGTGCGACGGCGATGCTAACGATGAACTAGGAGTTGGCGATGGCTGAAGATTTCTTCCGATATGCAACAAATAATGATGTCGCTGATGGCATATGCAACACTTAGCCCCACGACAATCACGAACAATTAGACAAGCTTTGCATTGATTGCGGACGACTGTATGGTATTGAACGCAATTGCGGTCGATTTGCAATTGAGTTTTCTAACATCAAACATCTTTTGACTAGATATAGGCTTCCAGTTCCTTCCAGGTCGGTACAGAAGTAGTGGGAGCTTCTTCCTCCCATTTGATTAGAGTAGAATTCTCCAACTTTTTAAATACGATATACAGCAATAATGCGTCCGCCAGATGATTACCTAATACTAGTAAGGCTCGAAGATTAGCGTTGACTGTATCGATAAGCCTGATGACACTGATGACACTGATTTGCCGGCGGTTGGAATTTCACTTATTTCTTGGATATGAGCTTGATAAATGAGCCGTTCGCTTTCGTAACGGTTTTTCAATAATGCTAGTGCCTCAGTATAATTTGCGTCGGTCAACTCCAATGATGCTAACTTTGCGATACAGTTATGTTTGATGGCGTGATGCGAAACTCGAAACGAGACGATAACTTGATGAAATTGATCGATAAAAAATAAAAACATCAGATTTCAATTTCAGCGAAACGACAACGACAGTGATGATATATTTGGATTACTTTCAGGGAAACGACAGCAACAGCAACATATACTCGGTTGATCCGGCTCGAAGGACCAAATGTTTAATGATAAACTACTTAATTTAATTTAATTAAACCAACGATAAATATTTATTTACACTTCTTAATGCGCAGATATATTTCTTTTTTGATGCGCATGATTTGGAGATTCTAGAACAACTAAAAATAATAATAATTACAGGACGTTAACAATTTGACCATCGACAAATACATAAAAAAAATATTACGCTACAACGGTATTAATCAAAAAACATTACAAAAAAATATATAAAGAATGATAAACAGGGTCAAATTGCACCAAAACCAGCAATCAACAGATAGTTCAACAATTCCAAAATAAAGTTCTTGGAGGGATTGTAAACGCCCCTTGGTACACTCGTAATAGTGACTTTCATAGAGATCTCGGAATAGACACAGTCGCAAGTGAAATAAATAAATGTGCTCAAAAACTTCAGTTGTCTCTAAGACTACCTCATCAAGAGCGTAGTATAAGAAGACTCAAAAGACTAAAACCTTTAAAGTTACCTGAGTAGTGCGCATAATGCAAAATCAACCAAAACAACACTTTATGGAACACATAGGAGTGGCTTTATTATTATATTGTTAGAATCAAACGCTGTTAGTCAAAAATGACTACTTAGTTATTTTGTAAAAAATCTTTTTTAAATTAAAAAAAAAAAAAAAAAAAAAAATCGTTGAATAGCCTGTTAACGACATTGCTGAGCCGTCGAAATCTACTCTTAGTTTATTATAAATGATGAAGTCACAAATTGAAATTCGACTCTTTTAATTTAACGACCAATTTCATATCACCCAACTGCTGGTATTCGGCCATAAATTGACTGTAAGCGAAACAGAGATCCACGTCTCACTGTAGTTTACCCTCTAAATTCTGAAAAAAAAAAAACAAAATGGCGGTTACACCTAGTACCATGAAGTTCATTACTATTAACAGCCTTGATTGATCACTCTCCAAAAATTTTTCCAATAGCTAATGCAGACGTCGAGGATCAGAATCGGTTGATACAACATTATTACAACTAGATATTGACGATGCTGTTGTACCGCTATTCACGACCAATCCTAATACGGTGTTTTTAAAAACCGGCAATTCCTTTCCTAATCTTCATACATTTCTGCTCCCAAAGGAGCATCAACGTTTCGTGACTTAAAAAAATGTGGATTTACTAATTTATTATTGGCTGGGACTAGCCATCTTAAAATATCACAAAGAGTTGCAGGTTGAAATTGGAGATTTTGGGCACAATATGCACATGAATTGTATATGACCGAATATGTATTATGGTTTACACATAGACATCGACTAAATGAGACAGAAATACTCCGATTCCACTTATATTCAGATAGTCAGTTGGGATCTTGAATCTAAAATTGCCCGAGCCCTTGACTGTCCAAAATTTCGACATAGCGGTGGTTAAAAATAGAAATTCATGTTTGCATGTAGGTCTTTGTATCTTGTCCGATCATAACATTAAGGTAGGGGCTTTTATTTTATAAAAATTTATCAGTTCACCTATCTCATTCTTTATTTCTACTGCTTTGGTATCGTTTTAACTGTGTTTTAACATTCTAATGAAAAGTTTCTAATTTGAAACGCCACTGCAAAACTTTTATTGCTTTGAATCGGATCTTAGAAACGGATTTTACAAATTGTTTGTGTGGATTGGGATGTTAAAATTCAAAACTCTCTCTTTCGTTAACAAAAATAAACAAAACCTATGTACACAATTGAGTGTATTGGTGCTCTACTACAAGCCGTACTCATTGCATACTCATGCTATTTAATCATATACACATGAGAATGTATTTAAAGTAAAAAACGTGTCGATATATGATTTAGAATATAGTCACTGAGTATAATACAAATAGAGAACTATTTTGTATGCATACCAAATGCCGACTAAAAACAAAATCAATTTTATTTTAAATTTTATTTCGATTTTAACGAAATAAACATATATATTCCGCAAATTGATAATGTCTCTTTTTAGCTGCAATGATTTGTATAAGCCAAATTTCAAATAATACAAACCAATAATTTGAAGGCGGTACAAATGATTACAAATATTAACAAACATAAAATGTAATTGAATATAGATCAGCTGTGTTATCATTTCTATAAAAATCAATTTCAATGTTGGTATTAGTTTACGTTTCTAAATATATGTAAAACAAGTTTTGGTTGACCAAACTTGAATTTAAAAAACAAATTGAAATTACAATTTTATTTAGAACCAATTAACTTAACAATTTTCAGGTATTTTATTTTTCGTGCTCACT
Organism: Tipula confusa; assembly: GCA_963556175.1. Classification (NCBI taxonomy): domain Eukaryota; kingdom Metazoa; phylum Arthropoda; class Insecta; order Diptera; family Tipulidae; genus Tipula; species Tipula confusa. The sequence continues at coordinate 101,493,241 of OY744477.1, read as the reverse complement.
AATATAACTCGTTAACACTAAAACACACCGGAATGATACATATTTATATGAAATGTATTTAATCTATTACGTATAGATTAATTAAATTAATTAAAATTAGTTTTATTAGTTTATATTATTATATAATCGAAATTGATTAGTCTGTGTAAATTCATAAATATTACCGTTACAATAAATTTAAAAAATATAGGCTTATATTAGACTCAGTTCTTTTAAATTGAATCAAATCAACAGATCATATTCGACTCATATTCGATTCTACCGGGCCATAATTCTTAATTTTTTTTTATTTTATTTATTTATCAACTTAGAATGTACATTATTATATTTGTTATAGGTATTTAAGTAATTGTATATAGCAATATACATTTGGCAAATATTCCAGTTTAAAAATTTGTCTATATTTATACACATATGTATTCTTAAAAAAAAAAAAAAATATATATATATATATATCATCAAAGAATCTCCTGTACTTTTTGACAGTGGCACTGTCCTTTTTGACAGTGGCGCACGGCGTTTTACGTTTTTCTTGATTTTTCTTGAAAAAGCTAATTTTTGAAGTCCTCTTTCTCAAAAACCACTTAACTGATTTGAATGTTTTATATCTCAAATGGAAGGAAATGAATGGATCTTATAAATAACGTTACAATTTTTAAAAAGTTGTTTATTAAAGAAAAAATGTGTTGTTTTGAAAATGTCATTTCCCGTTATTTTCAACCTCAATGAGTTATCACTTTTTTTATTTTTTTTTCAAAGCTTATTCATTTATCAAACAAATAAAAAAATAAAAAAGTAGTGTTATCTTTCATGTTTAAAATATGATTTTTTGAATATTTCAGGATCTGAATATTTTAAACCAAAAATCTATCAAACTTTTTCTTTGATAATTTTTCTTGAATTGTTCACTAACTGACACTTTTGGCAATGCAATAAAATCCTAAATTGGTTGTTAATATAATCTTTATTATGCAATATCAAAAAGTTTTTGCTTTGAGCAAAATGAAAATTTTCTAATATCTAAAGATGTCTTATTAATTTTACAAAATCTATGATATTTATACCTGATATTTGTACCTGATATTTGTTCTCCTGAGCTATATTTATTTTTTAATTATTTTTCTATTACATTATAATCTTTATTAGTAAAAAATAAATAGTTTAATTTTGATTCTTTTTCCACGGCCCATGAATAGAGTTCAAGTGGCGTAGTTATTTGGTTTTTAAATGATCTTTTTAAATTCGCTCTAGCAGCATTCCTCTTGAGAACTCCTCCTAATGCATCACAAGGTCCTTTTCCGATGCAAGTTGTAAAAAAATGCCATTCTGCTTCCATATCGAAGCCCTCCTTCAAATTACATAGATTGTAGAAACTCATTTTGTTTTTGTACTGAGCCCCAGATTCATCGGAAAGAAAGCAAATTTTCGTAACGTGCCTTAATTTTTCCTTTATAAAATTAACTAGGCCGGTAATAAACAATCTAACAGCTACATGATTATGTTTTGGTGCCTCAATATAGCTATCAAGCTTGTGAATTCCAAACTACTATCGTTTTCCATCGTATGACCAGTTTCCCAATGAAATCCTTTAACCGCATCCTGAACTACAAATGAATAGTTTTCAGAAAAGTCACATATAACTATACATTTATCAGTTGCTACATTTAATTTTCTCCATTTCAGGTAATCTGCTTGTTGTTTTGCAGATAAATTCTTAAGAATATTATCGGTTCCCGGGCAGGTTGGACATTCGTTTAAATAGCATAATGTGCTTGGAGTAGCGCAAATAATCTGCGAAATAAGATCTTGATAGCTTCCCACTTCGTATGATAAAAGGATTTGATTTGATTTTATTAAACATAAGTTTAATATTTTGATGATATGTGCAGACGCAAATAGTATGTGTGCCGCTATAGAGTTCGCTAATACGCAGTACTCTGGACGAAGTGCAGCAAAACTAGAAAATCCAATTTTTGTATTTCGATAGGTTTAATAATTTAAATATTTGATGAGCTTCCTTCAAATTACAAAAAACCAATCTACGCTTATTTGTAATAATATCTCCATCCTTCTGATGACACTGTCACATACTCGACTTATTTCATCATCTTCATAAAATTTCTGCACCAACAATGGTATTTCTTGATTAAGAGTTGTTGATCCTACTTTGGTGTTCGGTGTTGGCATGATACCTTTTTCTTTTTGAATCTGTTTTGCTTTATTTGCCATATAATAAGACACACCAAACTCATCTTGAATTTTCCGAACATGCCAGCTTTTTGGTACCGATGTTAAAATAATATACTTTTCATTTGTTGTTGTAGACATTCCATATTTTTCTCGTAATTATTGAATCCTTTCAATACTATCGCCTGGTATGTCATTGAACTGCACGGAAGCATAAATATTTTCTCAGAAATTTTCGCTGAAATTATTATTGTTTCGTTCGGTTTTTAGATAATGACCTAATTTTAGAAAGATAGAAATATGGGTGGTGGAACACCTGTTCTTTATTTCTTCTTAGGTAGAAATTTAAAAATTTAAAATAAATTAGATATAGGCATATAGCTCAGTAAAACAAATAGAAGGTATTCATAAATATCATAGATTTTGTGAAATTAATAAGACATCTTTAGATATTAGAGAATTTTCATTTTGCTCAAAGCAAAAACTTTTTGATATTGCATAATAAAGATTATATTAACAACCAATTTAGGATTTTATTGCATTGCCAAAAGTGTCAGTTAGTGAACAATTCAAGAAAAATTATCAAAGAAAAAGTTTGATAGATTTTTGGTTTAAAATATTCAGATCCTGAAATATTCAAAAAATCATATTTTAAACATGAAAGATAACACTACTTTTTTATTTTTTTATTTGTTTGATAAATGAATAAGCTTTGAAAAAAAAATAAAAAAAGTGATAACTCATTGAGGTTGAAAATAACGGGAAATGACATTTTCAAAACAACACATTTTTTCTTTAATAAACAACTTTTTAAAAATTGTAACGTTATTTATAAGATCCATTCATTTCCTTCCATTTGAGATATAAAACATTCAAATCAGTTAAGTGGTTTTTGAGAAAGAGGACTTCAAAAATTAGCTTTTTCAAGAAAAATCAAGAAAAACGTAAAACGCCGTGCGCCACTGTCAAAAAGGACAGTGCCACTGTCAAAAAGTACAGGAGATTCTTTGATGATATATATATATATATATTTTTTTTTTTTTTTAAGAATACATATGTGTATAAATATAGACAAATTTTTAAACTGGAATATTTGCCAAATGTATATTGCTATATACAATTACTTAAATACCTATAACAAATATAATAATGTACATTCTAAGTTGATAAATAAATAAAATAAAAAAAAATTAAGAATTATGGCCCGGTAGAATCGAATATGAGTCGAATATGATCTGTTGATTTGATTCAATTTAAAAGAACTGAGTCTAATATAAGCCTATATTTTTTAAATTTATTGTAACGGTAATATTTATGAATTTACACAGACTAATCAATTTCGATTATATAATAATATAAACTAATAAAACTAATTTTAATTAATTTAATTAATCTATACGTAATAGATTAAATACATTTCATATAAATATGTATCATTCCGGTGTGTTTTAGTGTTAACGAGTTATATTAGTGAGCACGAAAAATAAAATACCTGAAAATTGTTAAGTTAATTGGTTCTAAATAAAATTGTAATTTCAATTTGTTTTTTAAATTCAAGTTTGGTCAACCAAAACTTGTTTTACATATATTTAGAAACGTAAACTAATACCAACATTGAAATTGATTTTTATAGAAATGATAACACAGCTGATCTATATTCAATTACATTTTATGTTTGTTAATATTTGTAATCATTTGTACCGCCTTCAAATTATTGGTTTGTATTATTTGAAATTTGGCTTATACAAATCATAGCAGCTAAAAAGAGACATTATCAATTTGCGGAATATATATGTTTATTTCGTTAAAATCGAAATAAAATTTAAAATAAAATTGATTTTGTTTTTAGTCGGCATTTGGTATGCATACAAAATAGTTCTCTATTTGTATTATACTCAGTGATATAGTGTAAAATAAAATAAACATTTTCATACTAAAAAACAAAAGAGAGTAAAAATTGTAAAAAAAAAAATTAAAAGTTAAAATTGATGTTATCTCTTTCTTATACAAAACACAAATAACTAAAAAAGAGACGAAAAATTTCACAATTATCCATACACATTAAATAGTGTGCGTAACTTAGAGATAAAAATGTTAAATAGTGGTAGTAGGAATGAGAAAATTATACATTTTTTGGTATGAATTTTCACAGAACTCTTTTCACGACAAGCCGTATTGAAATTTTCGTTGACACATATTCTCATATATTTTTAAACTGTATTAGTGGAAATATATACTTTAGATGTGTAAGTAACTTTCAAAATCCATTTATAAAAAATCGTAATTTTTTTCTTTAAATAACGCACACCATTACCATAATTGAGTATTTTTCACGCACACTCAATATTCAATTATGGTAATGGTGTGCGTTATTTAAAGCTCTCTAAGCTCGAGATCGCAATAATTATGAGAAGAAATTAATTTTCTCATTGTTTTGCTGGCTTAGTGCAAAAATGAAAAAATTTTTGAATAAAATTATCGTAATCAAACGACAGCACATTTAAACAACGTTTCAAACAATTATGGACGATATGGCAATAACAATTCGCTTTTTAGAACATACGGATTCAACGTTTTCAAGTTCTGATAGAGAGAATTATTGTGTCCGAAATTTGAATTGTCCGCGCTAAAAGCTGAAATTTTCTCTAGAGGTAAACCTAAATAATTGATCGATTTTTGTATTGCACTAAACATACCAGTTGCAGTTTCATCAGCGTTTTCAAAAAAATCTACAAGTTTGTTTTCAATTCCGTTCTCGATTGTGTAATACTGTAATACTATAGGAAAAAAATTTCTATTTTTGTGATTCGAAGCATCTACTTGTAATGAATAACAAATGTTGTTAGCAATTATTTTAGATATAACCTCTTCCATTTCTTTAGGAGCTAATACTTCTGTCACAATCGCCTCAGCTTTAGTTTGGCCGCAGTTAACTTTATTTCCAATTTTGGAGTCAAAATGTGTAGCTTTAATTAATTTTAGGCAGCAATCCAATGAATTGTATGTTTGGTTGTGTTTGATACAATGATAAATATGGGTACGTTCTGCTGGTGTACTTTAATCTTCATCGGTTGAATCTTTAACATTCACAAATGTAGTGATTGTAACACTGCAACCGGCAATTGTTAATTTTGTCTGGTGATTTTTTGTTCTTTCGTAGTCTTCTATGGCTCGAAATCCCTTATTAGAAACTGATATTTCCACACTACATAAATTACAGTAAGCCTTACCACTTGAAGCTTTTTTTAATCAACTTGTCAGTTGCACCCAGAAATCATTAAATTTGGTTATTCGTTTCATTTTTTTTCAGGTTCATTTGAATTTAATGACATTGTACTTCCTAAAAAAAATGAAGATTTTTTAACAATATTCTAAAATTCAAATATTCATATTACTTACAGGTAACTTTGAACGTCAATAAAACAATTAATTCCCAAATTATGACCTGATATCTCATAAAACAATGAAAAGAATTTACGAATTTACTTTTACGTTTAAATAAAATTGTTGCCAACTGCAAAACATAATTCAATATAATCCGTTAGAAAACAATCGCTACCACTAGAAAAATTAACTATGTCAAATTTAAAGTCGCCAGTAAACGAAGATAACTAATCCGCAAATTTTATTTACAAAAAAAAAAAAAAAAAAATACAAATAAAAATGGATAATTGAACATAGTTAAATATATTATAATTATATTACAACCAGAGATGAGAAATTTATATGTAAAAATCATTTTGCTAGCGTTTGTGTGATTCGATTAACTGAGCTGCATATTTTCATCTGCCTGCGTGAAGGGAAGGCAGCATTTAAAAAAAATGTGAAATAAAAAATACTGCAATGTTTGTGTTGTACAAAAACACAAATCTTTTGTTTTTTTTTTTGTTTGGTAATTGGTATTATTGTTTATTAGTTTTTTTTTTGTTTTATTGGTTTTGTTTCTATTACTTTTCTTTTTATTCCAAAAAAAGAAAGGGAAACTACATAAATTGTTAATTTAACTAGCAATATTGACTGAATTTGACTATTATAGACTGTTTAAATCTATAATTTATTGCTCATTATGGTTTTTATATCCAACGAGAAAACAATTTTTAAAATTGTTTTTAGACATTTAGACAAATAGGATTTTTCCATCTCGACGAGGACGCGAGGACAAAACAGTCAAACGAGGACGGGTGGCAACCCTGGTTTGGACTGTGTGCGAAACCTATGATAAATATTTGTGATTAAAGTTTTTGACATTTATCTGAAAAATATTCCCCTACATTTCCAATTTTTTATTACGCTGGCCGAAAAGTATAATAATTAATTGGAATATTTCCACGCCTTATATGTTTTAAATTCCCTTTCTGTGAGGTACTCGTATAAAAACTATGAGGAAAAATTACATTTATTATCAATATTTAATTACAAAATTGTCATAGTAACGAAAAAGCCAAATTTTTTTTTATATGGTTTTTGAAAGGTACTTATAATTTGTTTTATTGTATTTATCCGAGTGTGCTACGATGAGTTTGGCTTTTATTATATAAAGTTTTGGTAATTGTCGAAAATTATCATAGCACCTGACCGTGATAATTTGGGTGTCTCGATTTTATCAAGTAAATGTCAAAAATTTGTGTACTCACAATTATTTATCATGGATTTCGGACACAGTCTAAGTGATCAAATATTAGGCTTCCGAACACGATCAACTGTATGCATTGCTGAATTACACCGCTCTTACTACGAGTCACTGTAATGGTTTAAACTGAAATACAAAACGGCATCACTTGCGGTATAAATTTTGGTACATGTCTGAACTATCAGATTATACTTGCCACAAATGTTGTGCCGATACCACAATTACAAAATACACCTAACATCGCCGCACGATTAGAATTCAATTTAAATTCTAATCCGAAAATTATTAATTCCCAAATGGAAAATTGTTTAACGTAAGTATATATGTGTGTGTGTGCGCATACAATGTAAACATAAATACGAGTAACTAGATAGGAGAAAGTATGAGATCTGGGTCACCCCTATATTCTCACGTTTTTTAAATTATATATTTACTTATGGTTGTGTACACTAGGGTTGATTATTATACTGTCATATGAAACAACCCCAAATTAATTTTTCTTATATGAATTTAGAATCGTAGTCGTATAAAAACGAATTAATATTGGAAAATTGTACAACAATTTTCGAATAGTTACTGGGAAAATCAATTTTCGTAAAGGTGAAATATCGCAATCAACCATAATTATGTGATTGTACATATTTAGTGTGAAAGAAACGCGCCACGGACTCTTGTCGTTGACCATCCATTTCCTTTATTAATGTAACGCATGTGACAAGAGGTTAACGGAAGTCGCACGTATAATGGTTGTCACAGGTAACATAATTTACGTTAATAGTTAGTAACATGCCTAATAGAAAATGTACATCCGTATTAGATCTTCTCGCAGAACATGACCCAGCGATATATATATATATATATATATATATATATATATATATATATATATATATATATATATATATATATATATATATATATATATATATATATATATATATGTATATATATATATATATACATATATACATATATATATATATATATATATATATATATATATATATATATATATATATATATATATGTATATATATATATATATATATGTATATATATATATATATATATATATATATATATATATATATATATATATATATATATATATGTATATATATATATATATATATATATATATATATATGTATATATATATATATATATATATATATATATATATATATATATGTATATATATATATATATATATATATATATATATATATATATATATATATATATATATATATATATATATATATATATATATATATATATATATTGATATTTATATTATATATATATATATATATATATATATATATATATATATATATATATAAATATAATATATATATATATATATATATATATATATATATATATATATATATATATATATATATAATATTTTGGGATTGTCTTCTTACTTGTAACTCATCACTAGATAGCACTGCATTACATCAACTAATACCAGCTATGATTCACCTAAATTATCAAGATCAGTTGTCGTTTTAACACATTTAGATTTAAACAAGTGCATCTAACAAACGAAAATTACCTTTTCACTAATTTAATTAATAAATGTCAATTAAAAAACTTTTTGGATATCAAAATGGCAAAAAAACAATTTCACAATCAATGTCAACGTCTTGGTTGAATAAAAATTTATCTTGCTGAGGAAATACCAAAATAGCGACACAGGAACATAAACAAAAAGAAAATTAAAAACTGTATTTATGTTTCACAGCAGTCACCCAAATGTTCGACAATTAATTTTTAGTGCAGTGCATTAAAAATTTAAAATCAAAGTAACATGTTTAAAATTTGTTTACTTTGTTTTGTTTTAATTTTTTTCTATTCAGTAAAAATTTTATATTGTGCGCGTCAACATTTCATATTTTGTATATTGTCTGTAGTGTAAATTTATTTTTAAGTACTGGAAATTATTTAAAATGCCTGACCGGATCAGAGCCTTTACTTTAAGACCTACTGAAACATTTCAAAAGCTAGACGCACAGTTGAAAACCTAAAAGTACGATCTTTTATGCTTCAAGAACTGCTGCAATACCCGAAGAACGAGATACACAAACTGCGAGTCCGAATACTTTTTAGAGCATATTCGGGAATACAACACATGCTTTCAAATAACATCGTTTGGAGCGACGAATATTGTGCGATATGGAAATTTTATACCCACATTCAAAGTACAAAGAGATGTAAGAGCGTATGACTTGAAAGTTATTATCAGAGGAGACAGGGTAAACGCCTCTGAATGAGCATGAACGACGCTTCAGTGCTCCAACTGCACCTGAAGTATCAGTTGCAATTGTGGGAACAGAGATTACCTGGTGAGATATAGCGAATGATAAAACAGTTGCTCCGTATATTGAAGTCATAATATATCTGATGAAATCAAAGATTTATTTCTGTCTGGCCAGCAACCACCCCATCGGCATGTTCTTACAGCGAGAGTAATTGGATACGTTTTATGGATCCCTTTACTTACAACCATATATATGGAAATGTAGCTGGTGGATGTATTCGATTAAATGGCTATGATTACATGGCCATATCGCGTAATTTGATTGGATGAGAAAATTACTCCAACCCAAGTTGGCGACATAGTTAATGCTGAGCTGCTCGATCAAAAAGGAAATTCAGAATTATTTAGAATTGCGAAAAACTTATGATTCATGTGAACAAAGGATATAGAAATGCGGGCATCGGACATGCAAATCCCATAATATACACTTGTCAATGAAGTCAAACAATTTCAAATGAAACGTTATATAAGCAGTAATGAAGCTGTATGGCGAAATCTTGGTTTCATGAATGTTTTAAACACAAAGATGACCACAATCGTTTCAAGCAGTAAAAACTTTTAAGAAAAGACTCTTAACAAACAATCAACGACTCGCGTACGATACAGTTATGGAGCATGTACGAAGTGGAAACGGCTGGCTTCTTTTTACCGACGTACCAGGAGACACAGGAAAAACATTTCTACTTAATTTAGTGCTTGCCGAAATTCGAGTTAACCATGAGATTGCTCTAGCTGTGGCATCATTGGGGATAACAGTAATGCTTCTTAGTGGAGGACACACAGCAAATTAGGCCCTCAAGCGGCCAAAAAATATACCAAATCATAATTTATAATGTACCACGGTCCATAAAAAGGAGTTGTGACACTTGATCAAACTCTGCGAGATTTTCAAAGCTTCATTCTAAGATCAACACCAGGAGACAAGCTGAACGCATGTCTGAAAAATAAGCCTCTCTTACAAACAAAAAATTACACTGTTGATCAATATGCGTATTTGTCAAGCAACTTTTGGATATTGAAGATGGCAAATTTCCGGTTCTTTTTGAAACCCAAGGAATGTCTTTCCCCTGAATTTTGGTCTACTTCAATCACGAATTGAAGATCTTGAAAATAAGATTTTTCCGAATATTACTAACAACTTCAGGAATCACGATAGGCTATTCGAGCGAGCTATTTTAGTTTTAGCAATGACAGTAAACCAATCACAAGAGCAGTCATTGAGTGTTTGCAGCATTAGCCCTAGAAAATTAATGCTTTCCGCATGGTCAATTGTGTCATGTCGCCTGTCCCTGTCGGAAAAAGATTAGCTTTGTTTGTATAAAGGAATTGGAACAAATTCACATGGTCTCAGGATGTGCACATTCCAGGCATATCACACAGTTCTAGCATTTCAGTAGTGTACTTTGATGAAGGCACCTATGCATCATAACTTGTGAAGCATTTTGAGTCCAAATTAATTTTTTTTTTGTAAAATCGAGGATGGTTAAATTATTTTATTTATTCAAAAGTTAATAGTATAATTATAGAATGAGAGCAGAACGATGAATTAGTTTTACTAAAAAATCGATAAGTCAAATACTGAAATATATTGGTTTGTTTTAAAAATTGACTTGTAAATAAGGTCAAGGGTAGAAGAATTTTTTGGGCTTAGTTTTGATGAATTGTTATTGAATTAGTATTTGGGCGATAAAGGCCGATGAAATAATTTTTCATTTATCAAACTAGATAGACACATTAGATAGACTAATTAAGTACAAGAGTCTAGTTCTAAAGGTTTCTGCTTTTAGAGTCTTCTTACTGCATTCCTGATGGTATCCAATAAATGACGCTGGTTAAATTTTGGAGCCGGGATATTCTTAATTGGTACAACCCAAAATTTGAATACTTTTAGCTCCATACCTGTTTGTTTGTTCGAGGGTCATGCCAAGGTATTTAGGAGTGTTTGAATAGAGACTGGCTGTCATTAAATTACCTTCTACTAGGGTCCGGTTAAATTTCTGGTTTGTGAAATTATGTAAACCAATTTTTCTTAGGTTCGGCTAATGCGCCATTCCTTTGTCAAATAACTCGCAAATGTTGCTGTGTTTCATCTCTTGTTTTCAAATTTTTTGGAGTATGCCTGCTGATATTTTCATGTGTCGTTTTGCAATATAAGATTTAAGAAGTAGCTTATGTGAAGTAGCTCTCGGTGCTGTTTATATTCAACCCTTTGATGCCAAACTTTGTCAAAAGCGTGTGCTACATGTATATCTCAAAAGATACTAGAGCATGTCGGTTATTCTATAAGCTTCTTCTATCGTATAGTGATTTGTTTCTAAACCGAAGTTTGATGGCATTATCGGCTTAAGCCTCTTGAGCAATAATTTAAGTGAAATCGGCTTATACGATTTTTTCTCGTTTGCTGGTTTTCCTGGTTTGAAGATCATAACTACATTTGCAACTTTTGGTCTAAAGACTGCATTGATTATTTGAACCATTTTTTGGAGTTCTTTTTCGGGAATAGGCTTTACAATATGACCAAAAATTAAATAATATCCTGGCGCCTTTTTCGCACTTAAATTACACTTGATCTCATCTTTTAATTCCTGTAATGTTACGAGTTCTTTGCTTTGATAATCGATTTTGCTTAAAGTTCTTATGTTTTCATCAACTGTTCACCTAGGTAATGGTAGATAAATTTGTCAATTAGCAATCGGGGTGCGACGGTTGTACAAGCTCCTCGCGCTGCATCCTGAGTAACGCCAAAAGTATAACCATTGATCGGCAGGGTAGGCCCTGATTGGTTAATTTCAAACGGAATAACCCAGGCGTCGTAACTGGAAATGATCAGTGCATGACTGAATGCATGGGCAAATTTACTTTTGTCATCAGTATATGGGTGGGAAACCCAGAACAAAAAAATCCATAATGGAAAAAACAGATAAGGAGGAAACGTACGGTGCAGGGAACGGAGACCCAGTGCCGGCGGCTGGAGAGAGTGTGCAAGCGGGCTCTAAGTTGTCGTTATCCAATGACCGCAAAGTTTCAGCAGTGGTGCACTTGGCAGCTGAAACTGATAATACAACAAGCACTGCTACTGCCGTGGCAAACTTGGCTGCAGTAACAGTAAATTTTACAAGGGAAAATGAGAACCCATTTCTGAGAGGTAACAAAATCTTGAGATCTCCAACAATAAAAAAAGCTAATTCAATAGGAGATATTAGAAAGAATAATCCATATCAATTAAGAAAAGAGAATGAAGATAAAACTGCCTCAAACATAGAGAGTGAAAACCGGAATCTCTATGCAAATCTGAAGAGTCTAGAAGAAATGGTGTCAAAGTTAAATAACGAAGTTATTTTACTAAAAAAAGAAAATGAAAACCTAAAACGCATCATTCAAGCGGGTGGACATTCAAACAATAAGGATACCATTGAATACCACACAGATGAAGAAGAACTCGAGCGTGAAATTCATCCGAATAAGAAATCTGAAAGTGATTCTCAGTGGACACTCGTGACAAAAAAACCTAAAAAAAGAGTAACAATAAATATGGAAGTTACTGACGAAGACGAGCCACCAAGAGAAACTGCTTGGGCATTGAAAAAAAGCAAGCCCACAAAGAAAAGAAAAGCAGAATCATCGCCAGAATATATTGGACAAGCAGCACCCAAAACGAGTAATGATAAAACTCAACAGAAAGAAAACCAAAAGCAACCAGAAAATATTGAGCAAGTAACCCGGACATCTGTATTGGGTAATGCAACTACTCAGAGCAATAAAAATCCTAAACCACAGAAAATAATTCAGCCACCACCTATTAATATAGTTGGTGTCAAAGACTACCCTACGATCAATGCCTTGATGAAAAATATCACGGATAAAGATTACAAGTTAGTAGCATTAAACAACGATGTCTGGAAGGTAAATGTACCAGACCCAGAAACATACCGTACACTTACCATGAAGCTTAACGCTGACAAGTTTCAGTGGTATACTTATGAAGATAAGCAAGCTAGACCAATTAAGGTTATGGCTAGAGGGCTACACCATACATGTGAAAGCAAAGATATAATAGCTGAGTTACAGAATAAAGGGTTAGATATACAGGATGCTGTCAATATGATCAAAAAAGACAGAACTGAAAGCGATAAAGGAAACCGCGAACTGGTAAGAAGGGGACTACCGCTCTTTATGCTTACGTTTGGCAATAAAGAAAACATCCAAAATATATATAATATTCGAGCAATTCAAAACATGAAAGTTAGAATAGAGCCAATGAGAAAGAATACTTCAAAGATAGTCCAATGCAGAAAATGTCAAAGTTATAATCATACTCAGAAATATTGTGGGCGTGACGCAAGATGTGTCAAATGTGCTGGTAAGCATCTCACGAGCATGTGTACATTAGACAGAAACACTACAGCAACATGCATAAATTGTAAAGGACAACACCCTGCAAATTATCGTGGTTGTGAAGTAGCTAAAGAATTGCAAAAAATTAGAAACCGTGCAAGAAATTCTGTGCAAAATCAAAGAAACCCTGGTACAACAAACCAACCGAACAATAAGGGATTATACAATCTGCGAGGTAACGCATCATATGCAGAAGTTGCTAAAAATCAAGAATCAACCACAAATGTAAATAATACTGGCCAAGTTCAAATAGATTTCATCAAAACCATAGAAGCTTTAAGTAAAAAACTTGACGAGCAAGCTGATATAAATAAACTTATATTTGACCAATTGAAAACTCTATCATCGCAGTATTCCAACGTGAACAAAAATAAAAATTAATTTACAAACGCTGAGAATAGTAATATGGAATGCAAATGGGCTAATCCATCATATACCTGAGCTAGAAATAGTTCTAAACATGCAAAAAATTGACATATGTTTAATCTCTGAAAGCCATTTTAATAGATCTTCATATTGCAAAATACGTGGGTACAGTTTCTACCATGCTATTCATCCAGCAGAAAGGGCAAGAGGGGGATCTGCCATTTTCATTAAAAATAATATAAAACACCATGAAGAAATGAAGGTTGAAACTGAGTCCATGCAAGTGACAACAATCACAATTCAAACTAAGAACAAAGATGTAAGTATCTCAGCTATATACTGTCCACCACGCTATAACTTAAAAAAAGAAGAATATGAAAAACTTTTTCACTCTTTGGGACGATGTTTCATTATTGGAGGTGATTTCAACGCAAAACACACATTTTGGGGCTCCAGAATTACAACACCAAAAGGAAGAGAACTGTTTAAAGCAGCCAAAAAAATAAAATGCGACTTCCAATCTGGTGGCGCACCTACTTACTGGCCAACAGATCTAAACAAAACTCCTGATCTTATAGATTTCTATGTAACAAAAGGAATATCTGACAACTACATACGAATTGAAAATAATGAAGACCTTACATCAGATCACTCTCCTGTTATCATGACATTCAGCGAAACTATTATTCAAAAAGAAATATCACCAAGATTTTACAACAGGAACACTAATTGGAAACTTTTTCGTGAATTGTTAAATGAAAATATCAAACTGCAAGTGCCAATAAGAAGATCTATGCACATTGAGGAAGAAATTGACAGACTAATTGAAAATATACAGCAAGCAGCGTGGCAGAGCACTCCACGCGAACCTGCAAATAACATTAGAGGCACAAATTATCCACTCGAAGTAAGAGAACTGGTGGCTAAAAAACGTAAAGCACGTAAGTTCTGGCAAATAAATCGAACTGCAGCTAATAAAACCGAGCTAAATAACTTATGTAAAAAACTGAAATCTATTATCAGGAAAGTAAAAAATGAAACAATAGAATCATATTTATCTTCACTTACTGGTCAAAAAGACACTGAATACTCCTTATGGAAAGCAACAAAATCGATCAAGAGACCAAAAAATTCAACAGCACCTATTAGAAATGATAATGGTACGTGGGCTCGTAGTAGTAAGCAAAAAGCGGATCTGTTTGCGAGACACCTCGAAGAAACTTTTCAACCACTACCCAGACAATCTGCGAATGAAAATGTTAATTTTGTACACAGATCAAATGAGCTGGAAATACAAACTGTAACTCTCCGTGAGTTAAAAGAAGAAATAAAAAGTGTAAATCCGAAAAAAGCTCCTGGATATGATTTAATAACTGGGCAAATTATAAAAGAACTACCAGACAAAGCAATACACAAACTTCTGCACATAATCAATGCTGTGTTTAGATTAAGATACGTTCCAAGGCAGTGGAAGGTAGCAGAAGTGATCATGATTTTAAAGTCAAACAAAAACAGTAACGATAAAAAGTCATTTAGACCAATATCTCTACTTCCTACTATATCGAAGATATTTGAAAAACTACTTCTGAAGAGACTAAAGCCTATAATAAAGGATAATGATCTTATACCTGCTTATCAGTTTGGGTTCAGAGAAAAACATTCGACCCTAGAGCAAGTTCATAGAATCACAGATATTATAGAACGTACTCTAGAAACGAAAAAGATATGTTCAAGCCTCTTCTTGGATGTAGCGCAAGCATTTGATCGTGTATGGCATAAAGGATTAGAGTACAAGTTACATCGCGATCTTCCCAAACAGTATTATGAAATCCTAAAATCTTACATAACCGACAGGCATTTCCGTGTAAAATATGAAGATGAATATTCGGATCTAAAGAAAATTTCAGCAGGAGTGCCGCAAGGAAGCGTTTTAGGCCCCATCTTGTACCTCCTGTACATACGAGATATACCACTAATGAAAGAAACAACCATAGCTACATTTGCTGACGACACAGCAATTTTGGCAGTTGGGAGTAATGTAACGCAAGCTACAGAAAAATTACAAACATCAATTAATACAGTTAGTAACTGGATGAAGAAATGGAGAATTAAGCTCAATGAAACAAAATCGGTTCATGTGAATTTTACTAATAAAACAAACTATGTCAGTATACCAATCGTAATAAACTCTAAACAAGTCCCTTATGCAAATACAGCAAAATATCTAGGGATGACGCTTGATGCCAAACTTAAATGGACAGAACAGGTCAAAAAGAAAAAGAACGAATTAAACATCAAATACAGGAAAATGTATTGGCTCATAGGTAGAGACTCGGAACTATCTATACATAATAAATTGCTCCTATATCGGCAAACTCTGAAACCTGTGTGGACTTACGGAATACAGCTTTGGGGCTGTACTAAGAAAACAAACGTTAAGATAATTCAGACGTTCCAAAATAAAGTACTTCGGAATATTGTAAATGCCCCGTGGTACATTCGAAATGAAGACCTGCACCGTGACTTAAAGATGGAAGACATCAATGAAGTAATTGCAGTTTATGCTGCCAAACATGATTCACGCCTTCAACAACATGAGAATATCGAAATCCGTCGTATGCTGGACTGTCCGATAGCAATACGACGCTTACAAAGAACCAAACCAATGGATCTAGTGATTACAAACTAAAATAATACTATATTATAGCAAATATTTATTTAAATAAATAATTATATTTATCTTTGGGACTAGCCATTGGGCTTTATCCCAACAAATGTGAATTAAGTTAAGATAGAAAAATTGCTAGATGACTTATAAAATAAGTCAGTTGTAATAATAATAAATAAAAAAATAAAAAAAAAAAAAAAAATTAGCAATCATTCTGTCCTAGTTCGATGATTATCGAAACGCTTGAAGCAAATAATTTGCTCCACTCTCTGCAACGATATCGATGCTCTGAAAAAGGGCCGGCTCTCTTTATGCCACAATTCGACTAGTTGCTCATCCCAATTCTTGCCCATTCTGGCATATAAAATAGTCCCAATGAGGACGTAGAGCTCGTCAATTTCCACGTCATACCATATTCGTGGTTGTTTATGTCGGCTTGGATTAATGTGACCATCAAAATAATCCTTCTCCTTACGATTCGTCTCACTCGCGATAATGCACATAATCATAGGTGGCAAAATATTTTTAAAACATTCTTCTGCCTTTATTAAAATGTTTAGCAATTCGTCGATTAATTTCGATTATTCGATTATTTTTGACATTTGTCGATTAATTTTGAACGGTAAAAGTACCGTTATAAATATAATATCTATATTAAAGCTGAGTTCATAAATTTTGAAGTCGAGTTTATGTAAACAGGTTGTGAATGGTGAAACGCACTTAAACGAAAAGATACAAACAGAACAAGGATTCCCTTAATGATTTTGAAATGGTTTGAAATAAAGATAAACCTGACCTAACAGTAACATAATTATGATTTTCTTCCATGAATTCGAATTTCCTTTATAATTTTTTAACTAACCGATTCCAATTGCGTTCTTTGTTTGTCTGGGGTAACCTATTACCCCCTTGCATAGGCCGTGACATATTTTTATTTACTGTGCCACAGTTAATTTGAAATGGTCCGATTTCACCGTTTTTTGATATTTTGTTGTGCTAAACATGTAAGAGAGAAAGCATTCGTAAGTGATTTCGCATTAATTCACTTTTTATTTCACTTTTTTAAAGCATGTTAATGTGATTTAAAATACCGTCGACTAGCTGGACTGTGTCTTGTGTGGGTAACAGTGGAAGAGGATTTTCGAAAAAGAACTCACCAAGCAGTTTGATGGTTTGTTCGTAAACCAATTCAGCTGGTGAGCACTTTATATCTTCTTTCACGGGAGCTCGAATTCCAAGTAAAACGATTGGTATTTCCGAGCTCCAATTAACGGTATTACCTCTGGGTTTGAGAGCAGCTATAAGCTGTCTATGGAAGCGTTCAACCATGCCGTTTGCCTGAGGGTGATACGATGTTGTTCGTATTCGATATGAGCCTAAGAGTTTCGTTAACTCTGTGAATAATTTAGACTCGAATTGTGTTCCTTGCTCGGTAGTGATGTTGCTAGGAACACCGAATCGGGAAGCTTCAGGCCAGCGAGTGAATCGATCGACACAAGTTAGAATATAAGAATATCCTTTGGATGGTGGAAATGGTCCCACGATATCCAAGTGAATATGTTCGAATCGACCTGGTGGAATGTCGAATTGCCCGAAAGGCGATTTTGTATTCCTTTCAACTTTCGATCGTTGGCAGTTTAAACAGGATTGCGCCCATTGGGTCACGTCCTTGTTTATGCTGGGCTAAAAATATCGAGTAGTAATCAATTTACGTGTGGCACGGATACCTGGATGGAAAAGATTGTGCAGAGTATCAAAAATGTTACGGCGTAAAGGCTCTGCGATGTATGGGCGATTGGTGCCCGTCGATGTTTCGCAGTATATTTGCATACTTGGAAGTTTAAAAAGCTCTAGTTTCGAGATGGAGCTAGCATGACCTTCGGAACCAGAAAATAAATTAATTCTGAAGTTCTAAGTCTGCTTTTTGTACTTCGATGATTGTTTGTTAGTCTAAGTGGATTTCTACTTCCGCAGTTTCCGATTCGGTTGTGCGTGAAAGCGTATCAGCAACAACGTTGTCTTTCCCATGAACATAACGACCTTCGACGAAATATCTGAAGTGATTGACAGATAAACCGCGAGTAATTCCCGATCGAATGCTGAATATTTTTTTCAGCATGCGATAGTTTCTTGGAGAAAAATCCCAGTAGCTCCCAACATTTATTATTGAGCTAATGTAGAACTGCTCCGTCGGCCGTTTTCGATGCATCAGTTGTGATGTTAAGCTTCGAGTCGGTCAGAGGATGAGCCAATAACGTTACATTAACCAATTCATCTTTGATATGCGTGAACGCGTGTTCGCTTTCTAAAGGCCTAGAGAAATTCTTTGGTGTTTTGGACTTTTCGAGTAAAGTTGCTAAGTGGAATGAATTGGCGCGAGTGTTTCAGCGAGTTTTCGTATAAATCGAAGGTAATAGTTGACCATGCCGATAAGCTGCTGAATTCGTTTGATTGACGTTGGAGCTGGGAACTCTCTAATGGTGTAAATACGTTCTTCGGGCGGCAATCAAAAGTGTTTGCGCCAAAAATGCATTTCAAGCTCTTGATTCGTACATTAAACTGTGCAAGACGTGCTCGTTTTTCGATGCCACAAGTATGTCGTCGATATAGACAAAAACGAAGTCTAGATCTTGGACTATTTCATTAATAAAACGCTGAAAAGTATGTGCGGTATTGCGTAGTCCAAATGGCATTCGAGTGAATTCAAAAAAGGCCAAATGGTGTCGTGATTGCCGTCTTATGAACATCTTCAGGCGCTAAGGGAATTAAGTGATAAGTTCTGATGAGATCTATCTTTGTACAGATAGTGCATCAATTTACATGCATAGAGAAGTTTTGAATGTGGAGTATCGGAAGGCGATCAGGTACTATGACTGTGTTTAATTGTCGATAGTCCCCACACAGTCTCCCATCTTGGTCCTTCTTCTTTACCATATGTAAAGGGCAGGAAACTGACGATGACGTCATGGTGATGACGATGGTCGACAAATTCCTAATTCCATCATGTGTTGAAATTCAGTGTATGCTGCTTTGTGATGCATCATTACTTGTAAATTGTATTCTGGCTCCGCTGTTAGGGAAAGGTACTTTTTTAGTAGCTTACCATAGCCATTGTCGATTGTAAATTGAATCGGTGTAGGCGTGTCTACGAGTACCGACGTGTATTAATTGTCAGCTGTGTTGCTGAATCAATCAGCCGTTTACGATTGAGATCGACAAGTAGCTTAAATTTACTAAGAAATTAGCCCGAATAATAGGCCTATTTACATTCGCTAAGATGAAAGCGTGAGCAGTTTTGTTCCGTAGGTATCAATTATTGAGGCCATTGGATAATACTAGATCAGATTTGTGAATATAATTCAAATTGGACTTTGATGTCCAATTGACAGGGAGCACCGAAAGGTCGGCTCCTGTGTCTATTAGGGAAGTCAGATTATTCGCCCTATCATAACTGAAGAGTCGGCGCGTAATGTTTGGCGATGTGATTTTCGCCGACTCTACCGCAGTCTCTATATTCGTTTTTTTGAATCACAGATGCAGATTGCTCGAATCTACATGGGGATCGGTATTTCTTTGCGGCATTACGTTATGGTACCAGCATACATCATTTGTATGATTGGCTTTTGATCGTGAGCGTGATCGACTATTGTTAGAAAATCGAGATGGGAGTTCAAACGTGGTAATGGGTCTGAGCTTGAACGATACCGGGGACGAGACCGGTAATTTTTATTAAAATAACTCATCCCTCTTGAACCACATCGATCGCGTGTGGTTAGGTTTCGGATCATGACCTCGAGTCTTCCCAATGTTTCGTTTATGGTTTCGCTGCTATCTGTGGTTTTGTAATATTATGGGGTTTTGGTTGTAATGCGCTACATTGCCGTCCGGGAAACATTGCATCGTGGACGTTTTCGGTAATTTTTCTCAATTCATCGGTTTTTCTTGATGACGGTTGGGCTGCCAACGCAATGCGTAGTGGGTCAGGGATTCTTTGTAACACAACAAAACCAAAACCATATGAAAAATCCATATAAGCGATAGCGAAAATTACAGTAATAGATCACGTTCACACCATCGACATTATCGTTCTAATATAAGCAACAGTTACCTCGTAAATATTAATATCCACAAAAACTTGGGAGATCCTCGTGTATCATCGATACACGAGAATATCAGATCCGTCTAGCAATTTACGATCACAACTTTAAACAACTTTTTAATTGATTCTGGTGCCAGCGTTTCCGTCATTAAATACAATTCCGACAAATATGCAAATATTTTACTGTAATCGATCTAATACGAGACTAGCAGCAAGTGCCTATTGAAGAGTATGATGTCCTGAAAACTGTAATTGAATTAATTCAATTCGGGTTATCCGAGTTTACCAGCATATCTTTTGGTCGGCAAAATGCTGCGCAGTCTTTTCAGAGACTCACGGATTCCAGTTTAAGACGGTTACATTTTTGCTTCGTGAAGGTTCATCGACGATATGCTAATTGCAACACCTAAAGGAAATATTTCAACAATTAAAAGGCGGTGGTCTTTTAATGAACGCTAGCAAATCTGTGTTTGTTTTGGAAGAAATAACATTCTTAGTTCTCATCAGGAATTAAACCATCTAAAACTAGAGTGGAGATTATTTTACAATCTCCTTAACCTAAAACTGTATCGGAACCGTTGAGTTTCTTTTTAGATAAATTTAATGAAACCCAAAAACGGTATAGTACTTATGACCGTAAACTTTAAGCAGTTTTTTTTGCAAATTAAATAGTTGTCTTTTAAAAAAGTTAAATCAACAGCATTAGCATTACAGGCCCAAATTGACCCTTTACTGAGATCTTTTACAAGATCTTTCAGGCCATAAAAACAACTTAAACTTTTATTAATCCGTATTTGCCTACGTCTAGCTGACCAATAATACGATGGTAACCTAACCTTAAGTGCATCACATTTGAATCAATTGGTATCACGGTGGCTAACACAGGAACTGCATCCGTCGATGCAGTTCTGTAAGCTTATGTAATATCAAGAAGAATTTCCCTTTATGTGCTTATTAAGTTCTACGGCGGTTAAAAAATTCATTGCACTCACTAGGCCTTTATATATAGTTTTGAGGGTACTTTGCTTAGGTTAGGTTAGGTTACACCAAGTCTTACATCAAAATCAACCCACAGCCATTTTACAGTTTCGACCATCTTAGTTCTTACTCAGTTCACAGACACCAAAGGCTGTTTTGTGGTATCGACCGTTCCTTTAAGTTGAATAATTGTTTTGGTTGACGAAAGCGCCATCTTAGAGCTGCAATACCAATCAGTATTTTTTTTGATATTACTCTTCGCTATTTTCTTTATCATCCGCGAATGCTACTTGCCATCTATGGTTCTATTGCTGAACGTACTCTTCTCGCAAGTTTTTTTCCGTGAGTGGTATTTTATTTTCCAATTACTCGCTGGTGATTTTGGGAGTCCATTCCCCAATACCGCCAACTTCGGACATTTTCGGAGATCTCCTTTCATAATTTTAAGTGTATTTTGAACGAAAATGCTTACTTTACGATTATGTTCAGTTGCATCAAGTTAAATGACTCACCCAGTTTATTATGTAAAACATTGGTTTTTACTTTTTATTGAATATGTTTACCGTTTTATTGACTCGTTCAAATTGTACTATATCCAATTGCATATATTATGAACTTATGGTCTCTGAACCTAAATTGAAAATTCATAAATCAAATTTAGCGATATATGAATATTCAATATTTGTAGTTAGATTTTACGCCCCATTAAATTTATCGATATGCGATCTCCTGTTCGTCCCTAATAAAATATCTAACAACATAATTTTTTATTTGTTTGTGGTTTTTATGCAAATTTATTAACCGGACAGATGTATCTATGTGTGTGTGTGTTTGTTTATGAGTATTAAATTTTATTTTTATCTGAGACTGAAAAAAGTTTTTTATTGGAAAATTTAATGCTCTGCTGAATAAAATATAATTTTCCAAAAAAAAAAAAACTGTTTATTATTGTAATTGCAAATCGCATAAATTTTATGTCAGTTTTGTGTATAAATTATATGTTCAGTAACATATGGTCGCGATAAGTGGACCCCTTTGGTTTGATTTTCACCTGACGAGGTAAACTGTTTTACATTTTATGTTAATTTTTTGAAGTCAGTATAAGTTTAAGTGGAAATACTTTATTTATTTCGAACTAGGTGACTTGACATACGGTGTCCTGTCCAAAATTTAATAAATTTGTTTAAAAAACTTATTTCTGAGTTATCGTTTTATCTAAGAACGATTTTATGGATATTCATCTCTGTCAGCATTAAACCGCTAAAACTCGAAATACGAAACGTGTGATGTGCCTGGAATGTGAACGACTTGAAACTATATTTGCGGACTAGTTCTAAAGTTTAAGCCTTAATTGAATTAAGTCAGAATTTCGTGTCATCCAAATCGTTTATTCTCTTCCATGTTTATTAATTTTTCTGAGTCTAATTTGTATTAATTTTAAGGTTTTGTGACGGTATTATCGATTAAGGATGTTTGATTTTTCACTAGTGCTAGTAGATGGTGCTCATTGTTGTTAATTCTCTTGAACCGATCTTCATATTCGCTGGCCTCTCGTATTCCGAACATGTCCCGTAATATGACACCCATCGTGTCTCCTAGACCTCGCCTTACGCGTGATCGTCCCTTGTTACTAGCTAGAAGAAGTTCATATCCGCCATTAGATTTCTTAATTACCATTTCAGTTGGTTTAGAATATTGCAATTCAATCTAGACAGTTTCTTGCAAAGTGCCTGTAGTTCCTTGTGAGCTAATTCGATGTTCTCGATTTCGTTCTAGTAAGTGCTCATGTTGTACTGAATTACTAAAGTCCACTTAATCGCTACAACTTCTAGTTTATATACTGGTGGACTGTTTTATATACCAGTAGACTCTCGAATTATATACCGGTGGACTGTTCAAACGGATTAATTCGGATGCTGGCCTTTGCGAGTCCTAATAGACAGCAAACTGATAACATTGTTATTGCTATAGGATTCATTTTTGTTCTATGTTTTTTTTTTCTATGGGTTCGACTGGTTCTCGGTATGCTATTCTTGGATGTTAAATCTGTCGCCAGTTGACTTGGTTGTATTGGCTCTGTTTCATCGGTTCGATCGTTGATTGGTAGCTTGCATAGTTCTGCTATTGGCCGCTTGTAGATTGCGTCCTTACATTTAACTGTGACTGCTAGCACTAAACCATCAGTTCCGGCGTGAGTATGGAGAACCAGTCCTAACTTCCATTGTGTGGCAGGTAGTTGGTCATCCTTTAATAAATAGTCTTTAGTAGTGTCTTAAGAGAATCCCCAATTAAAAAAAAACATGGTGTCAATGCTGTTAGGTCCGAGGCGTTATTGGTGAGCGGGGTTAAGGGTCGAAAATTGAGTACTGCTTCGATTTGAGTGACGATGGTGTATAATTCTTCAAATGTGAGTGTTGTTTCTCCTATCACTCTTTTAAGGTGAAATTTCACCGATTTTATTCCGGCTTCCCATAAGCCTCCGAAGTGAGGGATATGCGGTGGTATAAAATGCCAGGTTGTTCCTTCACTGGCGAGTATGGTTGATATATCACTTGGTAGTGACGCCATGGCCATGTAGTAGCATTTCTTTATTTTAGCGTTAGCTCCAACAAAATATATCCCATTATCGGAGTATATATCTGTGCATAATCTCCGCCTGGCTATAAACCGATAATACGCAGCAATAAACTCTTCTGTTGTTAAGTTGCTTACTATTTCGATATGAATGGTCTTTGTCACCATGCATATAAATAGTACGATGTATCCCTTGTATGTCTTATAGCCTCGGCCCAGGGAAGTTCTTAGTTGGATGGGCCCTGCATAGTCGATTCCCGTTTTTGCGAGAACGGTCTTCCCGGCCTCACTCTTGATGGTGGTAGCTCACCAATCAACTGTTCCATGTTGGTTTGTTTGTGGCGAAAACATGTTATATGTACATTTTTTTATTACTTGGCTCACAGCGCGTCTATCATCAAGTATCCAGTACTTGTTCCTCAGTAGTGCCAACGTTACTTGTGTGCCGCCATGCAATGTCTTGCTATGAGCTTCCTCGATGACTTTTTGTGTGATTATGTTATGTTTACTTAGAATTATGAGTTGTTTGCTGTCGTAAGACAAGTTTGAGTTTTGCAAACGCCCCATCGCACGTAATAGCCCTTTATCATCCAATATTGGGTTTAGTGACGACAGCTTATTACCCTTGCATAATCTTTTAGTTTTTTTTTATGAGTGTAATTTCTTGGCCGAAGTTTTGGGCCTGGTTTAGTTTTAAAACTAACGTTTCCGCACGCTGTAATTCTTGCGCTGATAGCGCTCCTTTGTTAATATTTGTGTGCCTCATGTTGTCGATAAATCGCAAACAATATGCGACTATGCGCCTTATTTTGTTGTATGCCGATACGTTGGTAAATACTTTTGAGAGGGAGTGTGCTTCCTTGTAATGGTCACTAGAATTACTTTCTCTTACAGCTCTGGTTGAAACTGCTGCTGCACTTCCGGTGGCTTGTCTTCTGAGTCGTTGGTCAACGTTGTACCCCATTGCGATGTTGTTGTTGCCAGGAACTGTGGTCCATACACTTCTGTCCAATTGTTCTAGTGTTCACCCATCTTGGTACTTTTATGTTGTGTTTTAAATCAATGTACTCCTGCATGAATTTATGATAAAGTTCTTTGTAAGCAGAATCTTTCATAAATCTTCTTTCGGTTTGTAATAATCTTGCAACGGCCTTTTTACGCGTTTCTCCTAGTTCAACGTGGTTGTCCTTGAATGAAATTCGTACTATATATCGGTCATCATGATATCGTCCTACTCTTTCTTGAAATAACTCCTCAATCTTATCCTCTTCTTCTGTGTGGCTTCGCTCCTCAGGAATGTTGTCTTGTTGCACGAACAATCTCAAATGTTCTTCGATTTCTTTGGTCGACACCATGGTTGTTCTATTTTGGCTTTCTAAATTACCCATACTTCCTATTATGATCCATCCGAACTCCGTATGTTGTGCCATAGGCTCCTGGCATCATAAAAGACAAGTAGTCTTTTATCATGCTGTTTTTTATTATTGATGGATAGTAGTCTGACCCTAGTACCAGATTGATTGAGCTTGGTACCATTGCAGAATATAGATGAATGGCGGCATACTGGAGTTGCTGATAAGAGATGGCAGAGTGCGGAGCAGTAAAACAAAAATGTGATTGTCTTACATAACAGTAGTTTGAATATTGGCTACCGGGAAATCGGACCAATTATGTCATCACTAACATACTTTTCCTTTCCCTAACCCACAAAAATTTACTAACTATTGGTTGCCAAGGTGTCTGTAACCGGGTCGATCTCAATAATTTAACTAGTATCCTTCCATATCCTTCCAAGTTTATGTAAAAACGGGTGTACTGTGGGCCCGGCGCTTTCCGGGATATCCTGCTTAATGCTTGGCAGTACAATCAAAATCAATCAATCAATCAATCAATCCAAATCGTTTATTCTCTTCCAGTGAATTGGAATTTTGGTCTGTTGTCGGACTCATAAACAAATCAAAATATCTTCTCCTTTGTACTTTACTTTAAGAACTATTGTTTCGATCATCAGAGTCTTTTATTTGAGTTCCATTACAAAAACGTGGTTGGTTGATATTTCGCAATATTATGATTACTGAATTGGAGATTGTGAGATGGCAGCCTGGATAATTCCAACGAGTTTAACAATTCGGTTCGATACTTGACGACATTATCTTGGCTAGTAACGGAGTCCACCGATTTCAAAGTACGATGAGCGTTTGTCGAAATCACAGCCTCTCGAATGAGGAATGAAAGAATGCGACAAATAGTTTCGTTACTGCTAACATATATCACTATATCCTATTGGCCTATTGGATATCACGTGACTTTATTGTTGGAATTTTCCATACCAGCGACAATCACAACCAATTCACTTTCTGTGTGTGTAGCAAATATACTTAGGTCGCAAAGCTAAGTTTTCCGTAGATTCGGGTAACTTAAACTTACCGATGGTCGCGGGATGTTAAAGTATTGCGAACAAGTAGTTTTCAATTGAAGTTTAACATTATGCTGTTTTACTTTTATTAAGAATAGCTATCTCTTTTATGTATTAGGATTTATGTACTGAGGGGCAACGCGAATATCGTGAACTAGCTAATGGTGGGGTGGTGTTTAGAGATCTTGAGCTGTTGACATATTTAAGCCATAAGTACTATATGACCAAGATGAGTTCAATACCGATGAGGGTCCATAACGCGAGATTGGATACGACAAAGTGATGCAGATGGTAAGCATCTATTGTTGATTTTTCGATCCTTTGCAAACTCTTCAATTCCTCTTCCAGTTCTCTGATATTTGGATTGGTTATCTCCACAACGAGGTACATCCTCGTTTTATTGTTTGGCACCATTCCTTTCTAATATCACAGGATAAGTCTCTACCTCGCAAACAATGATTGTAGTCAGTTTTGTTTTGTTTTACTCCAAAGAACCACTGATTTGGTGCATGTTATTTGATATTACACACTCCAAGACACAATTTTCTTGTTAAATTGGTTCAATTCTCGGCCAATTCAAGGTATGCGGCTTTATCACCGAAGGAACTGGCTGAAAAATACTGTCATAGTTGATCTTCCAAGATGTACATGGTCCATAGATGGATCTGTAGTTCATTACTGCTGCAAAGTATTGAAACTGATATTATTACTTCGCGATGATCTCAATTGGTCACTCGTACTTGATCCGACAATATATGATACAAATTACGTAGCTCAAGGTTTAACCATGTCCCGGGATGATGATTGATTTGGGTACCTGTTTTAATATAGAAGACAAATCTTGTTCATTTTGCTTAGGAGGCAGCAATGCTGGATGTATTATGTGATTTTTGGGTCCGGTAAGTTTTTGCTACAGATATAGCGGAGTATCTTCTACGCATGTTTAATGATTAATCCTTAGCGGAATGTCAAAAGTATTGCTGTTACAGATTTATCTTAATTAGTTTGGTATTCATTTGCTATGTTTGAAAAGCCGTAGTGTATTGTCTATAACTGAAGTCAACCTATCATGAGTCTTTAGCAACTTCAACCGGTATGGTATTTATCATTTAATTGGATTTGTTTTAGCTAATCTTCATACTGTGCTGCTTCCCTTGAAATAATTTTCTAAACATGTCTCCTATCATGAGTCCAATAATATTACCAAGACCTCGTTTAGTTCTCTTACGATTCCAATCGCTTTGAATAAGGAACTCGCTATCTTGTTTGGTGTTGTTGAACTACCATCGTAAAACTGTTGGATGAGAAGTTCAAATTTAATTGGCCTTGAATTGACACAGGCCTTTTTAAGCAATTCCAATCCGATCTCTATTCTCTCGATTTACTGCCAGTAATTGGCCAGGTTTTAACGAATTATCCGTTGTAACATTACTTCGTACTTGTTTTACTCGCTAGATGGTTGTCTTTGCGGTAGCGCTGTGGGCTCATCTGCTTCATTTTCAACTTCACCTCTCATCCACGATGTCTTGATTGGAAATGGTGACAATTTGGTTATTGGTCTCTTGATGCTGGGATTGTCGGTATGGTTTTTAAGGATTTTAAGGTTGCAACTCGAGTGAGACCATCATTGCCGGGGTGTAACTCCGTAACTCTATACCTATCTTCCATCTCGTTGGAGGCTGAATTTCATCTCTATAATTAAGACGATGTTACCTGTTTCTAAATTTGGAGTTGTCATTTCAAGCATTGTTGCAAACGATGTAAATAGTCTGTCACCAATTTTTTCAGAACTGAGAGAGAGGGTGTTTTAATCGATTTCACATTGGCTTGAATCTTCGAAACGCGATTATGAATCCTTCAGATGACAGATCGGAAGTAACCTCGATGAGGATGGGCTTGGTAGTCAGACAGATGAATATGCAGATGTAGCTTTCGTATGTCTTGATTGCTTGTCCTTTATCCATCCGCAAATTAATAGGCCCTGCATAATCCACTCCAGTATGAATGAAAGATCGTAATATGCTGACACGGGGCTTTGGTAAGTTTGTCATAAGTTGTTTTGATGTTTGGATGTTCTACTATTTGCAGGTTGGCCACTATGGTTGTTTTCCCTTTCTCCGATGTTTTTTTTGTTTTTGAACCTTCTTATCTTTTCTGGGGCCGAAGCTCTCCCAACTCTTTCGCGGTTAATTTTCAACGTCCTACCTTACGCCGTCACCAGTCAAATCGAAGGCGCACGAGAATACAGGTTCGATTTTAAATCCATTTGCACATTGCATTGCTCCAGTCAGCCTGTACTGACATGGACGATGGTTCGGCCCATAGATTCTGCACTCCAACAGTGGGTCATATTTGTGTTTTTCATATTCACCGATCGTAATCAGGTGATGGAAAATCCCTTTTGCAACCCTCCCCCGTTGGGATTGGAACCCGGTTTCTTCCGTCCCAAACACCGCAGCTTTAACTACTGCGCCAATTGCTCGGTTCCTCCAATGTTTCGAATATCGGTTCGTCATAACGTTGCTCCATATTCAGTAAGAAGCTTGGCCCATTCCACCAGCTATCCGTGACTATCAATTTTTTCGAAGCCATTCCGCGAGATGCGCGGTCAGCTTGGTTATTCTCTGATTGGGTGTGCTTCCAAGAATCCAGGCTAGTATTGGTTTGGACCTCGGTCACTCGATGTGTCATAAACGATTTCTAGTTTGATGCAGGGTTTCGTATCCAGGAGGGTGTGATTGTAGAATCACACCATAAGGTTATTCCGTCGATGTTGACGTCAAGTGCCTCTATTATTCGTTGAATTAGTCAGCTTAACAATAATGCCCCGCAGAGTTCTAGACGTGGAATAGTTAAAGGTTTTTTGTGGGCGTGACTTTAGATTTCAAAGTTAGGAGACGTACTACCACTTGACCGTTGGTGATGATTCTGCTGTAGACCACAGCTATGTAAGCGTGCTCGAAGGTGTCGCAAAATCAGTGAACTCTTTTGGTAGCAAATCCCAACCTACGACTAGACACCACAATTGTTGATACATTATCTTACAGCGAACTATAAGTGGTGTCAGCCATACAAATGGGTCAAAGATCCTCGACATTTCCGATAAAAATTGACCCTTTCTAATCCCGTCATAGTGGTACGTTTTTAAATAGAAAGTAGTCTCCGATTGGGCAGCATCGAATACCTATAGGGTTTTAATCGACTACTCCTCTAAAAATGTGAGATCTTATGTAGCTGGATTAATTGAGATTCAAGATGTTGAGCCTCTTCTACTGTATCAGCACCAGTTACCACATCATCTATATAGAAATCATTTTTTTAAAAGTTTTGGCTGGCCTTACTATTGATCTTGTATTGATCAAGTCAGCTAACTGATGCAAGACTCAGGTGGCTAGGTGCAGCCGATGTCCCATATGTGACGGTGGTTCTCGTGTAGAGGGTGATGTTTGCTCCCTCTCCAGAGAATTGTTTGGTATTTTTAGTGTTCCTCATTTATCTTTTTGTCTATTCATTTTATCGATATATCCACGGAAAAGACTACCCGATGTATTCTCCATTTTAATTACTAGATTCATGTGACCCAGGTTATCAGACTCCCTCATAAATTTCATGTATATATAGGTCTCTCAACTCCTGATTTCACTTCAGTTTTTTTTCAAGCTGTATAAAGCGCCGTAAAGCTAGTTTTTTCGAATTTCCTAATACGTCCAGTTGTGCTTCCATAAATGGTAGTTGTACCATATATCGACCATCGGGACTCGTGTTGTGGTTTTGCGGAAGATAAATTTGCACACGATGTCTTCTGCTGACTGACTGACATTAGCTGCCAGGACATTTTCTAATCCCAAAACATGTCCTTCCTTTTTGACATCTTCATAATGCTAAGGGCCGTGGCCAATGAAGGCGTGGTTTTTAATTGGGTTGGTCCGGAAATCACTTAACCCAAGCTAGTCTTAATGGCATTTGGTTTTCCCCTTAATATTTGACTGCTGATAAAATAGCAGTTCACATCAGCCTCCAATAAAATGTCAATAGGAGCTGGAGTGTCCAACCTTGGGTCAACCAAAACCAACCGATTCCACTTCGATGCTGCATACGGTTTGCCTGTCCCAATTCTCGTTTAATAGATGATGAGGTCGATTGCCACACATAGTAAAGGAAGATTTTTCCATGCACAGATTTTGGAACTGAGCAGTAGACAATTGGTGCAAACCCCCACCAGATTGACGTAATCGATCCGTCTTTTTACCCTGCGGTTGCGGAAGTGGTGACACTGGTTAACCGTTTGCCCATCTTCATTGCATTAAGGAAATCTGTTAGTACCTTGTGGCAGGATTGTATGTTGGCCCTCACTCTTGGTATACCTATGAGTGTCTTTCGCTGAGAATTGAGTTATGCCTTCAATGACCACACCATAGATAATTTAGGTGTTCCTGATACTCCTAATGCTTGGAAACTTTGCATTAAAAAATCCAAGCAATCATACATATTATCATACCTTTCTAAACTATCAGAGTGAACCTTCTTCATGAGCGCCACTAGTGATTCGAATGGATTTTCTAACTGTAGATTTGGGATGTTGTGCATGTTTCCACAACTGTGTCGTATAAGCTCCTCAAATTTGATTCCTTAGGTTGATTCCTTAGGACTTAATGAATTTATTACTTGAAACTTGTTGAAGCTTTACTTCTTGTTTTGTTTTTTTTCCTCTCCCAAAGGGCCAGCACTGCACCTAAAAGATCTTTTGTGCTCTTGGGATTTATTAGTTCAAAAGCTTCTCCACCTTCCTAATAAATTCTCCTGGGTTAAATATCTCTCTTCAAAATGAAGCCACCTCAGTGTACGCAGAGCAACACACTCACATATGCTCTGAGGTTTCTATATCTTCCAAATAAAGTCGGCACTCCGTCTCTGTGGACAGGTTCATTTTATTCAAATGATATCTCAGGTTATAGTGACCTGAAAGAAAACCTACTAGGGAGGGAGTCGCCTTTAAGACCTTTGTTCATAATAAATAAGACGCAAGTTTCGATGGCGTGGATTTTGGCTAGAAAAACACGGGAATAATTTCCTAGTGATTTCGATATTTTGTGGTTGGGTTCAAAGACACTAATGCCAACTCCGCTATCCATTTTTGAACCATCTGCAAACCAGACTAGGCTGCTAGGCTATATAAGACGTCCACTAGTATCCCAGTCTGTTCTATCGACGACTGCTACTCCGAAATTCCTGCCAAAGCAGAGTTCTTTGGGCATAACGTCCGGGACTCTAAAGAACATATCCAAGTCTGAAAGTTCATTCAAAATGTCCAGATGACCCATATGATCATTATGACTATAATGATTCACTAGCTGTAATCTATCTGCTGATTTTTTGACGTAGATATGAAGTGGAGTGAGTCCGATGAGTGCCATTTATGCTAGCGCCTGTGATTCCGAGACATGCTAGCCTCTGCAATGAGGTTAGCTTGTTCATAATTTATTTTTGCTGTACCTTGAGCCACCATACTATGGCCTCGTAGGTTACAATTGGCCTCACTATCATGATGTACATCCAGTATATCATTTTTGAGGTGAGGCGTCAAGTTTTGCCGAACATACGCCGACTCAAGAGGGCTTTCTTGGCTCTGAACCGACAAAGAAACTTCTTTTGATACATGCCAGTTTGCGACAGAGTTGGAGATAAACTGAATCGACAGAGTGAGGTCCAACATCTCTAGCTGAATTTCAAAAAAATGGGGTAGATCCTTTATTTAAAATGACTATATGTCTCCCAAGATAATTTGAAAGAGTGACTCTACTATTTGTATCGTGCTACCCCAAATGATATGATGAGCGTTTATTTTTTAGGTTGCATTTATCCACCAAATCCGGTACAATTGCTGGTGAGCAAGGGTTAAATGTTGTTGAGCAAACCTGTTGCAAAAGGTATCCGAGCCTCCTTTTGCATGATGCATTTTCGCTTGTAGTACCCTAATAGTACTAGCTATACTTAATTATAGGGTAGGGAGCTCTCCGCTCCTAGCTGTTTACCTGCCGAATTCTTACCACCCGACTTCTTCGCATCGGCGAACCCCTCGTAGCCCCTCGGCGCCCCAAGGCTTGATTCTCGAGGTTGGTGCCGTTGACTTGGCTTGTCTTCCTTGGACAGCTCTTTGTGTGGTCACCTTATCTGTTTTCACTGGTGCCAAAGTAGGAGTCACGAAAATATCCGCTGATCGTTCTCCCGACGAAGAGACAGTGGGAACAGAACGCTTTACAGTGCTGTTGCCCTCAGCTGCCCCTCGTCATTTGTACCTCCATCTGAGGCTGGTAAAGTACCTCCCTTACTCGAGCTGACACCAGTGGTTTGATGAACGAGTTTTATGTGACTGAAAAGGTATGCCAAGTTCCCCTTGGATTCGCTCAGTGTTTCCATGCAAGTATTGCCTATAGCTATTAAGCTATGATTAGCTATTGAGATTATCAGGTTAGATACCGAGCCTAACACTGCCTGTTACTTCGCTGAAAGAGGCGTTAGCCGGAAAAGGCCCACTTTTAGTTATTTTGGCAGATGGTTTAGTGGATTCTATAGCAAACTCGAAAGACCTCTCGCGCTTACTACAAGACCTACTATCTATAGTAGTTGCTTCAGGTTTCAAGGGTACTTTGATAGGGAACCCGGACTTAGCAGCGGCTAGAACCTCATCTCTACTCTCATTGAGCCCTTTTTAAAACACCTTCTCTCGAAGGAGTTGAGCTCCACCCAGTCACTGGAGATGAGGCGGGACATGTCCCCAATATGAACCCCACTGGTTGAGGAGGCCGCTGTTTGTGAGATAACACTATTGTTGTCATAGCAAATGATGTCCGTTGTTGGAGTAGTGGACTGTTCCTCTTCTTTTCTTGTACGGGCCCCACAAGTAACCGAAGGTCATTCACAGATATTAAAACCAGAGGTCGCCTGTAGCTATGCAGCTCTTGGGCTATGTTGTCCCACCAAAGCTTGGATAATTGAATTTTCCGCCATTGCACGGTCGTGTAAGCTACTTAGCTACATTCTAGTATACATTGCCCGGTTGTTGCCACGCGGAGGCTTAACTACACTAGGGAGAGGTCTTATGAGAATCGCGTATGCCTAGAAAGCTTTGACTCCTAAGACCAAACCCAAACAACTCACGTTGAAGCTAATAACCGTTTGTAATCGTACATGGTTTGCAGAATGCTTCATACCTTCTCGTAGTGTTCGTCTATACGGAAGATAAATGGCTGATGAGTTTTGCCACTGAGTTTTTTGTTGTACATGTGCTTTTAAATACCACGTTTTCTCGGTTTTTGACAGCGCACTTTTTTGAATGATTTTTGTAAAAATGTTCTGAAATGATGGCCGATTTCGAAGGTTCATTACTTAAAAGTTGGTGCAGTTTGAGAAGCGAGATAGTTGTGCGAGCATTTCATAGTGATCGTTCATGCAATACCTTGAAGTTTGTTGCTCTTCATCAATTCGGATCAGCTCGGTGTTATTGATCAATCACGAATAGGTCTTTAGTGATCTGCTCAATCTTCATCACAGGGTTACTCCAAGAGTATTTGGCCTACCAGCCTTGGTTGATGATGTCGTGTCTATGGTATAAGAGACGTATATTTATTTTTTGCTCGTTGATTATTACCTGGCTTGCGTTATCCTTGTTTGGAGCAGATTCTCTCAAGACTACTTGTGATTCAGGTTTCAAGTCTTCTGTGCGATGATCTGTGAAGACTTAATTACATTATTTTCCATGTAACTTGTAGACCTGGTCGATGGTGTGGCTTTGAAACCTACAATTTTTTCCGCCAGGGGAGCGATTCTCTCCATTATTATGTAAGCGATGAATAATATGTGAGCGATCTCCATTTTTAAAGATAAGGCATAACGAGGTTACTTTTCATTCATCAGGCATCACCTCGCTTTGCTATACTAATCAAGGTCAAAAAGCCAATTCCATAAAGAATCCCGTCCAAATATCAAGAGTTCGGAGTTAATGCAATCATCCTCAGGCAAACGATTTCTTTTTAGTATCTGCGCATGGTCAGTATGGATTCTTCGTAAAAAGGGCCTTCTATGCCCAACTCTGCAGTCTGTATTTGACAACTTTGAATTACAGCATTGGACCTTTGTTGAACATGTAAACTACCCTATAAGAATATGTAATTGTTTTTAAAACTAACTGTGAAGAATTGAACTACCAACCAGAGATGTCACGCTTGATGATGGATTAAAATTTACCACACTTTTGAGGAGATTGGTCAAAGTTTTGACCCAACATTTTTGTTTATCTGACTCACGTAAAAATATTAACGAGCTATAGACAAAAAAATAAATGTTGACCGACAATTAGCGCTTCAAAACCAGTAATGCGGTATATAAACCCTAATATTTGACAGATGTAAAATAAACATAAAAAACCGCATAATTTACGGTAAGCCACGCGAAAACCAATTTAACGAATCGCAACCCTTTCAAATATGCTCATTGAACTAAACGTAACGCGCCTAATTGACCAATGGTCAATCAATATTTATGGATACACAACGAAAATTTAAACAGGAATTTTTATGATCCGGTTCTCGATATTTGTATACATAAAATAATGAGGTAATTTGCATAATTAGCCGAACAAAATAAAGTAACGTGATAAACTTCCGATTAAAATTATGTAGGGGTCATCATATTTTTGTTTTCGTTTTTAAACCAAGAGAATCACAATATGTTCCCAGTCCCACCAAGATAATACAGAAAAATAGATTTTCTCTAGAGAAATTTTCTATAATTTCGTTTCCGATGAAAATCTATATTTCCCACAATTAAGTCATATATATGCCGAATCTTTAGTATGACTTGCAAAAAAAAAAATAAAAATCTTCCCACACACGAATAGGGATAATTGCAGTCCCTTCTTTTTCGAGTTCAATCCAAACAAAAACATATTGATAATCATTTAACTCGACATGTCCTTTTTCTATATATACCCGAAACAAAATTATAGTGATCCTTTTGTCTTATGTATGTTCGTATGTGTATATATGTATTCCATTAGGATAAAATCGAGAAACTAAAAAATACGGAAGACTATACCAAAAAGGATTAAAATCGAAAATTATTTCGTGAGAATTTTTTTTTTTCGCAAAACGATTCAATTCAATTCGGAATCCTTATATTCATATGTATGAATGAAGGATATAAGAGAAACGGGTCGACTAAATAACGTATACACACAATAGAAGGGTGATGAATATTTTGTTTTGTTTTGTGGATTTCAATTTTTATGAAGGGATCAGGATACATAAAAATAAAAAATGAAATTCACGTTTCCCACACAAACACTCACACACATACATACACAATATATAAGTCATTAACTTATCGTTTCGATATTAAGTTGAGCAGGGATTTCAATTTTTTTTTATTGTTTTTGATGGGAAAAGGATAAAATTGGTGGCTGCTAATTATTTTATGTATATTGCCACCTGTGAATAAGAATTCTGTGGCAGGTTAATGTTTTTGAATGAAAAAAGCCAAACTCTTACTATTTTGGGAAATTGATATTCTTTGACACACTTATATTTATTAAAAGCATGGACACATCTTTTATTGCATATATAACACTGCAAGATGAAGATATGGAACCATCACAGTTTTGTCAGAAAACTTACACTCAAATAAGGACCGAGAGTAAGAATCCAACTGATATCCGTTTAACCGATGACATCATCAATCTTGAAGGATCGTTAGCTCAGCAAAAATGCAAGGAAACTACCTTACCATTGGATTCATCCAGTTTCAGACGTCATATTCACCATTACGTTTCAGCTCTTAAACATCAACCACATTAGTTAGTAAAGTCAGAATAAAATATTCATTAGTCCAACGGCAGTAATCCAATAGGGGGCGAAGTCTTAGATTCATACCTCCTTGCGGTGCTCCCTGGGTCAAGCTAATGAATCAGGCGGTGTAGTGGAGACGAGCAGAGGAAATTCTGTTTATAGTCATGGATACTACATACCAGGGCGAGTCATTGGCGCCTCAAAACCAATACCAAATCAGCGTCTGTTCTCTAGGTTAGTTGCGGCTGAAGCGGGCGTCTGTCTTGTATCAGGTGGCTCGCTATATCAATGTGTTCAAGGTAGGACTGGATGCCTTGCTCTCATAAAACCAATTAAAGTTATGAACCCTAATGAAAGGTCTCGGATTACCATATCGGATTCATCACAAAATCGACCTCGGAAATTGTACATGGACAACGCTTTAAAAATGGGAACATGGAACGTGCTTAGCCTCTTAAGACCTAGAGATCTCCAGATCCTTTCGAACCAAGCAAAGAGTTACACATTAGACGTGCTTGCACTACAAGATGGTCTGGGAGACCATCTTGTAGTGCAAGCACGTCTCATCAAAATGGAGGAAAATTTGGAGTAGGCTTCCTTATCAATCAGCGAGCGAATCAACATGCGGATATGCACGGTCAGGCTCCTCACTAAGAAATTCAACATCACGATCATTAATGTACATGCACCCACAACAAGTTAAATCTGATGATATCAAAGATCTCTTCGTTGTCGAGCTGGAGGAAGTCACCGCACCACGAACATTAAAATCATCGTGGGCGACTTTAACGCAAAAATTGGTAGGAGTGCAGAAAATACATCGTACATTCGTCCTAACAGCCTGCACCTGACTAGTAAAAACAACGGCCAACGCGTCACCGACCTGGCAATAACGTACAACTTAGTTGTATCAAGTACGTTTTTCCCACACAAGAGAATCCACAATGTAACATGGAGATTGAATGCTGGAAGAACGGAAAACCAAATCGATCACTTCATGAGGTGTCTAAGAGACACTCCACCAGCATATCCGACGTCAGATCTTACAGAAGTGCGGACATGGACAGCGATCATGTGCTTGTCATATTCAAGTATAAGTGCGAACTGTCATCTACGTTCAACAGACAAGCACAAAAGACCGTTCGATGGAACATCGATGCTTTAAAAGACCAAGCGTCACTGCAGAGTTACCAATCAGCTGTCACTAATTATTTAGACCGGCCCAATAACAACGAAAAAGCTCCTCCTAACATCCAGGAGCAGTGGCACGCTATACAGTCAGCCATAACCACCGTGGTGCGAATTTCCATCGGAAGAAGGCCTCCGAGGTCCCGCAATGTTTGGTTTGATGATCAATGCCGAAGGGTCGTTGAAAATAAACAAAAGCTTCGTGAAAAATTATTGGCTCGCAATACTAGAAGCACTCTAGCAGAATATCTCCGCGCTAGGAAAACTACGACTAAATACCTTCTACAAAAGAAACGCGATCATATGAGAAAACATCAGTTTCTAAGCGGAAATAGGAAACTCAAGGGACTGGTTTGCTAACGCCAGAAATCTAACTAAAGACTTCCACCCAAGAAGTACAGTCATCAAAGACGGAAATGAAGAGCTGAGAACAAGCTTCTCTCAGTATGGCAAACCAACTTTTAAAATCTGCTAAATCGGAACGACAAATTGACCCCATTAGAGCAATAGCTCTTTTAGGTGAAGAGGTCCTTGTTGAATATCTCCCAGTAGAAGAAGTAGATGCAGCTATTAGTAGAATAAAAAATGGAAACGCAACCGGTCTCGACGGAATCCCCGCAGAATTGAGTGCTACTCTTGCAACATATTTATACGATCTCATCGTCTCTAGTTGGGATCAAGAAGAGTTGCCAGAGAATTGGAAGACCGCACTCATATGTCCGCTGTACAAAAAAAGAGACCATCTTAAATGTGGAAACTATCGTGGTATCGCTCTGTTGAGCACTGCTTACAAAGTGTCGGCTAATGTTGTACTTGCCAGACTCATCCCTCTCGCCAAAAACACCATTGGTGACTATCAATGTGGTTTTCGTCCCAACAGATCGACCACTGACCAATGTTTTACCATGAGGATGATCTTGGAAAAATGTTGGAAGTACAACATAACCATACACCAACTGTATATAGACTTCAGACAGGCATATGACAGTATAAACCGTGAAAACTTATGGGCCGCGCTCATATGCCTAAAAATTCCAGCAAAACTTATTTCTCTGTTCAAATAAACAACTTTTGGGTCTGTTTGTAAGAATCGTAATTGAGGGAGTTGTGTCAGACCCCTTTGAAATAATATTTGGTGTTCGACAGGGAGAAGCACTCGCACCTGTGCTGTTTAATTTGGCGCTTGAGTACGTAGTTGGAAAAAGCACCATTGAAACATCGCGCTGTATATTTAATAAATCAGTACAAATTCTTGGATATGCAGATGATATCGTGCTTCTTGGCTGAAAACCTAGCGATATCAAGCACAGTTTCATACAGCTCGACCGCTGTCAACACCCAGGAACACCTCCTTGGTAAATCTCGGAATTGGCGACCATAACTGTGATAGCGTCGAAAACTTTAAATACCTCGGGTCAGTTATAACATCGTCGAATGATATGCAGGCAGAAATAAAAGCTCGAATCGCTGCCGGACTACGAGTTGTCTACGCCCAATCGAAATTATTGCGATCTAAACATATGTCGCGGTCGTGCCAGCTTGCACTTTATAAAGCTTGCACTCATAAGACCTGTCCTGGCTTTCGGAAACGAGAGCTGGACTATGACCTCTAACGATTGTAGATTGTTATCTACCTTCGAAAAGAAATTCATTTGCTCAATCTCTGGTCCAATCAAAGTCGCGGACAACGAATATCGGATTCGTATGAACCACGAGATAAGGCAATTTCTTGGAGGCTGCGATATTATCGGATTCATCAAATCCAATCGAGTTAGATGGCTCGGCCACGTTACACTATTTCCAATAAAGTGTTCCATCAACAACCAGCTGGTGTTCGTCTTAGAGGAAGACTCGCTGGCGTGACGACGTCGAAATAGATCAACATGAATTAGGATGTCGATACTGGAGGACGAGAGCTATGGACCGAGATGAAGTGAGGGCGGCAATATCCAGATTTTACTAAGACATAAACCCTTGCAGTCCCGTTTTGAATCAACATACTTTCGACATTAGTTTTTGCAATTGCCTAACAAACATCAGCTGAAACTTCGGAGACCAATCAAATTGTTAAACTAATTGTTAGAACTATGATATTAAGTCAGTGGCAAATTGTACAGATCTCCAATTACATTATAGTTTTGACTTAACGCGATAATCTAACGCGAAACTGACCTAGCTTGCTAAATCAATTAATATTTGTTAGCTACAGTAAGCAAGGTCAATCTTCTTTTCCAATGACCTCGAAAATACTAAATCAAGTTAAATAACTCACCTTTTATATTTTCTAATATACTCCATAAACAAAAACTATCCGACTTTCGACAACATAACGGATATTATGAAGGTAACAAACTTTTTTGTGACGCAAAACATTTTAAACATTTTTTGTATAGCAACACGAAGAACAGCACACTGCTAAACACGCACATATAACAGTTAAATGCTGCCAATTTTTCAAGAATATCAAATTTTCTTCACGTTTTTTTTATTTTATTTTTATTTCTTGTGGTTTGTGTGCCAGTTGATATGTATACGTATTCAGCTGATTTTATTTATTCGACATTGTCACGAAATATTTGCATAAACGTTGTTATATAACCATAATGTTAAATGGTTGATTTGGATTGAGGTACGTTATGTAACATGTAGATGATTTGACAAGAGTTTTCAGATTTTTGGGTGGCATACTCAATTTTGAATTTTAGTATATTTCAGGGTCGTTGATTTTTTAACGGGTTTTAATTTTAAGACCAACGTAATTATAGTTTTTCAACTTTGTACATGAAATGTTAACTGTTAGCATAATATAAATACACACAGTAATACCATGCTATGTTAGCCCATTGGCGTGCTAGATGTCGCTACTGGTATCGTTTTAAAATAATCAAAATATTTGTATATGTATAATTGCCTAAATATCATATATTTATCCTAAATGTTGACGATATTCTATCAACCAGACATCTGGAACATCAATGGATAAACTGATTTTTTTTATGATGGTAGTACTATGTGTATTTATACTATGCTGTCAGTCAGTTTTTCTAAATTTGCCCTGGCTTCGGGAATAATTTGCCTTTCTTTAACTTTTGGTTCCAATATCTTGGTAATCTTTTTTCTAAAAACTTTGAAATTAAGAATAGCTATTTCCCACCAAATCGACGAATTCGCACACCACCTAAATAATAGCAATTGTTCATCATTGGTACACCGACTAAGATAATTTATTTCTGTCTGACCTCTCGGCTGTATCACTTGTATCTGATATATTCATATATTTCGTGAGATAGTGATAGCGGAAAATCTGTGTTTATGGAAACGACCTTAGCGGCGAGAGTAGGGTTAACAAATGTATGGTAATTTC
This sequence comes from Tipula confusa, assembly GCA_963556175.1. Lineage (NCBI taxonomy): Eukaryota > Metazoa > Arthropoda > Insecta > Diptera > Tipulidae > Tipula > Tipula confusa. The sequence continues at coordinate 101,452,205 of OY744477.1, read as the reverse complement.
GATCGTTTGATAAAAGTGTGGAACCATGGAGCAACTATATCTATAACGGGTACCGGTCGAAACTGGATATTTTACAACTGGAGTTGACAAAACAGGATAATTCAAAACTGGATATTTTAAAACGAGATAAGGTACAAAACGAGATATGGTACAAAACTGGATATTTCAAAACAGGATATTTCAACATGTGATTTAAACTTAAAATGATTTTTTTAGGAAAGTTCTGGATTATGGCCAATTAGGAAGGAACCCGGCGAGTTCTTAACCGATTATGATGAAATTCGATATGTAGGATGAAAATGTGAATTTAAAATGATATTTTCAAGTCAATGATTATTTCAATAAGATGAGAAAAGCAATTTAAAAAACCATTAAGTGGAGGAAAATTCTGTCTCTCTGCTTAAAATTATTCAAGTATGAAACCTTACTGGCCATATTCCAGAGGTTTTCCCAAAAAAATCATTTTAAAATCCCATTTTCTTTCTACATATAGAATTTCATCAAAATCGGTTAAGAACTTGCCGAGTTCCTCCCTAATTGGCCATATTCCAGAACTTTTCTAAAAAATCATTTTAAATTTAAATCACATGTCGAAATATCCAGTATTGTACCATATCTCGTTTTGAATAATCCAATTTTGAAATATCCAGTTTTGTACTATATCTGGTTTTGTCAAATCCTATTTTGAAATATCCAGTTTTAAAATGTCCAGTTCTGAGCGGTTCCCATCTATTACAAATGGATCAACATTTTTGTGCGTCAAAGAAGAATATCAAAAAGGAGAATGTTTAAATACAAAACGACATTTGATTTTTGATTTTGTATGTATAAGCCATCTATCGTAACATCTAAAAGTTTGGAAAAATACTCATGCGATAACCGATTTCAACCGCTTCGACATTTAGGCTTTATTGAAACAACATTTAGGCGTAATTTACATAGAAAGAGTATAGAAGAGCTATGTAAACAACATCACTCGCTTGTCAACATAACGTTTTGGGCGCAGCAGAAAATGTTGAGGCTAAATTGACATTGAAATCAGGAGCGATTTCAAAATACCACAAAGCAAGGCCATTGCCGTTTGCTGTAATGAAGCCCGTAAAAGATGAACTCTATCGACTTATAGAAAACAAAACTATGGAGCCAATCCAAACAATCGATTGGGAGGCACCTATAGTTCCTGTTACCAAAACCAATGTAGCTATTCGAATATGTGGGGATATTTTCTCGTGAGGTATGCGACCTTCAGATAGCAATACAAAAGCAATCGAGAACGGCAACGGCACGCCCAGTGGATGTTACGAAAATGGAAGCGTTTATGGGTAAAGCAAACTATTACCATAAGTTTATTCGTAACTTTTCTCGGATAGCGGCACTACTTAATGCGCTACTCCATAGAGATGTTGGTTTTGGACAGAGAGCCAGGAACAAGCGTCTATGAAGATCAAAGAGGAATTAATCAACCAGACAAAATTAATTCATTTCGACGATAAACTACCGATCGTGCTCGCTGCGGATGCTTCTCTTGATTGAATCGGAACTGTACTATATCATAGTTTCCCTGATGGAACCGAATAACCAATTGGATTTGCCTCGAAGACATTGGAGAAGAACCAAAAAGCTTACAGTCATTATATACCGATTATAAATTCTTTCATCGTCTACAAAGATGGGCAATAGCACTGAGAGCTCACTCATATACCATCAAACTTAGACCAACAACACAACAAAGTAATGCTGATGAGTTATCACAGTTATCCATGGGACCTGTCCAGTATTTCGATGACTACGAACTTAGGTCAGAAATACAAAAGATCTATAATATTACCGCACAAGAGTATCCAATTGATAGTTGAGTAATAGAAGACCATACTAAACGGGATAATGTGTTGCTACGAGTGATCGAAAAAATGCAACGTGGGTGGCCTGAAAATTTGACTAAAGCTGACGGAGACCTACAACCATATTTCGCACGGAAAATGTCATTAAATGTTTTTAATAATATTCTTTTCTTACACACAGAGACAGATGGCTCGAATTCATTGCTGGTGGCCAGACATTGACACAGAAATTGCATCACTTCTAAACAATTGTCATAAATGCCGTTCAAAGGCCAGTGCACCAACACGTGAATTTACATCGTGGCAACCGTCAAAACGCTTGGGAGCGAACAAGATGTGGCTGATCTCTGTCGACTCATATTCGAAGTTTCCATATGTGTTTCCACTATCCAACACAACGTCATCAAATACTATCTTGGCACTACAACAGAATTTTGCGATAGAAGGTTTACCAATGGTCATTGTCTCGGATAACGGTGTCCAGTTCACATCATCAGAATTTGAGGAATTCGGCCGATTGAATGGTACCAAGCATTTTACAACTGCACCGTTTTATCCCGCAAGTAATGGCGAACGGAAAGATTTGTTCGTACGTTTATCACCGATCTGGTTAGCAATGAAAAAACCGTAGAGCAAGCTCTTACGCTATTCCTAGCAATATTCAGATCTACACCGGATAGTGATAACAAAACGCCAGCTTTCAAGTTACACAATCGAGAACATCAAACTTTATTATCTCTACTTAAACCAAGTAAGACAATCCAGAGTTATGAAGCAGAACCACATAAGTTTAGTCTCTGACCGCTCGGCTGTATCACTTGTATTAGATATTATAACAAATTAAATAAAAAATTTTTGTTTGTTGTATTATTTTTTACCCAGTCATATATTTCGTGCAAAACCTTCTCTATTTTACAAGCCGTATTCATTCTACACTAATGTATCGTATTTTAACACTGCGTTCGTATTGTAAGTGTCGGTATATAATAGCCAATATAGTGTAAAATAAATTTAAATTCGCATACTACTAAACAAAAGAGAGTAAAAATTATCAAAAAACAATAGAATTTAAAAGGTAAGAAAGTAGAGAGAGTAATATGCTAATTTAAAAATTTAGATTCAATGGTTTGCGATAGTAAAGAAAATATACAATTTTTTTTTATGAATTGTTTTCATAGTACTAATACTGGTACAATGTTTAAAGAGAATTTAAAAAAAAAAAAAAAAAATTTTATATGGAGTTTTACAGTAGCATTCCTTATGCAGTATGTAAAATGAGTAGTAGTCTGCGTGCACGTGAAATTGAATACGGCTTATCTAATAGAGAGGGTTTTGTTTTCGTATGTCGAAATATATACATATTCAAAAAAGTGACTATCACAATTAAAACAATTAAGATATAACATTACAATACACTAACATAACAGTGCAAGTATAATATTAAAACCTCCTCTATAAATATAGGAGTTTTTGAGAAGTTTTAATAATATACAACCAAAACCCTCTATATTTCTCTTTGCTAAAAATATAAATTCTTTGATTGTGTTGCAAGTGGCGGTATATAATTGCGAATAAAGTTTTAAAAAACGATTAAGCGGTCAATTGAGAAAATTAACCGGTTTTACGGATTTTTGGATAAAGAAAATTAATTCGAATTCGATCCGCATCCTCCAGACTTTAAATCGATACATCCGATTTATCCGCGGATCGCGGATATATTTGCGGATATCGGTGAATATACTCATCCGATGATATTGTGACACGTGATCTTCATCATCAATAAATTCGTCTAATCTATTAGAATTGCTAGTTGTTGCCCCTAACACGGACTTTTTAGTTCAACATTGAGTTCTACTAAGGTGATTGCATATCAACGTATAAAAGATCTGCCAATAATTTGGAGGTTAGGTCACCTTTTGGACCTTATATTTCGACATCATAGTCGAGCGATATGCTATTATCTTTCCCAGGTCTGTACATGTTTTTAAGTCGATATTTTTATGATTTTTATAACTACAGTTAGATCATGTGCGATCGAAATTACGTCATCCTTTTTGTAATGTCAGTCTATAGTTTGTACAATCCTTATCTATAAGTTGGCAAAACTTCTTTGTCATGTGAACACAGTTGTTTGCTATGTTGGGTAGAAATCCAACACGAAGATTGCTGGGGTCGTCTCCGCAATTAAGCATCATTTAAACGTCCAGTTGCTGATGCCGTCTTCGTTTAATTGTATTTGAAAGCATCAACTTTGGTACTGAAGGTAGTCAAAAGTAAATAGGATCGAAAGCAGTTGACCAAACTATTTGACAAGTCTGTCGATCAGCTATTGACGTTGCAGGCTTGGATCGATTTACCTTGCATTGATTATGATGAAGTGATTACCGAGCTAGTGGATGTAACAAAAAAAGAAGAGCACGCATCGAAAGATTATATGCAAGTGTACATCAGGACCAACGCACGGCTGCTACCATTCATTGAGCAGAAGGTACAGACGCCTAGGCCAGTCGGTGGCCCAGGCAATGATCAGTCTGTTGTGATAGCAACAAAATCTATCCAGCTTCCAAAGTTTAACCTTCCTACATTTTCGCGAAACTACGGTAATTAGTTGGACTTTACAAATTAATTCACTTCTATGATGATTGCTGATACGGACAAATCCGGCCTAGTTAAAGTGCAAGACCATGAATTGACAGCTTTCTTCAGATTTGTGAAATTTCCGCCCACTCAGCGTTATTATTATGCAAGCAGAAGCCAGATTTGGTTGTTTTGCCGTTGAGGCAAGCGTTCTACCAAAAACTGCAATGCTTTTATTTGCCAAAGGTGACGGAAACTAAATCACATAATGCTTCATATTGAAACCGCAATTCCGTCTGATCCAGATCAGTCACTTTATATTTTCAACCAGAAGCAGTTGAGTTGCTGATTGGAGCTGGATGGATTTGGACCATTTTACTTCTTGGCAAGAAGATTCTGGGTGAATTTCTTCCAAAATACTACAGGAAACCAAGTCTTGTTGAACTGTTGTGGTGAATTTTTACCTCCGATCACTTGGTACGTATATTTATCGGGATTGGCTCGCCTGTTGGGGAGTTCATTTGATCGGATTTTGGTTTTATATAAATTCAACCATTAATCTGTACCACAAAAAAAATATGTACACAAATTATATACCTCACATCTTCACACACAGGTCTTCACTCCCTTAAAAAAGCTTATATTTTCATTATCTTTGTTTTTTGTTTTATTCAATACATTTACAATAAAAAAAATCAGCTAAATTCAAAAATATTCAAAAATATTTCCGTTACAATAAATTAAAAAAATATAGGCTTATATTAGACTCAGATCTTTGAATTGATTCAAATCAACAGATCATATTCGATTTTACCGGACCATAATTCATCATTTTTATTTGTTCTATTTATTTAGTTTGTTTATTTATTTTATTTATTTATTTATTTATCAACTTAGAATGTACATTATTATATTTGTATACCTATAAGTAATTGTAAAGCAATATTTTCTACAAATTTTCCAGTTTAAAAATTTGTCTATATTTATACACATATGTATTCTTGAAAAAAAAAAAAAATGCAATAAAACAATTCCTATAAAATACATCTTACTATAAGGATATATCAACTCATCTGTAACTAGGGAGTTACAGAAATCCTGTACTTTTTGACAGTACTTTTTGACAGTGGTGCACGGCGTTTTACGTTTTTCTTGATTTTTCTTGAAAATGCTAAATTTTGAAGTACTCTTTCTCCAACAAAAACCACTTAACCGATTTGAATGTTTTATATCTCAAATGGAAGGAAATGAATGGATCTTATTAATAACGTTACAATTTTTAAAAAGTTGTTTATTAAAGAAAAAATGTGTTGTTTTGAAAAATGTCATTTCCCGTTATTTTCGACCCCAACGAGTTATCACTCTTTTTATTTTTTTTTTCTAAACTTATTTATTTATCAAACAAATAAAAAAATAAAAAAGTAGTCCTATCTTTCATTTTTAAAATATGATTTTTGAATATTTCAGGATCTGAATATTTTAAACCAAAAATCAAAAAAATCTATCAAACTTTTTCTTTGATAATTTTTCTTGAATTGTTCACTGTAACTTACACTTTTGGCAATGCTATAAAATCCTAAATTGGTTGTTAATATAATCTTTATTATGCAATATTAAAAAGTTTCTGCTTTGAGCAAAATGAAAATTCTCTAATATCTAAAGATGCCAATTAGATATAGCTTAGGAGAACAAATGCAAGATGTACTTGCTATTTGTTCTCCTAAGCTATATCTAATTTATTTTGAATTTTTATATTTCTACCTAAGAAATAAAGAACAGTTGTTCCACCATATTTTCATCTGTCTAAAATTAGGTCATTATCTAAAAAACGAACGAAACAATAATAAAAATATCTTATCAAAAACGAGGAATAACCAAAAATTTTTGAATCTTACAAAATAAAGGCGGGGTATTTCGTACGGGCTTCTTTTAATTATTATTACTTCGGACAGAAAATCTGGGCGAACCTAGAGATTTTTATGTCATTCGTAACGTAGAGTTTGAAGTTAAATTTACAAAAGTGAAAATATCATATATTCAGTATGAAAGTTAAGTGTGTAAAGTGTGAAACGGCTGCGATCGGTGCGTTCCGTTTCGTCATGGAATGAATGCACAAACCAAGGAAAAAGAAAATTCCCAATATTTTGAATACTGGGAAGTTTTTTTTGTTTGTTTTTTTTTGTTTTGGGAGTTTTTTTTTGTGTGCAAGTGGAGGAGATGGAATTAAGCATTTAAAGAGAGAACAAGTTTTTTAGAAAAGAAAGAAAAGACAAAACAGAATTTTGGATTTTTTTTGCAAATAGTTTTGAAAATGGAAAAAAAATTTTCTGATTTTTTTTTTGGTAATTAAAAATGAGTGTGAAATGTAAATTGATAATGTGAATTTAAAAACCCAAAAATAGGTTTATGGGACTGGATTATTTGATTATTATTATAAGAGTAATTAAGTGAATTATTATAAGAAAAAGAGATACCACGTGTTTTTCTCTAAAGAGTGGATTATCCGCAACTGATGGAAAAAAAAATATCAAATATAATAATAATAATAATAATACAAATAATAATAATAATAACGGTGAAATTGGCGGTAACAGATACCGTCCGATGATGCTTAATAAGAAATCATCATAAAAGTATTAATAAAAAAATCTCAATCATAATACTAATTACCACAACCAAATACCCACGTCATCATCTGTATCATCATCATCAGTATATATATATATATATATAATAAGACAGCACATCAACAACTGCGACAACAACTACAACAACAGTTTCCACTGGGAAATATTTTTTTTTGTAAATTAATTTTTAAGGCTTGTGTTGGTATTGGGGTGGTGGTAAGTTTTTTTTTAGTAGCATAAATTTTTTTTTGTCTATATATATTTTTTTTTCTTTTTGTTTTTGAATATAATACCGTATAATATTGTATTAGAATATATTATATTTTATTATTTTATTTTTTTTTCCAAACTATTCGCAACTGTACGTTTTGTTTCCTCTTGATTTTTTTAAATTAAATAATTTGTTTTTGAAGTTAAATGCCATTAGTTCAAGTTATTTTCACGTGGTTGAGAAAATCGAGATAAAGAATTAATTGAATCAATAAAAGGTAAGTTCAGGGCGTCTGCATTTCCCTTAAAACCCTAAGCGGTCTAGCAAGGTTCATCCATGCATCAAAACACCCACGAACACTCCGTCGAGTCTTAGCCGGCAAAAACGACCGCTTTGATGCCTCTGGATGGATAAAAGTTAAATTTTCAAATAACGGGAGAGAATCTTTATGGAGCATTTATTTTATTTTATTTGAACACCTCTTACATCTCTCGCAACCGTTATAAGTGCCTTATATACAAAGATCAATCGTGTAGTCGAAAAGTCAATGATTATATAATTAATTTAGTTAATCTTCAAGGGATAACCATGAAATAAAGAACAGACAATTTGCAAAAAAATGCTATTTGGTGATTTATAAAAGTAAATCAAGTGGTGATAACGAAGAAGGACACTTTTTTCACAAGATATTGGTTTGGATCGAGAATGTTTACTTGCTTCTTCTGTAAGTTCATCAAATGGGGAGCAATACATTCATCCGGATATTTCATCATTCAACGATACTTTAAAATCAATGCACGGTTCTTCTTTATTAAATAAGAAAATGAGAAGTGAAAACTATAAACAACAAAAATTTCAAGAAGTTTCCGCGAAAATTTTTGAGGAAATATTTATGCTTTCTGCGCAGTTCCGGGCATGCCGTAAATGACATACCAGGTGATAGTATTGAAATGATGCAACAATTACGAGACAAATATGGAATGTCTACAACAACAAATGAAAAGTATAAGATTTTTAACATCGGTACTAAAAAGCAGGCCTGTTCAAAAAATTCAAGATGCGTTTGGTGTGTCTTATTATAGAGCAAAACAGATTCAAAAAGAAAAAGGTATCATGTCAACACCGAACACCAAAGTGGGATCAACAACTCTTAATCAAGAAATAGCATTGTTGGTGTGCAGAAATTTTATGAAGATGATAAAAAAAGTCGAGTATGTGCAGGAAAACGAGATTTCGAGACAGTGTCATCAGAAGGAGTTATTATTACAAATAAGCGTAGATTGGTTCTTTGTAATTTGAAGGAAGCTCATCAAATATTTGAAATATTAAACCTATCCAAATACAAAAATTGGATTTTCTAGTTTTGCTGCACTTCGTCCAGGGTACTGCGTATTAGCGAACTCTAGCGGCACACATACTATTTGCGTCTGCATATATCATCAAAATATTAAATTTATGTTTTAAAAGCAAATCTCTGAACCTTTTTTTATGTGCTTGGAGTAGCGCAGATTATTTGCGCTACTTCAAGCACATTATGCTATTTAAACGAATGTCCAACCTGCCCGGGTATATTCTTAAGAATTTGTTTGCAAAACAACCAGCAGATTACCTGAAATATAGGAAAATAAATGTAGCAACTGATGAATATATAGTTATATGTGACTTTTCTGAAAACTATTCATTTGTAGTTCAGGATGGGGTTCAAGGATTTCATTGGGAAACTGGTCATACGATGGAAAACGATAGTAGTTTGGAATTCACAAGCTTGATAGCTATATCTGAGGCACCAAAACATAATCATGTAGCTGTGAGATTGTTTATTACTGGCCTAGTTAATTTTATAAAGGAAAAATTACGGCACGTTACGAAAATTTGCTTTCTTTCCGATGGATCTGGGGCTCAGTACAAAAACAAAATGATTTTCTACAATCTATGTAATTTCAAGGAGGATTTCGATATGGAAGCAAAATGGCATTTTTTTGCAATTTGCAACGGAAAAGGACCTTGTGATGCATTAGGAGGAGTTCTCAAGAGAAATGCTGCTAGATCGAGTTTAGAAAGACCATTTGAAAACCAAATAACTACGCCACTTGAACTCTATTCATGGGCTGTGGAAAAAGAATCAAAATTAAACTATTTATTTTTTACTAATAAAGATTATAATGTAATAGAAAAATAATTAAAAAATAGATATAGCTCAGGAGAACAAATAGCAGATACTCATAAATATCATAGATTTTGTCGAATTAATAAGGCATCTTTAGATATTAGAAAATTTTCATTTTGCTCAAAGCAAAAAAAAGCTTTTTGATATTATAAAGATTATATTATAATAATAAAGATTATAATAAAGATTATATTAACAACCAATTTAGGATTTTATAGCATTGCCAAAAGTGTAAGTTACAGTGAACAATTCAAGAAAAATTATCAAAGAAAAAGTTTGATAGATTTTTTTGATTTTTGGTTTAAAATATTCAGATCCTGAAATATTCAAAAATCATATTTTAAAAATGAAAGATAGGACTACTTTTTTATTTTTTTATTTGTTTGATAAATAAATAAGTTTAGAAAAAAAAAATAAAAAGAGTGATAACTCGTTGGGGTCGAAAATAACGGGAAATGACATTTTTCAAAACAACACATTTTTTCTTTAATAAACAACTTTTTAAAAATTGTAACGTTATTAATAAGATCCATTCATTTCCTTCCATTTGAGATATAAAACATTCAAATCGGTTAAGTGGTTTTTGTTGGAGAAAGAGTACTTCAAAATTTAGCATTTTCAAGAAAAATCAAGAAAAACGTAAAACGCCGTGCACCACTGTCAAAAAGTACTGTCAAAAAGTACAGGATTTCTGTAACTCCCTAGTTACAGATGAGTTGATATATCCTTATAGTAAGATGTATTTTATAGGAATTGTTTTATTGCATTTTTTTTTTTTTTTCAAGAATACATATGTGTATAAATATAGACAAATTTTTAAACTGGAAAATTTGTAGAAAATATTGCTTTACAATTACTTATAGGTATACAAATATAATAATGTACATTCTAAGTTGATAAATAAATAAATAAATAAAATAAATAAACAAACTAAATAAATAGAACAAATGAAAATGATGAATTATGGTCCGGTAAAATCGAATATGATCTGTTGATTTGAATCAATTCAAAGATCTGAGTCTAATATAAGCCTATATTTTTTTAATTTATTGTAACGGAAATATTTTTGAATTTTCACAGGCTAATCAATTTCGATTATATAATATCTAAAGAGAGAAAACCTTTCGAAGTAATAATTACCAAATGAAAATCTAAAAAATAATGACAACGACAAAAATTGACGGTGGCGTTGTAATTATTAGTAACGTTTGTAAAGACGTTCGCTTCAATGAACCGCGGTTACAAACTGAATAAGGAACTTGTGAAAATAATATCCATAAAATTATTTTCATCACATTTTCATCACATTCTGTCAATGAAGACAGAATTATGTGAATTTTTTTTTAATTAAAAATATTTGATTTGGTCAAAATTAATTTTAATTAATTTAATTAATCTATACGTAATAGATTAAATACATTTCATTTATATATCATTCCGGTGTGTTATAGTGTTAGCGAGTTATATTAGTGAGCCTGAAAATTGTTAAGTTAATTGGTTCTAAATAAAATTGTAATTTCAATTTGTTTTTTAAATTCAAGTTTGGTCAACCAAAACTTGTTTTACATATATTTAGAAATGTAAACTAATACCAACATTGAAATTGATTTTTATAGAAATGATAACACAGCTGATCTATATGCAATTACATTTTATGTTTGTTAATATTTGTAATCATTTGTACCGCCTTCAAATTATTGGTTTGTAATATTTGAAATTTGGCTTATACAAATCATTGCAGCTAAAAAGAGACATTATCAATTTGCGGAATATATATGTTTATTTCGTTAAAATCGAAATAAAATTTAAAATAAAATTGATTTTGTTTTTAGTCGGCATTTGGTATGCATACAAAATAGTTCTCTATTTGTATTGTACTCAGTGGCATTTCTATAAATACTATCTACCCATTCAACCAGAGTGTCAATCGATCTTGCCATTGACCTTCCACGGCTCACTAGCTGCCACCGCTACCAGAATGATATGGCATATTATATTTGCATATAGAATATGACATATTCTAAACCGTATCTGCTTGTTTTCCACCTGGAATTGTATACAATTATCACCTTGTGTCTTGTTGTAAGCAATAATAACACCGTTTTTCGTTCCTATAGAGCTAAATCATGACTCTGCTTAACCAATAATTAATTATCCGCATAACTTTGTTTAGTTTCCGGAGTTTCCATAGGCAGGATACCATTGTATGATATATTCCACAAATAATAGCCTAGCATAGACGCTAGGCTTTTGATGCGGCACGCTCTTGCTTTTTCTTTTCATGATATTGGCCCCCCCTGGTCTCGAACATAAGTCTTTGGTCTTAAAGATAACTGTTAATTACTCGCAGTATGTAGTCTTGCATATGGAATGCCTTTGTTAACAACGCTTAAATATCCGAGGACCTTGCAATATTACATGTATGCTTCACGTTCAACGTGGCAAATAGTACAATTTTCCGCGAGTAGTATTTTCCTTCCTGTGCCGTATAGAAAGCTCTTACCACCACTTTTAAACCCTTTCTGAAACCTTACTGTTTGTTTGGTGTCTTATAGGTCTTCAACAATTTTTCCTCTATATCAAGCAGGCACGAGTGCTGATGGTGAGTTCGAGTTACCTTTATTTTTGCTAATAAGGAGTAGCAGCTAGTTGTACCATGTCTTAAGGTAAACTCCTTCGTTAAAGTTCCAGGGAATTTATGCGTCTCATTTTAAATTTTCTTATTTGAGGAGCTTACTACATTGTTGTTTTTAACTAAAACGCTCTTCTGACCAGCTTTCAATTCTCATTTTCAAGTTTTGTGGCATACTCGCTTCTTTTTCTTGCACAATTTTATCGGGTGATAACTTTCCAACTATAAAGAAGCGCCATTTAACTGCTGGATTTTATCGTCTAAAATGTTAATTTGCCTTGGAAAACGAACATCAATTTTGGAGTAAGATAGCAAGTTCCGTATATAAAACCCTTCTCGGTTCGATGGCTTTCAACTATAATCGGGTGAGGAATCCAAATTTCTATTGGGTCCTTTGCAAATCGCCTGGTGATGATCATAGTCAAAACAGAATAACACATTGCCACTATAGTTTTGTACAGAACCTTGCAGTTTAGCCATCCAATGTTAATAGGATAATATTCCAAAAGGACATCGTTCATACCTTTGCGGCGTACCTATTTAATTTCTGTGTCTAAAGCTTCCGGATTAACTTTTTATGTTAGCGTACCTAGCACTTGTGCAGAGGTTTATCGTTCTCCAGTTTTAATCAGTATAGCATCTGAGATTACTTTCGGTTTTCGGAATCTTCTTTTTGTCTTTTATTTTTAACCGGTTTAAACGACCGTTTCCTTCTTCTTTTTAACAATTTCCGCTTCAGGAGGACTAGAAGTGCGTTTGTTTACACCTTGTGTTGGTGTGCCAGTTATTTGTTATTCATATTTCTTGCTGGTATATATAAGAATATTTTCTAAACCCGCTCGCTTGCAGTAGCAAGTGATGACCTCTATCGCCTCTTCCAGTTCGTTAGGGCCATTTTTAACACCGTTTGAGATTGTTACTCACTTGCTTGTGAAGCTCGTCTTCTTCTCCTTTTTTCATTGGTCATAACAGAAAGCTTTAGCGAGAAGTATTGTGAAGTCTTAGATGCGTCACTACTCGCTTTTATTTTATCTTCTTTGACAGTGTTTCCAGGAATCCTGTCTTTACTAGATCGATTTCTAGATCGTTTTTTGGGTTGGTATCCTATTGGAAATTCCCGCAAAATTCTCTTCTAGTATCTGTGATAATCCTTGGCAGTGGTGTACTTTGCTCTTCTAAAAGTGCTTGTTCCCTCAAATATCATCCTATTTCTATCAAAGCCCCCAAGATGCCTTCTAGTATCATTTAAAAAATCGCTATTAGAAATGATTTGTTTGGAAGAAACACGAAACCATTCTTTATATTACGTTTTTTATCTTTCTGAGTGATTTTATTCTACTAAAGTATATTTAATAAAAGCGCTAAAAGTATATTTTTCCAAATATTTCCTACATTTTGGTATAACTCGTTTGAATTTTGGGGGTGTTTTTAGTTTTAAATTTTCAATCAACTTCTCACCCCAATCTTTCGATTTATCCGCAAACCAACGCGTTACTAGGTGTGGTTTGTGTTTTGGATCGTTATCCTGCTGGAAATGAAGGGCATATATTTAAAGCAATGTAACGTCGCCAAAATGCTCCCCAAACCATAATATTACCACATCTATGCTTAATAGTCATAACAATGTACCTATGGCTTCCAATCTGCATTTTTTGGATATCTCCTGTACACTCAAGTGCAAAAGTAAGTTTTGGGAATTGAAGTTTATGGTTTAATTTTGGTTTTTAAACATTTGGAACTTAGATTTCTCTTTTTTGGTTGCTTACGTCTAAGTACTGTACCACTATTACATTCTGTATCAGATAGTAAGATTGTTTGGTCTATTTTCAAAGGTAAGGAAACCAATCTTGTTATAGCTATTAATATCACAATAAACCATTTCCATTTACACCCAAACTCTGGTGCTATGGGTGACATTGACAAATTTTGCAGACAATACTTCCAAACATTAATCTTCCGCATTTTCGGCATTAGTTTCCATCTTTTATTTCTTCCATCATTTCTAATACAATGTATTAAAAAAAAACAATTGATTAAAAATGTATTGGCACAAAAGCCCTGTACATTTTGTCATCCAATACAATTCATATCATGAGACATGCTAATTGCTAAACCATTTTTGTTTAGTATAATTTTTGTGTTAGTTCAACTCTCATCCGTTGGTGGCTATAGCATAGGAAAGGCCGTATTAATAAGTACATACTTTTGCCGTTAAAGCAATACAATTTTTTTCTTAAATATTTGAAAGGTTTATTTATGCGGACTATACGCTATAATGGTTAGATTTTGTTCTGAGTCGAATTGTTGCCGAAATATTAAAAAAATTGAGTCATTAAACTTCTCATGGTCGTTAACTATGGCACATTAAGGCTGTAATTCTCCTTTTCTTTACACTTTTTCAACGAACACCTTGATCTGGTTTGAGAAGCGTGTAGAATAAGATCTTTTGACTACCGTTAATTTACGCCCTAAAAATGTGACTAAGTTTTAACAGCTTTCTTTTTTTCCATTGATTTATTTCATCACCATACTCAATATCTCTGCCAATAGTCTCGCTTATAATAATATAATTGTCGGGCGTCTCATTGTATATATTTGAGTCACTCTTACTATTGTTTTCTTGTGTCCTTTTTAATTTAAAGAAATTAAATAGTTTAACGTTATTCCATTGTTTCAAATAAGTAAAGTGGTTAAACGTTGGGGGTTTGTATATAAAGGCTGAAAGGGGGAAAAATAAGGTTACCCAAAAAGTGTATAATATGGAAGAGTAATAAAAGTGACTTACTATAAGTTATTATATTATTATATTGTTTCTCTCTGTCTCTCTGGCTTTCACATCCCATGAAGGGATTTTGCCGCCCGCACTAAGGTCCTCCATCCATCTCGGTCCATCGCTCTCGTCCTCCAATTTAGTAATCCTACTGCATGGAGATCTTGTTCGACGCAATCAGGGTCTTCCTCTACGACGAACACCGGCTGGTTGTTGATGGAATACTTTATTGGTCATTCGTTGTTGTGGAGATCGTGTAACGTGGCCGAGCCATCCAACTCGATTGAATTTGATGAATCCGATAATATCGCAGCCTCCAAGAAGTTGCCTTACCTGAATTTGATATTCTTTGTCCGTGACTTTGATTGGACCAGAGATTGAACGAGTGACCTTCCTTTCAAAGGTAGATAACAATTTACAATCTTTAGAGGTATTGTCCAGCTCTCGTTTCCGAAAGGCAGCACAGGTCTTATGAGTGCTTTATAAAGTGCGAGCTTGCACGACTGCGACATATGTTTAGATCGCATTAATTTCGATTGGGCGTAGAAAACTCGTTGTCCGGCTGCGATTTGGGCTTTTATTTCTGCCTGCATATCATTCGACGATGTTATACGTACTCAAGTACCAAGTTGAACATGTGCTGTGCTTCTCGCAGAAGAAGCGAGTGCTTCTCCCTATCGAACACCAGATGTAATTTCAAAGGGGTTTGACACAGTTCCCTTAATTACGATTCTACATACAGACCCAGAGATTGTTAATTTGCACAAAAAAACGAGTTTCTCTGGAATTCCTAGGCATATGAGCGCGGCCCATAAATTCTCGCGGTTTATACTATCATATGCCTATCTGAAGTCTATATACAGTTGGTGTATGGTTATGTTGTACTCCCAACATTTTTCCAAGGTCATCCTCATAATAAAACATTGGTAGTGGTCGATCTGTTGGGACGAAAACCACATTGATAGTCGCTAATGGTGTTTTCGGCGAGAGGGATCGCTCTGTTGAGTACTGTTTACAAACACTTAGTAAGCAGTACTCAACAGAGCGATACCATGATAGTTTCCACATGGTCTTTCAATTCTCCGGCAACTCTTCTTGGTCCCAAATAGAGACGATGAGATCGTATAGATTTGTTGCAAGAGTAGCGCCTCAGAGCTTAATTAATTCTGTGGGGATTCCGTCGAGACCGGGTGCCTTTCGATTTTTTAATCTACTAATAGCTGCATCTACTTCCTCTACTGTGGGATATCAACAAGGACATCTTTACCTAAAGGAGCTATTGCTCTAATGGAGATCACTTTGTCGTTCCGATTTAACAGATTTTGAAAGTAGGTTTACCATACTGAGAGAACATCAGCCACGTTTGATCTCAGCTCTGCATTTCCATCTTTGATGGTTTTACTTCTTGGGTGGAAATCTTTAGTTAGATTTCTGGCGTTAGAAAAACAGTCCCTGGAGTTTCCCATTTCCGCTTGGAACATGATCGCGCTTCTTTTAAAAGAAGGTGTTTAGTAGTAAATATCTCCTGGCGCGGAGATATTCTGCTAGAGTGCTTTCAGTGTTGCGAGCTTACCATTTTTCACGAAGCTTTCGTTTATTTTCGACGATCCTTCGGCATTGATCATCGAACCAAATATTGCGGGACCTCGGAAGCCTTCTTCCGATGGAAGTTTGCGCCGCTGTGGTATTATTTATATTCTCTATATATGATTCACTACGTTTCGGTTCAAAATCAAGCTCCCTATTAATGAAAACTGTAATGCCAGCTCTACCTCTACGTTCACGTGTTAGATTAAAATTTAATGAACTTAGCGGATTGATAGGTGAATATTACCATCGTTACGATAAAAAAAAGTCAAGTATTTTTTTTTTTTTTATAAATTTTAATTTTAATTTTTTGGTCCTGCAATTGCAATACTTTTTGGCAATCGTTATCATAAACTCGTTAAAATATATTTTTAAATCACATATTGATTGTCTTAGGCGGATATATACAAAGTTACTCGACTTTTTAAATTTTTCTTAATTAATGTTTTGTAAATCTTTTTTAAATAAATATATATTTAATTTATGTATATGTATATATAAATAAAATATGTTTTTTTTAAATTGTATATATAAATATTAAAATAAAAATTCTTATCAAAAATATGTTAAATCTTAAATGTATAATGACTTGATTCTTATAATACTAGTAAAAAATTTGTTTTGGTTTTTAAAGCTTATACGATATGACTAAATTAAATTAAATTAAATTATAAATTACAAATTAAAATTTGGATGCATTTCTTTTTAAAAAAGAAATTAAATTTTAAAATTTCACTCACAAAATGTTAAATTAATATGCCATTTCAGCGCCCCACGGTCGATACGGTTTCATAGTATTTCCATTATAACTGCCGACCGCTAGTGTTCCACCATGTGGTGGATAGCCCTGAGGTGGTGTGTGCGGTGGATATTGGGGATAGCCCAATGACGTTAATGGTCCACGGCTCGACGATAGATCAGCGTAAATCGATCCTTGTTGCGTATCGTGCGTAATCGGATATTGATTGTACGGATCATGGTGTAAATTATGATGGTATTGTGATGACGGATGATGATGATGAGGATGATGATGGTGCTGACTTGTCGATGGCACTTGACCACTTTGTAATAAAGTTGTGGTATTCGTTGTGGTCGTTGTTGATAGTGGCACTGAGGTGTTACAATGTTGTTGTTGTTGTTGGTGGTGGTGTGTCGGACTAACCGGAATCGCGGGATTATAACTATTGGGCGACGATAGTGAGGTAGACGTTTGTAAAGGTATATAATGTTGATGATATGATGACGAGGTCGATGCAGAAGTTGATGGTGGTGGTGGTGGTGGTAATGATGGACCATATGCTGCCGATGAACCTGGAACCGATTGATATGAACTTGGTACCCAACTACCCGACGATGTACTATTTTTGGCCGATAGCTCACGTTGTGCCACAAAACATTGTAGATGCGACATTAATCGTAAACGTAACGGATCCTGAATATCCATTCCTTCAATTGTTACTAAATATCGTGACACTTCGGCGGCACATTCGCGTAATCCAATTATATTGTATTCGAGCGCATAACGTTGTGAATCGATCGACATGGAATCGATACCTGTAAATAAACGAAACAGAAACAGTTATTTAGAATTCGCGACCACACTTTAAACATGACCCTTAACATTTGTACAAAAAACTACTTCATTTAAATTGAAATCAATAACTCTATTCGTGTGTCAACTAACTTTTCGAGATGTTCCCACGAATGCATATTATATACAAACATGAGGGGGGAATAGTTTTTATTTTATTTTATTTTTTATTGAAATTAATGTATAAATCGACCAGGGAACACATATATTAGATAATATAATCGTATGCACACACATATATAGGGTGAATTGGGGTAGCACATTTTATGATATACTCAAGGCAGGTGTTGGATTTTAATTTTTTCATGGGAATTTTATTTTATATCCGATTACTATCTGTCTCGACGGACAAGTTAATTGCGTGTGAATATTAAACGGGTTTAAGTAATTACCCATATCTCTCCTATATACACACACACACACACAATTTAATACACAAACACTTTAAATTAATTTAAATTTTCGCACAGTACTTAAGGTGTCGACTAAAATAATTTTCCCACACAAATATATCACGGTACCCACCTTTCGAATGTAATCCTTTTAAATGATCGACGGTGAGTTGTAAAATTTCAGCTTTTTCCAATTTGGCAGAACCTTGTTTTTCGTATGCGGTCGGTACTAATCGTTTTAATTCGGATAACGATGAATTAATTTTATCTCGTCGTTTCTTTTCGATCACACCACGTCGACGTTTACGGCTAAGCAGTTGACAACTATCAGATTCACCGTTCGATGAACGTTCGGGCGACACAAGGTCATAATGTTCTTTCGACGATTCTTCCGAATAGACATCGTCACATTCACTATCCGAAATTGTACGTTTTTTAACGGGTTGCGGTGGTATCCATGTATTTTGTTGGGTCGGTGTTGACGTATAACCCCACTGTATTGGATGATGATCCATTGTTTAATAATTTTAAAAAAAAATTTGTATTGGCACTACTGTTCACTTAATTTCACAATTCACTTGCTCAAAATTTTTAAAAATTCGTAAAATTAAAACTTTTTATTTTTAAAATTTTAATTTTTTGACATAAAATACAAAAACAAAAAAACAAAAAAAAAATATTTTTGTATTTACGCGTGCACTTACACGTGACTTATCGTGTGTACAAACGACGTTCGACTGATTTTCCGCCGTACGTCATACGCATGCAATTACAAGTGCCATCCCCACCATATACCATCACCATATAGTCGATTTTTAGTATTTTTACAAATAATTCTCCTCGAATCAACCCTTGTTTGTCTGAAATTGTAACCAATTATTATCGTAGTTTTAGAAATTTTTAGGTTTCATCCCCACCCCTATACACACCATACTATGAATTCATTCATATATCGATATATGGTTTTGTGGATTAGGAGAAAACTACATTCAAATTATTCTGACCTATCCGCACGTCAATAAAATTAAAGCTGAGTATATAAGGGAAATAATATGTAGGGTAAGTTGGTTGGTATGGCATCGTATATATACGGAAGACGATTTTTTGTTGTTTATTTTTAAAGATGCGACTCATGGCGAGATTGTGACGATACCATCATAAATATATACGCGTTAAGATATCGAGATATGTATAATCGAACATATGCATAATTTTATTGACACCTAATTTTTGGCGTTATCCTTATATGTGCTGTAGTGCTTCTATATATTTATATGTAAACATTAGGATTTGAGTTACATGTGAGACGTATGTCGAACATACAGCCGTCTTCGAGGGCCGTTCAACCAACTGTTGATTTTTAGAGCAATGGTAGCATTTTAATTACTACTCAATTACACATATTTTGATTGTTAACTTCCATATACACGTTTGTGCGTTATGTCAGTTGATGATCTCATCTGCTAAATCATATAATTGATTTGTTTATAGTACTTCTGTTTTCAATTACCGGTCGCAGTGCGGTTAGAAAATTTACTTTGTCAGATTTGGGTTATATGATAGACTTTTGTCTAATCGACGACCGTCTTTGAGAGCCATTTAAATAACTGTTGATTTTTAGTGTTTACCATGGGATGAGATTTAAAATTGTACACGTTAGTGCTTTATGCCAGTTGTTGATTTCATCTGGTAAGTGCTATAATTGATAAGTTTGTATTACGTTTGTTTTCAATTATGTTGTTCACTTTTTATCATAATATTGGAGAAATTAACTCCTCTGAAGGGCTTTTTTAGGAAATAATACAGAATCATTTATAAACTATAACGTCCTGTACCATTCAGTTTTGTGGCCGTGTCATGAGATTTTTAATCATGATTCGAAAATGTTTAGCAAATGCGATAACGAGGTTAAGTTAAATAAGCTTGATTCCCTTTGAAATGAGATTCATGAATACGAAGATCAAGTGGCGATTATTTTTAGAGATTTTACACAATTTGGGTTCAATATCGTAGGTGTCTAAATTTCATATTTGGAGAGGGCTGCTAAGAGATGCACCATTGAATTTAACCAGCAATTTTTTGGTCACTGATCCCAATTTTACTGAAGCTTGGAAAAAACTAGTTAAACGGTACAACAAGCCAAGATCAATCTTGAGGTCAGTAATAGACTGCTTCATTGATCAACCATCCGCCATGACTATTCCGCCGATCTTATTTCATCAAATAAGTGATACTTTTGACGAAATCTCAAAGGGATTGAGGCTTTAGGTAACAAAGCCGAAAGCAGAGATTACTAGCAAAAGTTGGCGAAGAATTCCCATCAATTCATGAATTTTTCGAATTTCTAAATGGCCATTGCTATACCAAGGAGAGCACGTTGCACGATTCGTCTAAATAATATTGAGCAGTGCCAATGTGGTAAACATCAACAGCACTTATGGTGGTGCATTTCATTCAAAAGGATACTGGTCGAGAAGAGACGAACTATGGTTAACAGATTTGGAGTGTGTTATAACTGATTGAGAAAGGGGCACGTTGCCAGTAATTGCCCAGTGAAGAAGTCATGCCGTACTTATAACTCGCGACATAGTTCTGTGCAGCCTACTCGTGAGCTTACAAACGGGACAGTGTCCAGTAACTCGCAATTATGATAGTATTGCGCCGTTGCATAGGTTTTAAATGGTTAAACCTGATTGAGTCTAGTGTAAGCCAAATTTTTCGAGTAATTACACATGAGGCACAATTTGTCGTTATATTAAAATGCCTTGGCACCCATGTGAGCTGAATGTTCAACTGTTCTGCCATCTCGTTAAGAGATGAGATGACAGTTCTGGGCTACTTTCGACGAGATAAAGCCTGATTTTAGGCAACCATCTACAATGATTGTAGAACTTTAATTGCAAGGAGCTCTGCTTGAAAGACTTTACAGTGATCAGGGAGGCGAAAAGAAAGGTTCAAATTTACTTCCTTCCTTGCAGAACATCCCACAACCGACCCTGCCATCAATTCTCGATCCATCCGTAACGAAATAAATTGTACCAGGATTCAGAACTGCTTCACTTGCATTTAACTTCGAGGTATGAAATACCAGTAGAACAGGTCTAACTACAGAGGTGTACAGCCAATATACGATGCGAGAGTTTAGTCCCCATCCTTTTCCAATGGCATTCTTACAAGAGTAAAGCGCTAACGTAGCTTTATTTACTCTTTTCAAAATATTATGTTTCAGCTTACTTTGCTATCCACAATAAGAACCAAGAATTTTCATGTGATATTCAAACCAACTCCGTTAATTTTTGGTGGGTTGAAAAAGGAAGTTTTCCAACCAACTTTGTTAGTCCATTTGTTAAGGATCCAGGAGTATTTTGCATCAGATCTCTGAGGGTGCTAGGATATTTGCCGAAGGCACTGATGGCAATAGCATCTGCCCTCTCTAGGTTTAATAACAGGTCACTTATAACCAATTTCCAAAGAGGAGGGATAATACGCCACCTTGCGATGTACCTCTACTCTGAAATTTTTGAACGGATGCCTCACCAAGATTAGCCAAAATGACCCTGCCTCAGAGCATTTGATCAACTCAGCATCCGAATAACCCATCCAACCGCAAATCTGAAAGTGCGTGCATGATCGCCTCTGGTTTGACGTTGTTAAAGGCTCCTTCTATATCAGAGAAGGTCACCAAAGAGAATTCTTCATATTCGAGCGATTTTTCAATAGGGCCTAAGAGGGAATGTAGTGCAGTTTCCACTGATTTCCCCTAGCAGTATGCATGCTGAGGTAACTTTACTGGATCGATTGAGCCTCTAGTATAAGCGTTTATCTGTCTCTCTAGAGTTTTCAAGAAGTACGAAAATATGCTAATAAGCCTAAGATCTTTTGGGTCGCAATGAGAGCTTTGAGTTGTCCCGATTTAGGTATGAAAATAACCTTAACTTTAGGCCATTTGTTTGGAATATGTCATAGTTTAAGGCTACTTTTAAAAATGATTTCAAACCATTAAGTAACTGTCGGCAGGAATGATGCCATCCGGGCCTGCTGACTTAAAAGGTTTAAAACTGTTTACTGACAGCAAAATGTTTCTCCTGTTGACAATTTGTCTAACGAGACCAGTAGCCCTATTGGTTTTAGGACAAACAGTAGGAGATTCGGAAGAGCCCGGAAAATGTGTTTCCAGAAACAGATCCAGCGATACCGCCCCTGTTGTAGTCCAGATACAATCGGGTCGTTGAAGATAAGTTTGGAATGGCAGGATAGAGATAAAACCATCCATTAATAATACTGAGTCAAATTTACAAACCTCATCCTATAATCAGCAACTCAGGCTATTATACCAACAGCGTTATTAATCTTCATGACTTTGCAGGAAATAAGTATGTGGCATTTGCACTTTTAGACTAAGGTTTCCAGTGCACCTTCATATGCGAACGTTTAGTCAAACGATTAGTTCTCGAATGATCAAGATCCCGAGACTCGTACACTTGCGAATCATTCTCGAATGATTTGCAAGTGTACGAGTCTCGGGAATTTCGGAAACAAATGCTAGTATCTCAACAGTATATGCAAGTTGTGTGGAAGAGCTGGATGCTTGATATTTGGAACCATAAAACGTTATCGTAAGTCATTATCAGCTTTTATATAAACAAATGATACATCAAAATGTTTGAAGAGATTCTGGAGGTTGGAAAAGGTTTCAAAATCGTTGATTACAACTGAATCTGAGACAATTTGTACACGCCATTTCATGCGCAGCTACGAAGGCAGGTACGTTGTAAAACTACCATTCAACATGGACTCTGGGGAACTAAGCCACTCGATGAACAATCAAAATGTATAATAATGCTTATAAAAAAAAGAAAGTCACAAAAACTTGGTTGAATGCCACAAATTCATTTTTATAAAATTAATCTTTAAAAAAGTGAAACATCCCAGGCCAACATCTTGTATTTTCAGTCCAACCAGGCCCCGCAGTGTATGTTCTACTGAATGGCAATGATGTAAACCAATTGACGAACCCCCTTGTAAGATTCTCAGGTTCTATTGCTCTCAAAATCAATGAGGCTAAATCAAAATAAATCATCATTATATCATAATTTAGTAGTGTGACCACATTTGAAGAAGTGATGAGTTGCCGATACCTCGTCTAAAATACAATTCGTCTAAAAACAATTCATCTTGAAACAATTCGTCTAAAAACAATTTGTCTAAACAAAATCCGTCTAAAAACAATTCGTCTAAAAGCAGTACATTTAAAAACGATTGACCTAAAAAGAATTCGTCTAAAAAAAATTCATCTTAAAGCAATTCATCTAAAAATAATTCGTCTAAAATCAATACGTCTAAAACCAATTCTTCTAAAAACAATTCGTCTAATAGCAATTCGCCTAAAAAACAATTCGTCTAGAAACAATTAATCTAAAATCAATTCATCTAAAAACAATTCGTCTAAAAATAATTCGTCTAAAATCAATTAGTCTAAAACCAATTCTTCTAAAAACAATTCGTCCAAAAGCAATTCGTCTAAAAGTAATTCATCCAAAAACAATTCGTCTAGAAACATTTAATCTAAAATCAATTCGTGTAAAAACAAATTGTCCAAACACAATTTGTCTAAACCCGACTCGTCTAAACACGATTCGACTAAAATCAATTCTCTAAAAACCATTAATAGTCTAAATAGCAATTCCTCTAAAAATAATTCGTCTAAAAGCCATTAATCTAAAAACAATTATACTACAAATACTTCGTCTAAAAACAAATTGTTCAATCACAATTCGTCTAAACCCGACTCGTCTAAACACGATTCGTCTAAAATCAATTCATCTAAAAACCATTAATAGTCTAAAAGCAATTCGTCTAAAAATAATTCGTCTAAAATCAATTAGTCTAAAACCAATTCTTCTAAAAACAATTCGTCTAAAAGCTATTCGTTTAAAAGTAATTCGCCTAAAAACAATTCATCTAGAAACAAATCGTCAAAAAACAATTTGTCTAAACACAATTTGTCCAAAAAACAATTCGTCTAGAAACATTTAATCTAAAATCAATTCGTCTAAAAACAAATTGTCCAAACACAATTCGTCTAAGCCCGACTCGTCTAAACACGATTCGTCTAAAATCAATTCATCTAAAAACCATTAATAGTCTTAAAGTAATTCGTCTAAAAATAATTCGTCTAAAATCAATTCTTCTAAAACCAATTCTTCTAAAAACAATTAGTCTAAAAGCAATTCATCTAAAAACAATTAATCTAAAAACAATTCGTCTAAAACAATTCGTCTAAAAACAAATTCTTCTAGAAACAGTTCGTCTAATAGTAATTCGTTTAAAAAACATTTCATCTAGAAACAATTGATCTAAAATCAATTCGTCTAAAAACAATTTGTCTAAACATAATTCGTCTAAGCACAATTTGTCTAAAAGCAATTCATCTTAAAATAATTCGTCTAAAAGCAATTCATCTAAAAATAATTCGTCTAAAGGCCATTAATCTAAAAACAATTCTACTACAAACATTTCGTCTAAAAACAAATTGTTCAAACACAATTCATCTAAACCCTACTCGTCTTAACACGATTCGTCTAAAATCAATTCATCTAAAATCCATTAATAGTCTAAAAGCAATTCGTCTAAAAATAATTCGTCTAAAATCAATTCTTCTAAAACCAATTCTTCTAAAAACAGTTCGTCTAAAAGCAATTCGTCTAAAAAACAATTCGTCTAAAATCAATATACGTCTAAAACCAATTATTCTAAAAACAATTCGTCTAACAAATGGTTTATTTGAAGCATTGATGCAGAACCATGATGCCATCCTTCCCAATGGTTACTTGTTCTTGGCAAACTAATATTGTTAAAGTTATATTGTTCCAAGCGTTAATATGACATTTGGCGTTAATAGTGTTCCCTCTTTGATCCACCAATAAAATTGTTTTCAAAACATTGAAAAATTATGCATATGACTTTTAGCTTTTGTCCAGTAGTATTTTTTGGACTGTGCTAGTTGTACTAAATTACGTACGGTAGAAAATATTAACACACGACATTTTATACCAATCCACTATCAAATAAAATAAATTTTCCTTCTCTGGCTATCTTTTGAAAATTTTAAAAAAACGAAATTCTAACGAAAAAAAACGAGCCCTTCAATAGTCTTTGACGCATCATTTGAGAAAAAAGCTCATCGTTTTACCACTTGGTAGACATTTTCAGCGCCTAACTGTTCGGAATCTCCTCCATGGGAGTATTCTCCCGTAATTTTTTAACAACTCCACATTCGCCGAATAATTTTGCTTTCAAAGACATATATTGCGAAGGTATCTAGTAAATGGCTTTGTTATGCCTTCCATTCATATAAAATATATAGCCGTCAATCACGAGCCTATCTTGACACTTTCACATTTCTGTTTTTAGATTTTTTTTTCTCGTTGTGCGTCGGTAGCCATATTGGCGAGATAAATAAAATTGTAATTTTTTTTTGTGTTTTGCAATATGTTTAAGAGACTCTCAAATGATTTTGATTTCCGTGAAATTGCGTGTATTGTGTGCCAATCCAGAAACCAGTTGCTGCTATACATCACCACATTTGTTGATGTATTTTAACTCTATTATTGGTTATGCTGATTCGAATCAGTAATTGTTATAGCGGTCGTCGTTAACACATGTATTGTTTGTTGATTCGACCGTCCAGTTGCTGTTGCGGTTTTTGTTATTTTCGTTTTTGGAATCACCAACCATGGCACCCACAGTAAACAAGGGTAAAGAGGATCGAAAGCGACTTAGAAGAACGACTTTATCGATTACCTGATATGAAGGCCAGTTCTTCGAAACTGTAAAGTTATTTTGTTATAGTTCAACTGAAATGATCCCCTTGAAATTCTGTGATTTTGCACCATAACATTTTGTACTGCCCCTGGAGCATAGTTAGCTATTAAGACGCTGCATCGATTGGCAGCGGCCGAAGAAACACGAGGAAATTCTATAAAAAAAATTTTACGAAATTAAATCAAGAATTTGTTAAAGGTGAGAGGCTTCGTCTTATCAAAATTCAGTTCCAACTGGGAAAAGATCATCACCTCAATTGACACTAAGCATCGGAAAAAGTACCTCAAAATTGACGAGCGCGTCATGTCAGTTGTTTGCCGCAAAAACATAGAGCTTGCCAGTCTCTATTTCGTATACTTTTCAAAGTTGACATAGAACTGGATCTAAGGATGGTTTTGCTGGAGAAATTCGTAAGCTGGCCGCTTGTTCGAGTGCAGTATCATTGATCCATATTTTTGATAAGCCTGTAGTCAATACTCCAACAATTACCAACAACAGTAGTTTACATTTAAATTACCATAACAACCTAGCATGCATACCAAGGCCAAATCAATTTAATCATCTCTATCATGCAATGACTATATGACATGACGGAATTCTGGTTGAGTGATGATTTTATTTCATTCCCACCATATTACACCGTGTTTCATCGCGATCGCAAGCCTGATAAAATAATTAACAAAAAAATGTCATTACCAACATTTCTCGAAGATTTGATCAGTGGTTGAACGATAAGGTCTAAGCCACACTGATAATCTCCAATGACCACTTCAGTGGAAAAGTTGAGTCTGGCAGGGACAACGTTAGCAAATATTTTAGATGGTCTCCTTTTTAGATGGTCTCCTAGATCGTGGAGTTGCAAATCGTGCCGTCCTGCCGATGTCTTCGATGCAGCTCATCATAAATTCACAAAATTCGTTATTTTTACTCCCTTGATGCAATTTTTTTAGGCCGATATGTGTTATAAGTTCTGCACTTGTACCAATTTAAGCATTGAATGGCCTACGATGATTTTAACGTCGTTATACGAGATATCATTAGTCAAGTCTTTGCTAATGATAAACGACTTTGTGTTCGGTGGGTGCATAAATGTTCACCATCGATATGTTAACCTTTTTTTTTTGGTGCAAATACGAACTGTGGAAATTCGCATATTGATTGATTTGATTGGTTAGACTGTAGGACAAAGCTCTATAGACAAATGTGCCGGATAAAGCCCGGCTTTTTTCAACAGCGATTTTATATAATACAAAAGGTTAAGGAAGGAAAAGGTATTCATAAATAGTGGCCTCTCTCTGTAATCGCTAAGCCATTTGTTTAGGATCGCCTCGCAGAAATTCAATGTCCTTTTATTTCATGAACGAGATCAGGAATTTTCAACCGATTCCTGATCTCTTGGTTGAATAAAACTCGGTAATCGTCATCGTCGTCGCGTTTTTGACTATATATTATGCGCATGATTCTTCTCTCAAATGTCATTAACCATCTTTCATACACATCCGTCAGGGTCGAACTTTCACACCCACACATGACAACGGATCTGATCAACATCTTGTACAACTTCAGCTTGTCGGCATTGTGACCTTGTGTGGCGTTGTTACATTATAAATTTACATTGTTGAGTAACATTTGACATACTTTACCAATCCGTAGGGTCACATTGACCTCTATACACAAAATCAGTTCTACATGTACCTTGTTAGTGTAATGTCCTGAAATAACTAGATGTTGCATGAAATATTTGCAGATTAAAAATTCTTCTCAAAAAATGAATTTATCATCACCGATCAACATCGATTGCCTTTGTATCAATATTATATAATTCGGTGTTGAATAAAGATGCGTATACACTGACCCACTAAACTATTAACAGATTGACCATCTAAAAATAAACAATTTAAAATTTATCTAACCATTTGTGACCTATTGTCCTCTATAATTTGACCAATTCATAAATTTGCTAAGTCCCCTTTTTACCGGACCTAACGTACGCACTTAATAATGATGTCGTTTGTGTGGGACAATCCTAATCAAATTATTGTACGCCCTTGAAAAAAATTTAATTCGTAAATATCTTTTACACGTAATGGTTTATTGGAAATGGACATTTGTAGGACACAATATCGTAAATTGTCAAAATTTTGTAATAATTTAAAATTTGGAAAATTTATGGGATTACATTAGTGAACAAAATCAATTATTAAAATTTACAAGCGCAAATATTTTGGATTATAAATTTTAAAATTTATGAAAAAAATTTTTTTTTTTACTTAACCGAAGGGGTCAGCAAACATATGCAAAGGTTACACATTAATAATATCAAAATGCAATTATGGTTGAACCGAATGGAAAGGGGGATAATATCAAATGCATGATAAAATGATATAGTAAAGAGTGAAGATACATCCTTAACGGGACGATTGCTTGAGGAATTTTTCAAGAAAATCTTTGTTTTATGCTCGATTTATATTCAACGAAATCGACATCTGCAAAAAAACATGAGATACAACATTGTAAAATTATTCAAGTACAAAAAGAAAGTCACGACATCTGTAAAAAAAATCACATCTGTAAGCCGAGAAACGAACCGAAAATGAGGATGTCGATATAAAATTTTATAGTTCAGGTTGTGAGTCGTCATCTTTTTTTATTTTAACAGACGAAGATACACTTTAAAATTGGCAGAATATGAAATAATATGATGACTAGATTGAACTGTAAAAAATGTATAGAAAATTACTGAATTTATGAAAAAAAAGTTTATTGTTTTGAATGTGAAATAGAGGAGGAAATAGTCAGTTAAAATATTCATATAGCCTTGTAGATTATAAAAATGAACATAAAAACATGTATGCAAACCAAAAGATGCGCCTATTTGGTTTAATATATTTGCCAAATATTATTCAAAAACAAATGAGGTTAAGTTTTCGTTTGCGAATGCCAAAATGAATATGATTACTTGATTAATAATCAAGTAATCATATTCATTCTATCTCTCTCTAGCTTTCACATCCCATGAAGGGATTTTGCCGCCCGCACTAAGGTCCTCCATCCATCGCGGTCCATGGCTCTCGTCCTCCAGTTTCGACATCGTAATGCATGTTCGACGTCATCACGCCAGCTCAATCGGGGTCTGCCTCTACGACGAACACCGGCTGGAACTCTTTATTGGTCATTCGTTGTTGTGGAGATCGTGTAACGTGGCCGAGCCATCTAACTCGATTGGAATTGATAAATCCGATAATATCGCAGCCTCCATATGGTCGCCCATATGGCGACCATAACTTTGGTCCTATGGCGACCATAACTTTAACGCTATCAAAGTTATGGTCGCCAATTCTGAGATTTACCATGGAGATGTTCCTGGGTGTTGATAACAATTTTGTTTTGCTGCTGTTCACCTCCAAACCAAGTCTTCTTGCGCAGCGGTCGAGCTGCATGAAACTGTCCTTGATATCGCTAGGTCTTCGGCCAAGAAGAACGATATCATCTGCATATCCAAAAAAATTTTCAGCGCCAAGTTTCAATGTTGCTTTTTCTCACTACGTACTCAAGCACCAAGTTGAACAACACGGACGCGAGTGCATCTCCCTGTCGAACACCAGATGTTATTTCAAAGGAGTCTGACACAGCTCCCTCAATTATGATTCAACATAAACACTCAGAGGCTGTTAATTTACACAGAGAAACGAGTTTCTCTGGAATTCCTAGGCCCATAAGTTTTCGCGGTTTATACTGTCAATTGCCTATCTGAAGTCTATAAACAGTTGGTGAATGGTTATGTTGTACTCCCTATATTTTTCCAAGGTCATCCTCATGGTAAAACTTTGGTCAGTAGTCGATCGGTTGGGACGAAAACCACATTGATAGTCGCCAATGGTGTTTTCGGCGAGAGGGATGAGTCTGGCAAGTACAACATTAGCCGACACTTTTTAAGCAGTGCTCAACAGAGCGATACCACGATAGTTTCCATATTTAAGACGGTCTCCTTTTTTGTGCAGCAGACATATGAGTGCATAGTCTTCCAATTCTCCGGCAACTCTTCTTGGTCCCAAATAGAGACTATGAGATCGTATAGATTTGTTGCAAGAGTAGCGCCTCCTAGCTTAATCAATTCTGCGGGATTCCGTCGAGACCGGATGCCTTTCCATTTGTTAATCTACTAATAGCTAGATCTACTTCCTCTACTGTGGGATATTCAACAAGGACTTCTTCACCTGGAGGAGCTATTGCTTTAATGGGGGTCACTTTGTCGTTCCAATTTAGCATATTTTGAAAGTAGCTTTGCCATACTGAGAGAACATCAGCCACGTTTGTTCTCAGCTCTCCATTTCCGTCTTTGATGGCTTTACTTCTTGGGTGGAAGTATTTAGTTAGATTTCTGGCGTTAGCAAAACTGTTCCTTGAGTTTCCTAGTTCCGCTTGGAAGCTAATGTTTTCGATGCAAGATCTCATATGATCGCGCTTCTTTTGTCGAAGGTATTTAGTCGAACCTTTCCTAGCGCGGAGATATTTTGATAGAGTGCTTTTAATGTTACGAGCCAACCATTTTTCATGACGCTTTCGTTTATTTTCGACGACCCTTCGGCATTGATCATCGAACCAAACATTGCGGGACCTCGGAGGCCTTCTTCCGGTGGAACGTTTTCCGTTCTTCCATCATTCGATCTCCACGTTACTTTGTGGATTCTCTTGTGTGGGAAAAACGTACTTGATACAACTAACTTGTACGTTATTGCCAGGTCGATGACGCGTTGGCCATTGTTTTTACAACGACCAACGCGTCATCGACCTCGGCAGGTCTGTTAGGACCGGTGTACGATGTATGTTCCTGTTGTATGTTACTCCTGTTGATTTTTGCGTTAAAGTCGCCCACGATGATTTTAATGTTGTATGGTGCGGTATGTTATTGATGACTTCCTCCAGCTCGACAAAGAAGAGAACTTTGATGTCATCAGATTTATCTTCGGTGGGTGCATGTACATTACCGATCGTGATGTTGAATTTCTTAGTGCGGAGCTGGACCGTACATATCCGCATGTTGATAGGGCGGAAGTCGATGATATGATGCTTTGCGCGCTAATGGATAAGGAAGCCAACTCCAAATTCTCCTCCATGCTGATGGCCGCTGTAATGAAGAGTGTAATCATTGGTGGTGTCATGAATCCCACTCCCAGACCATCTAAGCTCTTGTAGTGCAAGCACATCTAATGTGTAACTCTTTGCTTGGTTCGAATGGATCTGGGGATCTCCAGGTCTTAAGAGACTAAACACGCGCATGTTCCCATTATTAAAGCGGTGTCGGTGTATAATTTTCGAGGTCGATTTTGTTATAAAATATCTGCATCTTGAAAATATCGGTGAATGTAAATCGCACATTATATTTAATGGCCGGAATTACAGACCGTTTTAATATGGTAAAGCCAAACACAAATTCTCTAAATATTATCTGATATTTTTTAAAATGTTATGTTAAGAGTCAAGCTTATACCAACGATCCACAAATGGTTCTATGTTTCCAACACTTAAAGGAAATATCCCAATTGTTATTGAAATAAGTCAGATGAGCGAAATGAGAGGAATTTCAATCGAAACCACATACAAAGTAAGCGGTCCATATGTAAAAAATTCATTTTTAAATACCTTCAAGTCAATGCAATCAACCCTTATAGTTTTTGTAAATTTCGGCCAGACTATGTCTTACAAATTTATGCATTTCCCCATCTTCTTTGATACATCTATCTACATCTATGTATGTCTCATTGGGCGACTCAAAGATCTTCGAGAAGATTTTATTCAAAATTCCATAAATAAAAAAATTCAACAGCATTACAGGCTAAAGTTACAAGATTTTTCAGACTATTCTTTTTTGCAATTGGTGATCGCCCAACGAACGATTTTACAAACAAGTTATTTGTCCAAGCAGAACTTCGTTTTTAAGAGCTGGTGATCACCTTAGGAGTGTGGCAAACAACTTCAAAACTGTATTCATTACGATACTTGAAACTGAAATAATCGGCCTTTCTTGAACTTGTTTTGGAATTAATTAACTTTGCACGCAACAACTATTTTTCGCTTAACTTAGAAGAAAAATATTTTAGGAAATGTATTGCCATATTTTAGGCAATGTATTGTCCGAATACAAAGGCCCGAAACGGAACGACACCGATCGCAACCGTTTCAATCGTGGGGACGACCCACTGAGATGAGTTTCATATGCCGGGCCATAAAACATTTTTTTTTATAATAAACTCCAATAGATCTACCAGAATTATCCGGCACCTCTCACATCAAACGACCAACTAATTTAAAAATCGTATCTTTTATGTATTTGGAGGCTAATTTAGAAGCATAGTTACAGCAGAAATCTGTTTAAAATTGTTCACATAAACAATTAGACCACAATGTATTTATATCCGACCGAGCAACTAGCGCCGTTGTTAAAGCTGCGGTGTTTGGGACGGGAGGTACTGGGTTCGAATCCCAACGGGGGAGGGTTTTTCATCACCTGATTTCGATCGGTGATGACGATGAACATAACTATGACCCCCTGTTGGAGTACAGAATCCATGGGACCGAACCATCGTCCATATCAATACAGGCTGGCTGGAGCAATGCAATGTGCAAATGCATTTATAATCGAACCTGTATTCGTGCGTCCTCGAATTGTCTGATGACGGCGTAAAGTAGGAAGTTGAAAATTAACCGCGAAAGAGTTGGGAGAGCTTCGGCCTCAGAAAAGATTGCAGAGTTCAGACACAAAAAAATGTATATCTGAGTTTCTTTTACGTAAATTATATCGATTATGCGAACGTTTTCGAGCTTCTTCAAGGTAGTACTGAACTATTCCGAAGAGCTTGGTTAGATTATCCGGTTTTTCGTCTAATTGAGTATATTTACCCAATAGCGTTTGGGCTGATTTTAAAACAGGATAAACAGAAGCATCTAAACTAAGGTGTTGACCATATATTATAAAATTTGGAGAATATTTGGTACTCTCATGTACAGCATTTCTTAAGGCCAATGTAACAGCGTTTAAATGAATATACCAGAGTCAATGATCTTCTTTGATGTAATTTATAGTAGAGGCTAATAAAATTCGATTAACTCTTTCAGATGCGTTGCTCTGAGGACTGTATTTGGCGGTGAATATGTGTCGAATACAGGTTAGCAATAAATTGACTTTCATTGTCAGATACTATCATCTCTGGAACCCCAATAGTAAATATCACTTGATTTTCCAAGAACTTTACCACATCGATTGCAACGCAATCAATATATAAGAATTACCGGCGTTGCGTGTGCGACGATAAGGTCCCAAAAAATCAAGATATATTCGTTGGAATGCCGAAGTGTTGTAGATAACTAAAATAATGGCGGTGCACTACAATAATTTATCGCTTTATTTTCTTTACAACTAGCGCAGGTTTTAAAGAATTTTGCGATGTCAGATGTCATACCAATCCAAAAATAATATTTTTTAAATGATCCAGGATCTCTTTACACCCTAAATGACCAGCTTGTGGTGGAATATGTGCTGATTTGATTAAGTTTAACCTCAATGGTTCTGGTATTATAAGCTTCCACTCAGGAATATCTGTCGGAATAACAGGATTAGCCAGATCTATTTTAATAAATAATTTACCATCAATAATATTGATATTATTTTTGGAATGAGAAGATTTGAGTGATTTGAGGCAGTCCAAGTATTATGTAGATTGAAAATGCGGAGAGTTTAAATCTAAATCCAACGGAACAGAAATATCTCACAAAGAGTCTATAAAACCGCGTATCAGAACCGCACACAATTTTGGCTTCCTTTACGGTACTCAATATCAAAATCGTATGCTTGAAGTTGAAGACTCCATCGCGCCAATCACCCCGTTAGGTCTTTCATTGTCATCAACCAAGGTGAACGGGAAACCTTCTATACGTACGGTCTAAATCGTTTTATAGCCAAAATAGTGGCGAGGCACTCTAACTCCGTTACACTGAATAATTATGGTGAGCAGCATTCAGTTTATGGGACATGAAGGCTATTGGACGGTCATTCCATTCGTATCCTTCAGAAAAAGAATGCCACCGACACCAGTTGAACTAGCGTCACATTGAATATAGAATCTCTTGGAAAAATCATGTGATACTAAGACTGGTGAAGTTACCAATGCTTGTTTCAAATCATTAAATGTGCTTTGGGATTCGTCATTCCATTTCAATTTTCGACCTTTCTTCAGAAGATCCGTCAAGGGAGCCGCCAGGGTGTAATAATTTTGAATGAAGCGACGATACCACCCCAGACGCCCAAAAATCTTCAAATTTGTCGCGTAGTTTTTGGTACATGAAAGTCGGTAATGGCCTTAACCTTGCCAGGGTTCGCGAACAATCCTCTATCTCTCCAATTACACATCCAAGGTACTCGATCTCTTTCATAAGAAATTTACTTTTCTCTATATTGAGAGTAAGTCCAGCTGATTTTATACGTTGAGCAACATCTTCTAGAAATGAAAAATGTTCATGGATCAATAAATACATGGTGAGGAATCACTTTGTTCATGACTCTGGACAAGGTTTGGAGCCCAAAAGACATTATTTAAATTGATTACATAGCCCAAAAGGCATTATTTTAAATTGAGGCATCTTTGAGATCTACGCACGTGATGAATTTTGTCTGATCCAATCTGCTCAATAAACCATCGATCAATGGAAGAGTGTATGCGTCTTTTTTTGTAACCTGATTAAACTTTCGCACATCGAGGCACAACTGAACCTTTCCATTGGTTTTCTTTACCACTGTCATTAGTGAAGGCCAAGCACTAGTAATCTCTTCTATTATGTCCATTTCAATCATTCAAACAAATTTTTTATTTATTTCAAGTTGTATAGCTAGTGGAACGGCATAATAACGTTGATTACTAGGCTTAACGTCCCAACGTCAATGGTGTGTCCATCTTTTCAAAGCTAGGAAACTTTCGAATAGTGTCATCGATTCTCTCTCGCTGACAAGAGGTAAGTTCGTGGAATTTAAATGTTTCGTCATCATTAAGGATGGGATCAGACAATACTTCCGAAACTATTTCAGGTTTAAGGTGAAAAGCTTCCCAAATATCACAACCGAGACAAAGGAACTGCTGCAGAGTGGGAACAAAGTGCACTTTCTTAGAAACGGTTTCATCATTAAAAGTTAACAACCCTTACCTACCCCAACATATGCTGTGATGAACCGCAAGCGGTCTGCACAGAGCCTGCAAGAGGATATAAAGTCAACTTATGGTCATGAATAAATTTTTCAGAGCCATTGCCTTAGATAGTAATAGTAGCTCCACTATTAAACAAGCCACATATTTCAGTTCTATTAATTTTTATATTAGTATAAGGTCGTTTATCATTGCGGGTTGTTCCTCTAGGTTTAAGTATATGGAATTTGGAGAAGGAGAAAGAAGATAGGAAATGGATGAAAGGATTTTTCTTTTGGAACGAAAATAATTAATGGAACGCTGCCTTCCTACTATAAGGTCATTCAGGCTGTTCTCTGTTTTTAAGATGCTGGGTTTGTCGGCAAATTTGAAAATAGTACTAATAACCGAATCTGCAAGGGCGAAGGATTCCCACCCTGACTCAAATACTGATTTGATGGGGTGTTTCCTCGAGGTTTTTGCCGATGGTATGCGGGAATGTGTTTGCCCAGGATATCGCTTTTCTACTTTCTGGTTTCCCTGACACTTGGTACAGTGAGGAAACAAAACATCCAAATTGCCACAAAAATTAACAATAGTCCCTCTGTTTTGGGATACCACAAAGTGTGTAGTGATCGGCGACAATTGAAGCAAAGCGATTCACTTTTACCAGTTTTATTGCCAAACCGGTTTTGTGTGGTAGAAAGAACTTAAATATGTAAAATTGGAGGAGGCGTATCTATTGGTGGAAGCATTGCCTAAGAATAACTGAAAGGTGACGATGAATTATTATGATTACAAATTTCGTGAATTCTATCAGGTCTACTTCCTATATGATATACCGGCACATACCCTGCTTCATTACAAGCATCTTCAGTGGCAATATATGTGCTAACTAGTTAAGGTTTAGTCGAGATAGGACGTCCGGCAAGATGCGTAACTAAACCTTGTCTCATATTCTTTTTCAACATTTCAAATAATTCTTGATCTGGAAGCGGTACTCTTAATGGCATTGCCATACTGAGAATATCATAATAAAAGTTGATAAATGGTTCATTTTCGGTTTGCTTACGATTGCTGATCAATTTTCGGATATCAAAATCCGTCCTTCGATCCTGAAATCAATGGTAAAGTGAACTAAGCAGTTCTTCCCAGGTACATCGAGGGTTTCGCTCTAATGTTAACCAGTAATGATCATTGAATTTTCTGTATTTTATTAGTACAAGTCGTTATTTCTGAATTGGGATACTTTTTTAGCATTTGGAATTCACTTTTTCATGTGGAATTATTGTAGTTCATTAACTGGCTTATTAGCCTCTGAATTAATTAGTTCTTGTAATGATTTTAATTGAGCACTAATTGACCCAGTAATTTTTTGAATTTCACATTCAGTGCTAAACTCGTCAGTGTCGAGGTGTCATATTGAGAAAAAAGGAATTGTTAGTTTTGGGGATATGGGGGTGGAAACTACTTTAAACACCATTCCTTGTAAAAATACGTCACTCTTTCTATTTGAGAAATATATGTATATAATATAGTGGTCGTTGATTCACCCTGTAATATACATATAACATGTACAGATTCAAGTATGTATAGTTTAAATCGTTGTGACAACAACAAACGAAATTGTTGCCAATACACGAGATCAATCCTATAATGAATAATAAATTTTACCTTTGTCTGTATAGTTCCCCTGATACAAACGTTACGTATATGATGTGTGAATATGTGAGACCCTTTAATTTTTTTTTTTTAAATTTAAAAACCATAAAATTACGAACCACACACCAGATAGAAGACAACACACATCACAGCTATAGAAATTAACTCGATCAATTTTTTCACCCCAGCGTATAATTTAAAAATTTACTATTGAAAAATGTGTTCGAGATTTTATGTACTCGAGTATGTAACATAATAAAATTTCAATTAAAACGTAACATAATAATTAATGTAAAACGTTTGTGGTTTTTTTTTTACTTGATGTATGCGGCCATAAAAACCTTAGAAATCATTATGGAGCACAGTAGTAGTGATAACCGTGCTAAATTCGAACATGTTTTTTTACATTTTCAATTTACGAGAAAATTTTTTGATAAGATTAATGAAAATTTTAATTAAATCAACTATTTTGATGACTATTTGTCAAATCTAAAACCGTTGACGGGAAAGGGGTGGATTTTGAAATTATTTTACATTTTTCGTGTTCCATTAAAAAATTATAAATTTTATTTACATTAAAAGTTATGCCATTATATCTTGCCCAGTTGACCAAAATAAATAAATATTCAAGTGCTGAACATTTGTCATGTGGACTTTCATTTTAACTTTTAACACTATAATAACAATTCACCAAATATATATGTGGGTAAATTTACATTATTATATAGGTCATCTCATTCAATTATGAATAGTTAAAATTATTCAAAAAATTTAAATAATTAGATAAATTATCTTATAAAAATGGCCACTGTAGTCAAAGGGAACTTCCATGCCACGTAAAATGGTTTTAAATGAGCAAACTTATCCTTAGAGTTCCATCGCAGCGTCTTTGGTTTTTCGTAGAAGGCGACTAAACAAAGGTTGGATCACTGGGCTGGTGGAAAAGTTGTTATAAATTACAAAACAGTTGATGTAATCAATTCATCCGAAGAGCCTCCTGTAAAACTTGATATGGGCTCTTCAGCCATATTTAGGCCTCCTTTTACCTTATTTCTAGTCTTCCATTCAAAGTTTTAAAATGTTGACCAACAATAATATATCTTTTCAATAATTTGGTTTGGGTTGTATTTTAAAGACAATCAAGTTTAACCGTTTTTAGAGGTAAGGCTGCATAGTGACAAACTGTTAATTGGTGTTGTGTTCAACCGATCAAGTTGAGCGGAATTGTAGGTTTCAATAAAAAGTTTAACTTTACGCGGAATTGTAGGTTTTAATAATGATTTTAACTTTACAGCGTTCACTGAAGTTGCTTTGACAATTGTGCATGTTAAATGGAATGCTGTAGGCCATGACAATATGATACATATAAGCTTGTCAAAATATTGCTACTTGTATCATACTCGATTGGTTGATTGATTGATTAGAATGTACGGCCAAGGATGAACCAGGAACTCCCGGAATGCCGGGCTCTACCGTATACCCGTGTTACATATAACAACACTGAAGGAGTGGAAGGAATGTTAGTTATGACAGACTCGACCTGGTTACTGACACCTAAGCGATCAATAATTAGTATTTTTTTTTTGTGGTGTAGGGAAAGGAAAAGTTAGTTAGTAATAACAGAATTGGTCCGGTTTCCCAGTGGCCAATGTTCAACTATTATTAGCACAAGTTAATCACAATTTTTCTGACCTGCTCTGCATTCTGTTATCTCCATCAGTAACTCCAGTGTGCCATCATTTATCAGTAATCTGCAGAGGTTCCCTGAAAACAAATCTATTAATGAACTAATTGCTCTTAGCCGTAGTCTGTAATAAATTGAATTAATTTTCATCTGAAATGATAAACTAATAAATTCTTAATATTTTAACATTATTATATAATAGTATTATTCCTGCAATCTGGCTGTAATAAATTTGATTAGTTTTCGCCTTAAAAATACAAATTTATCAATCCACTCCATCGTTAAATATAAATTTATGTATAGAAATATAAGATGAAAAAGCAAACAATATATCCCCATGAACCAATTAAAGCATCCATATATATCGCCCCCATGTTAGTCGGTCCCACGTACTACGGTCCTAGGTGGGCCGCGTATATTAACAATATAATAATATGGTAATATGGTAATAAAATATTATAATAGCATTATACCATAATATTATAATTCCACAATAATTTGATCCACTAAAAATACAAGCATACAATACTACAATAATGCAGCAATACAATAATCCAATAACCAATAATATAGTAATGTAGAATCACATAACAAACCATAGAAATTCAAAAATTGTACAGGCCAAACAGCCTTCCTTCACCTTCCCAATCGGAAATCCATAAAAATTGTAAGTGTATTCCTTCCAATCTTCTCGCCTACAACCCATTCATACCCAAATCTCACCAACCGGCTGCTCCACTGATCATACCGGCGTAATCAGCAAAGATGGAATCCATCTATTATCCAACAGGTTTGAAACAGAACTCTCTGAAATTCATCAGGCTTCTGACAATCAAAATTAACACAACCTAAAACCCAAACCGTTCCACCCACAACCCAAACGCCCTTAAAAAAACAAACGTCCGCGCGTGAGCCTGGCCCTTACAAGTCTGACATTTATAATGCACTCTACAAAAGATAAAACCCGGGCCAAAAACTCAACGAAACAACCACATCCTCCCCCGCAAAGCCATTGCCAACCACCGACACAACTGCCATAAAATTCGATTATGTAACAAATTCGGAAATCCAAAACCCAAAAAAGCCTAAAAAATGCCAAAGGAAGAGCATAACAAAAATGCAACGGCTAAGGAAGACAGAAGGATGGCTACGCCTGTGCAAAAAGACCCTTCGAATACTGGAAAATCTGTTCCAAATGAAACCAATAATATAAAGAAATAATTTTGGTACCACAACTGTACATAGACGGCTTCGTGAAGCGACTGTAAAAGCCAATTATGCGCAAAAGAAACCATTTATAGCCAAAAGAATAAAACTCGTTCCATCCCTGATCGAACCTATTAAGCGAAACCTGTTGAGTTCTTGCGCAAAAAGACATGGATCAACGATCGCGCCTCTCTTTTAAAAACATTATTGCAATTGTGCTATGCTACAAAACCATTCCTCTTATTGACTACACTTGCACTTATATTCAAATATGTATTTAAATTTTGTGACTCCACTCATGCTACAACAACAAACCATCATTTTATATTTTATGCAGCGGACAAATGAAAGTCAAACAAGGTTACTCTTCAT
Organism: Tipula confusa; assembly: GCA_963556175.1. Taxonomy (NCBI): domain Eukaryota; kingdom Metazoa; phylum Arthropoda; class Insecta; order Diptera; family Tipulidae; genus Tipula; species Tipula confusa. The sequence goes on along the minus strand of OY744477.1, from coordinate 101,411,889 downwards.
ATTTGATGCACTTTTATATATCTCTGCGTTCGGTCATTATTCAAAATGTTTTATCTATCAATGTATGTAATCTTTCCATATTACTCAATCACAACAAATAAACTAGAACCGTTTTTAAATTCTTTAAACAAACCATTTAGTTATGGCATAGCCATATAGGTCAAATTATTGATAACATCCTATAATAATAGAACTATTTAAATATTAAAATAAATATTTGGATGTCTGCATAAGAAATAATAATAAAATGGATATAAGATTATGGTGGCGAATAAAATTTAAATGGTTCGGATCTCTGCTAGTCATATTTGTTTCTATTACCGCCAGGATCGCACATTTTGTATTTACAATTAAACATGGGAATCGCACTACAATATGCCACTATAAACTGTTAATATAGTTTTGTTTCAATAAACTCAGAACGATTAGACAGAGATGCACATCCCTTGCTACTTGTATCATACTCGATTGTAAAAGGTGTTTTTTTATAGGTTCACAACTTTGAGTTGGCAACACTGCTTTATTTGGTAACCCATTTAACAGCTAATAGTTGCTTTTTGTTTAGTTTGGTTTGACATTTCTTTATGGATAGACTTACATCAGAGCAACGCTTTCAAATTGTTGAAATTGTTTTTATCAAAATAGTGGTTCGGTTCGTCAAACTTATCGTGCACTTCGTCCATTTTATGGCGTACATAATCGTGCTTCAGAGCGGCTAATTCGAATAACAATAGATCGTTTTCGTACTACGTTTACTCTTAATGATAATGTGCATCCCGTGAGACGCAGAACAGTACGCACTGAAGAAGCTATAGCCGTTGTACAGAAAAGCATTAAAGAAGATCTAAATCAATCAATTCGTCACCGTGTTCAGCAAATGGGGTTGTGTCCTTTCACTTTATGGAAGATTTTACGAAAGGATCTTGGCTTAAAAGCTTTCAAGATTAAACTTGTGCAGGAATTAAAGCCAAACGACCATCGTATGCGCCGTCAATTCGGCCAATTCGGCAAATAAGCAGAATTGTCGGATTTGGAGTGAGAATACACAAGCTTTTGTCAACATACCATTACATCCACAGAAAATTACTGTTTGGTGCGCTCTATGAGCTGGCGGGGTCATTGGTCCATATGTCTTCAGAATGTTACTGTCAATGGTGAGCAGTATAGGGACATGATTAGACATTTTTTCTTACCTCGATTAGCTGGCATTAATCTTGCTGACATGTGGTTTCAACAGGACGGAGCCACCTGCCTCACCGCGCGCTACACTTGATGTACTCAAAGAAACTTTTGATGAAAAAATAATTTCGCAAAATGGTCCAATTAATTGGCCAGCAAGATCGTGTGATTTAACCCCATTGGATTATTTTCTTTGGGGTTATGTAAAGTCACTTGTCTTCGTCGAACGAGAGATAATTGAACACCTAAAATCATTTTTCGAAGAGTTATTGGCGAAATACGACCGCAACTGCTGCGAAAATTTTTACGAAAATTGGTGTTCCAATTGCGCCTTGTACGCGCCAGCCGCGGCGGCCACAATATATTTCTTTGTTTTATTATGATTTAAACTTGTGTAACTCTATAAAAAACACCCTTTACAATAATTTGGAAAAAAGCAATCGAAAGATTTCAATTTTTTTAAGTAAGATGCCAGTGCTAACTTAAACATGACAAACATACGTTTGGAACACTCAAGTATAAATACACATCGTACTACCATGGTATGTTAGCCGATTGACGTGCTAGGTGTCGCTACTGGTATCGTTTTAAAATCAAAATATTTGTATATGTATAATCGCCTAAATGTCATATATTTATTCTAAATTTTGACGGTATTCTATCGACCCGACATCTGCACCTAGATTTCGGATCTACGGCAAATGGGAATGACAAATTTAAAATAAAAAAATTTCGTCTATTCAGTTCTCATTCTCATTAAATTTCCGATTCCGGTTCTACTAACGATTATGATCTTGGTATAAATTTTATAGCAAAAGTTTTTTGGTTTATTGTGATTGTTTTTTGACGTTTCTCGTGTCTATTTTATTTAAAGCGTATGTTATATAATATGTATAGTGTGTAATTTTTTTACCGTAATTTTTAAGACTAACGGCTTTAATAACTCTCGCAACAAAAAAGGAATTTAGATATAAATCCGAAAGGGAATTTAAAATTCAAAACTAATTAATTTAATATTTAAAATTGTACCACTACACTCTCGATTCCTAAAATAACCTAAATTCTAAATCCTAAGGTTCCGATGTGTTAGCCGTTAGCGCAATCTGATGTATTCTCCGCAGAAAGCTTGTCTCACCATAAATTGTTGGGCCATTATATACACAACAACATGATATTGTATGAAAACCTATATGAGAAATTTCTCAGCAAACCGGAATTCGGCTGCTGGAAAGGGAATGGGTCAACTGTAATTTCTTATGATGTTAGTACTATATGTATTTATTCTATGGTTTATACTATGTTTTTTAGCGTCGGAGTAGTAACCACTCATAATGTATTTTTCAGTTATTCATGAAAATGAAGCATTTACGATTTTGAAACACCCTGTTTATTAAATTTGATTTGATTTGGCTATTTTGATCATACACAAATACGATATTTCTATGACACAGCAATAAATTTCATCACTTCCGAAAAGACAATAATTTTTGTTACATTGTTGAAATCATCTTTTTAGAGGACTGATCACACTTTCAATATTGATTTAAAAAAAAAAAGGTGATCGATCAATTATTAATTGACAGGAACGAAAATAAAAAATCACACACGCCGCATTATCATGATGCATGATTTACCCTTTTCGTCTATCGCGTGTTACAAATTCATTTTTAATGAATTTGATTGATTTTGATTTAAGGATATTGATTGGTATCTCTCATTGGTATAAAATAATTGATGATCGTTTTGATGATGTGTACAATTTTAAAAATTAATTTTAAATTTATTTATGTTTTGTACTGTACACATGTCGGGGTTTTATGAATTAAAAATTATCAATAAGGGCTTATTATCATGTTGGTGCAAAACAAAAATCAATTGATGCCGCACACAATATCCAATTAAACAAGTAAATTAGCTGTGGCCTAACATTTGTTGTGTAAACATGTTATGATGGACCATTGAAATAAGACAAGTGGGGCAGTGATAAAAGTATTTTTATAGTTGAAAACCTATATAGTGAACTGGATATAACTCATTGTTGACTATGATGAACGATGTCTATAAAGTCAAAACCACACTGACCACTGAAACTAGTGTAAGCCACTAAGCGAAGTATTTTTCTAAATCCGACCTCTTCAGGAGATAAAAACGATCTGCTTTTGAAACAACGATTTTTTAGTCGTTGGTTAAAGCGTGGCGTAGTTTAATCGTGTATAAACCTTTTTGCATAAATAAAACGTGTCATGTCAAATATTGAAAAATATGTCCATCTTAGAGGTTGTGTACAAGGCGAGGCATTGGATTTAATTAAAAACATGGCGTTCACGAACGCGGGGTACGAAGCTCTGATCCCAAGCACTGGCTTGGGAAGCTCTATGCAAGCGTTATAGTAACAGACGGCGAATCATATCACATCACAACGAGTCATTGCTTAAATAATCGAAAGCTAATAAAGTCACATCTGGTAGGGAATTACAAGCGGTCGTGGATGAATGCAACAATCACATTCTGTCCGTAAACGCACTCGAAATTTATACGCAAAATTGAGACTTGATTGTTTTTGGAATGATTCTTCCTCGATTAGACGATATTACTCGTGAGTTGTGGGAGAGTGAGAAAATTAAAAAAATTTAAAAAGATTTAAAAAAATTGATTGAACATTAGAAAGTAATTAAATTAACCGTTTTATGACCAACATGGGTGGAAATGAAGAATTTCCTAAATTTACGATGTCGTGTATTGGAGACAATTTCTGCAAAATCAGCCGGTCCTCATGCTACAACAGGCAGAGACAAAAATAAAACAACATAATAAAGCAAAAGTCAAGTCGCATGTCCAACAAAAGTTTTGTTACCAACACATTACAAGTCACGAAAATCCAATGTAACATATGCAATAATACATTTCACTGTCCGTCAATGACAAATATTCAAAAATTCAATCGCTTCGCTTGTGCCTAAACTGTTTGCGTAAAGGTCATATAGCTAAGGATTGTCGAGCAACAAGGTGTAAAAAGTGATACCATCAAGATGATACCATCAAGAATTAACGCCAAGCAACCATTTTTAAATCCAGAAATCACCAAAACGATAAGCAGCAAGAATCCAGTACAGTCGAATGATACATTGAGCCAGAATTACCACATTGCCTCTGTTGATAAAACCGTATTGCTTTCCCAGCGCAAATTTACATCACTGGAGCCGATAACCAGGTTCATTTGTGTAGTGCACTTCTCGATTCGGTATCAGAGAATAATTTTAAAACGAACGAACTATCGCAAAAGCTAAGGCTGGTTAAAAAACAACATCACCACAACGTATCTGGTATTGATACCAACGTGGTAAAAACGAAGCATAAAGTACGGCAACAGTTAAGTCGCGAATCATTGACAACAGGCTTTATTTAATTTTTAGTGATACCAAAAATTACTGACCAATTACCAAAACAACGCATACGCCTAGAAAGCTTTAAAATACCGCAACATGTACAACTCGCTGACCCAACATTTAATGTGCCATCACCGATTCATATTTTGATTGGTACTCAATACTTCTTTGATCTTCTTAAACAACAGCGCATCAAAATAGCAAAAGATTTACCACCATTACACGCAACTGAGTTTGGATGCATCATTGTCGGTACCGTTGGTCAGGAGTCCAATGGCAGCATGAATTTTGCGCTTATGTCATCATCGAACAACGTGGATCTTCATAGTTTGGTTTCCAAATTTTGGAGTCCCGACAAAGTCTATGCAAAAGCACATTTATCCAAAGAACAAGAAGAATGTCAAAACCATTTTGTTAAAACGCACAAGCGCAATTCGACTGGGCGATATGTCGTAAAGCTGCCATTTTGCAAGAACGCTTAGGAACTGGGTGAATCAAAAAATATCGCACTGAACAGATTTCTTTCTGTTGAGAGAAGATTGCAATGCAACGAAAATATGAGACGTGAGTATGTCAAATTTATTTAAGAATATATTTCGCTGGGTCAAATGTACAGGGTGCCAGACGATAATTCATTTGGGTACTACTCGCCGCACCACTAAATGACACTTTGCTTGACGGACCAAGAACTCAAGATGGTTTACTCAACATCATTATACGATTTCGGATTCCCAGGTACGTTTTCTCGGGCGATATCGGGAAAATGTACAGGCAAATTGAAGTTGCTATACCGAAGGTAGAAGATTTCAGAGAATCTTATATCGCGACCCGCCACACGAAACAATTGCAATATACGAACTCGCTACGGTCACATATGGTGTTAAACCAGCCGCATACCATGCTACAGGTGCGCTCGCGCAAATCGGCATTGATGAAGGAGAAAGGTTTCCTTTAGCGCGAAAAGCATTATGTGATTTTTGTGTCAACGACGTCATGACTGGTTACGACGACATGAGCTGCTGTCCAAGGGAGGAATGCGGCTAAGAAAATTTGTATCAAACTCTTCAACTTTTTTGGATACTAGATCGACCGATGACAGAGAGATTGAATCCGATATGGATCAATTGAGTTCAAATACATGCATCCAAACTTTGGGCCTCAAATGGGATCCTACAAACGATAAGCTGCTGTTTTCGTTTTATAACTTTTGCGACAAGATGCGACAAAACGTGAAATCCTCTCAATCGTAGCAAGTATATTTGATCCGCTAGGATTCCCATCACCAGTCGTTATCAGGGCAAAAATATTCTTGCAAAGGCTATGGCTTCAACAGGTTTCATGGGATCAAACGCTAACACCAGACTTACTCGATCAATTTAACGAATTTTTAATTGACGTTTCATCGATACAGTCAATTTGTATAGACAGACGTGCCCTATCAAAACAACCACAGACGCTCGAGCTCCATGGGTTCGATTTGCACCTTTAAAACATCATACCATTCCACGGCTTGAATTGTGTGGGACGCTTTTGCGTACACGACTCTATGACAAGGTAGTCAACGTCTTAAATATCAAGTTTGACAAAATATGCCTTTGGTCAGATTCGACTATAGTGTTGGCCTGGATTAAGACACCCTCATATCAGTTAAAAGAATTTGTTGCAGCACATATATCCGAGATACAAGAGCTGACAAATGGGATAGTTTGGTATCACGTTGATAGTAAGGAAAATATTGCACATGTATGTTCACTCCGGAGTTTGGCATTCGACCACAATTGGTGGCTTTCTAATGACATCATGCGATTATGAGCACTATTTACCTAACGTGTCGAATGTCGCAAGGAACAACAGATTGTACTCACAACGCAATCAAGGTACAATGTCATAGGTGAGTTACTTCGTCATAGCTCATATCTGAAATTGATACGAATTGTTGGTTATTGCGTCAGTTTTATGAACCAAATTATCAAAATTCGCAACATGAAGCTTCCTTACAAAAAGCAACTTTCTCCATTTATCAAAAAAACTACGGCTCTTTTTATACTCAGCCATTTTTCAAGTTAGCAAACAGAAAATAATCCGAGGGGCCTCGATCTGGCAAATAGAGTACATAAGCAGCGTCACTGGTGGGAGGCGATAAATTTACCAAGTTCAGAGTAATACCAGTTATTCAAAGGTATTCAGAGGTTGTCTCAGTAGTTGTTAGCTAGCAAGTTTATTTTGAGTGTTGATAATAGGGCCATTGACCACTTTTATTGTATTACGTATGCAGCACTACAAACTTTTCCTACGCATTTTTACATTCAGCATTACATATCAAAATACAAAAAAACGTATCGTAATACAGCAGCAATGTCAAGATTAGCTGTACCACAAATTTAAACAAAAATTCTGGTTCCTTGACCAGGTATGATAGAAATAAATTTAATTCCAACTCTGCGTCAGTAAGAGTCACAGTTTTGAGTAACGCAATGGTAAAAGATAAAACAATTGGGAACTTATTGTTAGGTTTACGAGCAGGAAGGGAAATATGCCCTAGTGAACGTTTCCACAATACAAATTTTTAATAAAGAAAATTGTCCGTTAAGAGGGCCTAGAACTTATATAGCCAGATTGCTTCGAATGATTCCAGTTTGGTACATCGAGAACGAAACAGTTAGCAAGGAGCTAATGTTGGTGGGAAGGAATAAAAAATTCACCCAAAGAGACATTTCGCTGCTTGTTACCGCAAACCAAACCGTTTGATAGGGTTCATGTAGATTTTGTGGGTCCGTTTCAAAATATCAATTTTTCCATCTTGGTAGTCGCATATACAGCAAATGGCCAGAGGTCACATATTACAAAATATCACAACATATACAAGACAATGGAGATTTGTAGGAGAATATTTGCCACACACGGACTGCCGTTCGTATATTAGTGAGTGGTCATGGCTCCCGATTTAAATCCAGAGATTTTCGAGAGTTGTTAAAGTTAAATATAATTATCCGCAAGATGGGTGCTCTGTAACACTCTTCGACCAATGGGCCAGCGAAACTGTACGCACGTAACAAGTTTAAAAATTTAGATTGTCCTAAAAGAAGACATAGAGAAATATTTACAAAACATTTTATTGACCTACCGGAAATTGGTTCATTCTGGAACCGAAGATGACTTTGAAAAATGTAAATGAAGGGAATATTTACGATGGCAAACAAAATGGAAATTTTGTACGATAATTGAGAGAATGGGGCAAGTCCGGTATATGTAAAGTGAAATTAGATGATGGTAAAATATGGAAAACACATTAGAACCAGATTAGAACCATTGGAAGAGTTACTCAGGTGATTTTCCTTTACTTGTAGATGACTTAATAACATAACAGATTTTTACTGATAGTTATTTAACAGAAACCCGATCTGATGAGAATGAATTCAAACCAATTATTATATATGTGAGTCTAATTCTCCGAATGGGGGAATTCAGAGCAAAAACAGAACACTGAAATTGAGGATGCAGTTTTGAACGATACATTACGATTTACGAATATCTAGTAGAATGTAGAACGATACATCAATGATTGGGCTAAGGCCTTCCAAATGAAAGTATTGTATCACATTAGGATGACCAATTTTTTCATGTTTTCAAATTTACTGAGAGCGTACACAAATGGGATGACTTTCAAGTAAATACTAAACTACATAGCTATTTCTATTTTAAGCTAAATAAGGTTGGCACTTTCTACCATAGTCATTATTTTCAAACAGCAATCGTCATCAATTAGTCGGGCGCGTACTTCTGACACCACTCTCCTCTATAATATCATTTTACAGATACTATTAACTTTATGTAAAGTTCATAGTCGATTATGGTTTCCTCTAAACAGACACTTACAATGCACTGAAATGTCGGGCACCACCGTACACCCATGTTACATATAACAAAGCCAAAGGAGTGGAAGGAATGTTAGTAATAACAGACTCGACCCGGTTACTGACACCTCAAGATGTCACAGCATTTAGTTAGTGAAAATTGATTTTTTGTTTAACTGGACAATAAGTACATTGTATTAGAGTGTAAACATTATAACGGGAAATTGATTTGACAGTATTGTTAATGAGCTATTGGAATGCAAACTGCTGTTAAATTATGACAATGGAAAGATAAATGTAGATGATTCGTATTATATGCCGCAAAGTGATACCTGATGGAAGAATATTATTAAAAAATGTAATAAATATTTTATGCGAAATGAAATTCGTATAAATTTATTGTAACGTTCTTTATTTAAAAATTTGTTTGGTTTAAAATTTGGTAATTAAATTAGTAAAATGTTGATTGATAAAAATTATATTATATAACGAACCCCGATGCACTTCGTTGCAACCAACCAAAAAAACAAATGAAATATTCTAGATTTTTTTTTAATGAAATGAATGCATTGTATTTCAAAATTATTAATGTCAATCCAAAACATTTGGATATACAATATTTTTCGTTTGTCCATTTGAAGCGAGCACAAAAAACAATTTGGAGTTCCAACTCTTGAGCAGGTCCATGTGAAAAGCGTGGCTCCTCCAAATTTAATCCGCGTATTTGAAGCATTTGTCCTTACGCCTTATTGATGGACATGGCAAATGATAGACGCACTGGGAATTGCAAACGCTTAAATTCAAATGGCATGTCCTGTTGGAATCAGTGGAATACGAGCCAATCTTTAAATTCAAACAATGCGGTGGCATACCAGGTGGTTCCAATGAATTCAAAAATTCAATTGGATAATTCACTGCATCATCGACAATCATTGCGCTATCAACAGATTTATATGATGTCACTGCACCTGGTAATTTTTCTTGAATCTGGTAATTGATTGCATTGACGTGTACATTTTTTGGTGCCTGTATTGCGCGTTCTCACAACCAATTGTGATTCCAGTAATTTTGAACAATATTTGGGAAAACACTTTCAATCAACTCTTCTGTTAATTGGAAAATGGTACAAGAATTGTTCGGCAATGTAATCAATCCATTTGTATTATCGACTCGAACTTTGCCATTTCCAGTATCTAACAATTGCTTCGAGAACCGATCTGCAGATTGGTCTTTGTGCAATTGAACGCGCATATTTATGTTCAATGTCAATTTTTGCACAAGTCGCCACAGAAGAGAAGACTTTAAACATGCATTGATCTCATCCGCCGGTGTTGATCGTGGAACCACAGGCAATATTTGACGAAAATCGCCTGACAATAATATCAATGCAACATCAAAATTTTTTTGATTCTGACGTAGTTCTTGCATTGTACGGTGTAATGCTTCTAGTTATTTTTTATGCGTCATTGTACATACATCCAAAAGAATAATTGCTGCTTGTTGCAAAACTTTTGCCATCGCAGAATTTCTTTAAATATTGCACGTGGGATGTTCAATCACCGGTTAATTTGAGAATAATTATATTTTACAATAATATCGATTAAATTTTAAAGTGATTAATCAATAAATATAAGCACACCTGCACATTCAACGGCAATTTTAATGCAGAGTGCGCTGTTCGTTCATCATCCAATAGAGTAGCAGCGATTCCCGACGAAGCAAGTGCCAATGCAATTTTTCGTTGCGATCGAATGGCTGCCAAAATCAGTGATATCACAAATGTTTTTCCCGTACCACCAGGCGCATCCAAAAAATATAATCCACCGACTTCATTTTGTACAGCTTGCATGATGGTATCATAGACATTTTTATGATGGTCATTTAATTTGGGAACATTCAAATTCACAAATGTTTGCAATTCATTGGGATCATACTGTTGTTCACGTTGCAATTCTCGATCAAATAAATCATGCATTGGACGATTGGGTGGTGACGCATTCCAATCAAATAGTCTTCTGCCATGAAATCTTTGTATTTATTCATAAAATCTTTGTACAATTCAAGTGGATTTGATGGGAAACATGTTGATATGATTATGGCATATAACATACGTATTTGATGTGGAGAAGAAGCAATCGATGCATCATGAAGCGTTAAATCCCAAAGCGCATCATTTTCAAGTAAACCTAATTGCTCATATGCTTTACGATACGTCACACATAAATGACCATTTACTTTTGGCAAATGTTGAAATGAACGTGGTCCAACAACATTTACTAACACCAACCGGAAATAATAACATTCTGCATTGTTTGGATGAACTGTGCATAATCTTCTCATGGTATCTGGAAAAAAAAGCACTCGGATGGCCATCAACAGGTGTTTCTTGTTTACGTCGTTGCTATTTCTTTGCAGTCCAAGTGAAGTAATGCGTTACTTCCGAATTCAGCAACGTTCTAGCAAATTCATCGCTTTCACACAATTGAAAGAATGCAGTTAATGTTGTTGCTGGTGGCTGTGATCACTGCTGTACATTTGCATCGGTCAAATACACACGCTGACTACTTTCAAGATGAACATCCAAATGAAGAACAGCAGGATATCGCTCATGAATTGGAAATGAATAAATTCTCCAAAAAGCTTCATTAGTGCTAATGTAGCGCCCCATTTGATATTAGGCGATTTCATTATTACTTTTGTCACCAGCTACTTCAAAAACAGCCATATCACTGCCTTTATTCACATATTTGCAAATGTATTTAATCGACTTTACAGAATTACAGTACTCAACATTTATGTGAGCCTGAAGTACTTTTGACAATATAGTGGAGAATAAGGCACAATCCAACGATTATCAACTTCAATGTCTTGATTGCGTATTTTAATTGTTGTTGTATGGCCATTACCCTCCGGTGACCGACGTCGGTACAACGGGTATCCGTCGTCATCTGTAATTGTATCCGAAGTTAATGCTCTTGGATACCGTTTTGTACATTTTCCATGGATCATGCATATGGTGAAATCTTATTTATTTGACCGCAAGGGCCATCGATCATATTTTTCATGACAATTTCAAATAATTCTTGATTCGCTAATTGATCGGGTGTTATTTTATGAACCAGCCATATCAAGATGTGCGCGTGCGGCAGCCCTCTCTTTTGTCATTCAATCGATTAATCCAGCAACGTACCTCTCCAAAAATTCGCAATTTGATAAGAACATCCATCAGTGCTTTTACTTTCTGTCGAAATACACGTGCTGTTATATCGTGTCGATCTGTTGGATTCTGACCATCAAATAAATTGTTTTTTATGTCAGCCCACTGTGGATTGCATGTGAATGTTATGAGTAGGTCGGGACGTGTGGCGCGGGTTGCCAACATATGTCGATGGTAATATTGTTAATCGTCCGATATCATTATTGTTAATCGTCCGATATCATATGGCTTGATTGAATCGAAGGTAATTAAGGCGTTCTGCTTCAACTTTCGCATACAGCGTATTGGTGGAAAAGTTTGCCACATCACATAATACAGTTGTCTTCTTGTGAGCGAATCTCGAATCTATACGAATAATAATTCATCCCACTAACTTTTTTTTCTACCCCACTACCTATGATGAATACATTATAAGAAAATTAAGATCATGTCTTCTTATTTTGAAATAAATAAATTGAATGCATATATATTTTACCGGTTCGTGGATCTATCATTCGTATATTGATATAAAAGCCGTCGTCACCTTTCCAGTGCAATAATGGATATTGTAATGCATCATAGCTACGATAAAGCTCTGAAACACGCCCTAATTCTTCATTTCTTCGATGTAGCACAATATCGTGAGATTGAAACTGGTCTCCAACAATTACAATGGCCACCTCATCAATTGTTAGTGCATTAAATCGTCTCGCATGCTCTCCAAAGGGCGTTTTGTCAGCCCTGACAACGATTCTGTGATCATCAGATGGCATACAATCGAGAGCGGTTTTAAATTAATTCGATTGAATTCATTGTGCTAATGTAAGAATGTTTGAAGTTCAGAAACAATTTGTCGCCTTGCACGCGCAGCAATTGAGCAACGCCGATCCAATTCACGGTTTGCATCTCCAATAAAATAGATTTGCGAAATTTGATAACCAGCATCAGGATATGGCAATAAGGAACCAGTTCGATGATAAATCTGACCTTTAATCTGTAATATTTGTGAAATGTAATTAGATGCTGGGTCAGAATTCTTGAACACATCAAAAAAATTGCTGCTCAGATCGCATGAAGTAATCACTTTAAACGTCGGCATGAAATAGTCTCTTACAATTTTGGTCGCACCAAAAGAAGTCATTTGAAATGCCGCATTGTATTCTTCTTATTCTGAATCTAATTGATTTGGATCTGCCGATCTATGACTACGTGCGTTTCGTAATTGTTGTACAATTACAAAATTTTTTTAACAGGGGGGGGGGGGGCTTGAAATTTATTGAATGTCCATGATTTGGATGTGAGTGTATTTGTCATGAACATCAATTTTTTTTTTTTGTTTTGATATATTCGTGCACTTCAATTTTGGCATTCGACGTGAATTATTGTAGAATTAGATTAATACAATTAATTGCTGTTAACATCACAAAAAGGCTTGTGATCCATCATTTGGTGTCAGAAGTGGGATTCAGATATAAAAAAAAGGACAACAAAGCCCACGTTTTCATCTATAACCACGGTCAAATTGGAAACATTTACCTTACCGTTTGGATTAACTCCTGAGTACAGTTTTTCTCCAATTTTTAGTGTCGTGCAATGCCTCCAGCCGTAAATCCACGTCGCTCTAAGCAGTTTATTGAAAACTTTATCGAGAAATTGGAGCGATATGAAAAATTTATCGAAACTCAACTGGAAGATGCTAAAATTAAGCAAATCAAATACCGCTTAACAGATGTTGGTGATGTTGCCTCCGTACGAGATAATGGACACAGAATTATTGACAGAGCTAGTTCGGGCGCGCATTGAGAACTTATATATAAACGTGGTATCAGAGCTCGAGGAGAAGCTAGATGAGTTGAAGGAATCACGTCGTAAAGCTCAAGTAGGAGAAGAAAAGCCCACTCAAACAAATGCCGGTCTGCTAACAATGAGCGCTAAACTTCTAACAATCGAATTACCAACTTTCAGTGGTGGGTATTTAGATTGGCATACATTCATTGGAACGTTTAATACGCTCATTCACAACAACCTATCGTTGACGAATCAAACAAGATTTCAATATTTGAAGCTTGCTTTAAGAGGTGTTGCTGCTAGCGCCGTAGCATCAGTGGAACTAAGTGCCGAGAACTACGAAGTTGAACTGAGCATTCTCAAAGATCGTTTTGACAAACCAAATTTTATCATACAACAACACATACAGGAACTATTTACAGTGAAACCGATCGATCGACAAGACTCCAAGAAATTATTGGGTCTGTTGGACCATTTTCGATCTCATTTGCGTTCACTTAAATCATTAAAGAGACCCGTGAAGCAATGGGATGACCTGATCGTATATCTAATAGTATCCAAATTAGATCATGATACAAGACACAATTGGAATGATGCTGGCCCGTCAACTCACCTTCCAACAGTGGATGAATTATGCCATTTTATCAGTTCTCGTGCGCACCGGCTAGACAGTCAGGCAAAATATGTACCATCATCATCTAGTGCATCCAAACTACCATCAAATTCTGCTATTCGCTACAGTCGCTCGACCGCAACATCACTTGCTAGCACCAATGCTATCTACTATTGTGTACATTGCAAGACAAACGGCCATTCAATAGTCAGATGTTACAAATTTTTTCATTGCACTGTTGATCAACGTCACAATTTTGTAACTAAATCAAATTTATGTTACAGTTGTCTTCGTTCCGATCACGTAGTTTCTTCATGTCCAGTGACGCTGCGCTGCCGACACTGCAATTCTCAGCATCATTCGCTACTACACAAAGTGGCCGATGAACCTCATACCACACATTCAAAACCTGAGCCACCGTCTTTGCTTCCGAATGTTCGAGCATCATCGACTGCTACGATTGGTAATTCAAGCAACGAATTAACAGACAACAAATTATCAGCACTAACGCTTGCTGCTGCCAACTCCAGGGTAATATCACCATCATTTGTGTACTTAGCCACGGCACTAGTCAAAGTGATTGACCATTTCGGACACCCTGTGATTGGGAGAGCACTATTGGACTCCGGATCACAACTGAATTTTATGACCGAATAATTTTCATCGCTATTGAAGATACCACGTCGCAACAGCGCCACACAAATTCATGGCATTGGATCCAAAACCATCGCATGTTCTAGCTGCTTAACCATTACTTTGAGATCAACCACGACCAACTTTTCCGCTACGTTAGATGTCCAAGTGTTACCAAAAATAACCAGCTATCAACCAACCACATCAATTCACAACATCGAATCTTGGGCAATACCATCGAATCTCAAGCTAGCCGATCCTGAATTTTTTAAGCACCAACATATAGATTTATTGTTAGGTGCGGAAATTTATCAAGAACTACTGTCAGTAGGACAAATCAAGTTGGCTGATCATCTGCCTATGCACCAGAATACCGTACTAGGATGGGTGGTTTCCGGAAAATGATCGCCTCATTCACAATCTAACCACACTTGTCATGTGGTTGTTGATAGTTCGAGCCAGTTGAGCGAGCAAATAGAGAAGTTTTGGACAATCGAAAATCTCCCTCATTCCATCAGATCTCTGTCACCCGAAGAAATTGAATGTGAAAACCATTTCACTAAATTCACTACGCGTGATAGTGGATGAAGATTTATTGTTAAGCTTCCATTCTCAATAAATCCGGCGAGTTTGGGCCATTCCAAATTTTGAGCTACACGCCGATTTTACAATCTAGAAAGACGTTTCCACAAGTCGGAAGAGTTATTATCCAGCTATACAAAGTTTATTGCTGAATACAAATCGTTAGGCCATATGGAACACATCGATTCAAAATCCATCACATCACCGAATTTTTACTTCCCACATCATTGCGTAATGAAGCCTGAAAGCTCCTCAACGAAATTACGGGTAGTTTTCGATAGGTCCGCCAAAACCTCGAGCGGAAGATCATTGAATTCTATAATGATGGTGGGACCAGTAGTTCAAAACGATCTGTTTGCAATATTGATTCGTTTTCGAACACACGCTTACGTATTTAGCGCCGACATCGCCAAAATGTATCGGCAAATTTTAGTGCATAAAGATGACCAGAAGTTTCAACTAATCATGTGGCGAGATTCTTCTGCCGAACCACTGTCGACTTTTAAGCTGAAAACTGTGACATATGGTTCGTCTTCCGCACCATATCTTGCCACAAGATGTTTGAAGCAATTAGCTATAGACCACAAAAACTCATTTGCTGTACCCGCCGACGCCATTGAAAATGATATCTATGTCGACGATCTACTAACCGGTACAAATTCCGTCGATTCCGCTATCGAGTTGAAGGACAGAATTTCAAAGATATTGCAATCGGCGGGCATGGAACTCAGAAAGTGGTGCGCCAACATCCCTGAAATTATAAATGATATTCCACCGGAGTTTACAGAAACGTTGCTGAAGATTGACGAAAATGATGTAATCAAAACATTAGGGATTTATTGGCATCCCACCATTGATAAATTTACATTTGCTGTCAACTTTAACGAAGAGTCAACCATTTCCAAGAGAGTCATTTTATCTCAAATTTCGCGAATTTACGACCCTCTTGGTCTATTAGCACCGGTAGTCATATTGGGAAAATTGCTAATCCAGTCACTATGGAATTTACAGCTGGACTGGGATCAAGCACTTCCCCAAAATTTGCATACATACTGGCAAACATTTCAAAGAAGTCTCATCATTATCAACAAATTCACGATAGATCGTCACCTATTTAGCTCAGATCGACCTCAAAGCATCCAAATACATGATTTTGCCGATGCAAGTGAGCGCGCATACGGTGCTGTGTTATATGTTCGCAGTTGCAAGGTCGATGGCAGTATAATCGTCAAGCTGCTATGTGCAAAATCGCGTGTTGTACCACTCAAAAAAAACACTTTGCCACGGCTAGAATTATGTGCGGCGGTTCTGCTGGCGGAGCTTACGCAAAGGGTTCTCGAAAAGTTAAATTTTAAAGTAAATCAAATATTCTATTGGTCCGATTCAACGATCGCGTTGCACTGGATAAAGTCATGTCCATCGAAATGGAAGACTTTCGTATCAAATCGAGTCGCCACAGTGTAAAACGTCTTAGAAAAGGAAAACTGGCTACATGTACCCACCGAGTATAATCCAGGCGATCTGGTTTCACGAGGAATGTTTCCAGAGCAGTTCATTAAATCCGATCTATGGCTTTATGGACCTACATTTCTGCGACAAGAAACTTCGTTTTGGGCAACGCAACTTAAAGACTTTCCAATAATTGGAGAACCGTCTCCAGAAATGAAGAAAGTTGCAACAGTCAACATAGTGTCATCCAACAGTCCCAATATCCTAACCGAAATCAAATTCTACCGTGATTTCAGGAAATTGAGAAGAACTGTTGCCTATATGCTGCGATTCAAGGTGCAACCGAATACAAAATTTAGTGGACCATTAAAACTCGAAGAGTTGGAACGGGCATTGCAAACCATCATCTGAATAGTCCAGCAAGAATGTTTTCCGGTCGAATACGTTGGACTGGAAAGGGCGAATTTCCATATCAAACAACCAACACTTCGGTCATTATCGTTATTCATGGATAGTAATCAAATCATACGAGTCGGTGGCCGCCTTCAACAAACTACTCTGCCATACACATCAAAACATCCCATCTTACTTCCTAGTTCCCATCAATTTACCGTAACATTAATCTCTTTCTTTCACAAGAAACTACTGCATGCCGGTCCACGAGCGTTATTGGCAGCTGTTCGCCAACAGTATTGGCCAATATATGGTGCGACAGTATGTAAAAAAGTATGCCGGACCTGTAAGGAATGCTATCGTGCCAGACCGATTCCCATGACACAACAAATGGGAATTCTACCACCGGAAAGAGTGACAGCATCCTCACCTTTTTATACGGTCGGTATAGACTTCGCTGGTCCATTTATGGTACACTATCGCATCCGCGGTAAGCCACCAACAAAAACGTACCTGTGCCTCTTCATATGTTTCGTTACCAAGGCCATACACCTAGTATTAGCATCAGATCTAAGCACCCAAGCTTTTTTAGGCTGTTTCAAAAGATTTGTGGCCACCCGAGGACTTTGTAAACGAGTGTTTTCCGACAATGGCACCAATTTCATCGGTCCCAATTCAGAATTGCGAGAACTATATGTAATGCTGTCATCTCAGCAACTCAATGATGACATACATTCACTCTGCGAAGAAGACCAAATCGATTGAAAATTCACACCGCCTTTAACTCCGAACTTCGGTGGCCTTCATGAAGCAGGTGTCAAACTCGCCAAATTTCACCTGCGACGAACTATTGGGTTAGCCAAGCTAACATATGAACAGCTCATAACTTTAGTCAAACAAGTCGAAGCAGTTCTGAACTCTCGTCCACTCGGAGCGTTGACTAGCAGCATCGATGACTTAGATTGTCTTACGCCAGGTCATTTTTTGATAGGAAGACCGCTCAATGCTCTACCTATGCCTGATTTAGCTGATCGATCACCATTGCACACCTGGAAGCAGATTGACTTTTATCATCGTGCATTTTGGAATCGCTGGTCAAGCGAATATTTACGATCACTCCAACAACGACATCGCTGGACCAAACCATCAAAAATTCTTTCAGTAGGTGAATTGGTGGTCCTTGTTGATGAAAATCAACCACCGCTTAAATGGAAACTCGGTCGAGTAGACAAAATTTACACCGGGGACGACGGATTGGTTCGTGTGGCAATAGTTAAAACCGCGTCTGGTACTTATAAACGAGGAATATCCAAAATATGCCGACTCCCGCAAAACAACATTGAAACACTTGGGTCGTTTCAAGGCCTGGACAATGTTGAAGCATCAACCATCAACACCAGGAACTTGTCTCCTTTATAAATAACTTAAACAATATTTAATTTTTATTTCTTTATTGCAACACACTTGATACACATTTTGAATTATTTCAATTATTTTTATTGACATTTTCCAAACTACTGTCAAACTAAGTATATTATTATACCATTTAAATTATTACAAGATGAACTTGAAATTTATTGAATGTCCATGATTTGGATGTGAGTGTATTTGTCATGAACATCAATTTTTTTTTTTTTTTTTTTTGATATATTCGTGCACTTCAATTTTGGAATTCGACGTAAATTATTGTAGAATTAGATTAATAAAATTAATTGCTGTTAACCATTCCACCATCTTTTAAAACATCACAAAAAGGCTTGTGATCCATCATCACTCCTCCTTAAACCTTACCTAAAAATGTAATGGCAATCGATTGAACCGTTCTCGATTTATGGAGTGACAATCAAAATGTACGCTTCTTTTTATAAGATACAAATTAGATTTTAAAATAATTGATTAAACATTACAAATCAATTGAATTAACCGTTTTATGACAAATACTTTATCATAGAAACTTATGAAATTTCGTATTTTAATGAGAATTTAATTGTTACTGAAATACCCACCGATTACTGGAGCTAAAATATTACAGTATATTTATAGTACAAATGTTTTTATTCCCTTATACTGTTTGTTGGCTGACCATTATATGACCAAATTAAATATTTACATTCCTCCGAAATGTTTGTAACATAACTACTTAAAAACTACACCAAATGGACATCGTCATCGCTGTCCTTTTGTTATACAAGTACTATGTACATACTTATATATGCAAATAAATTCGACTAACCCTATTTGTGGAGTAACCAACAATCAAAATAAAAAATGCTTTACTCATTGTAATAAGTACCGCATCTTCCAAGATGATTTCATTTTATATTGGTTAGGGTGACTATAGTAAACAATTTCCGGAACTTTAAGAAAACTCATCCACGCACGTTTGCCATAACTAAACACATTATTTTGGATTTCCGCACAGCAGTCAATAACATTGCCTGCAAAATTTTCAAATTCGCATGCAACATAAACGAAAAAAGGGATTCAGTCTCGTAATCCGCTTAGCAATAATAAATCACGACAAAATCGAAACAATTCGTTGGTGCGGTTATGGTACTTAGCTCCTACGGAACAATATACATTGTTAGACCCGACTATATATTATTGCGATATTGTCTGGCAAAAACTATACATCACAAAACTGTTGTTGTATTATCTGTTGTTGAACTTAAACATAAAATCGAAATAGATACGTTAAAAATTGTTTTTTGTTTACATCTGTTGGAATTTAACAACAAAATTTTCCCAATTTATGGTAGAACATGGAATAGTTGGGGGTGGACAAATATAGTTCGAAAACATGACCTTTTTATTTATTTGTCGGTGTTAACATTTAATTGATTGATTTGTCAACTATTTAAGTATATGTTGTGGGAATCATTGTTGTATTTTTATTGTTATTGTTGTTGTTGGTATTGCAAAATGTCATTTTATTACGACAGATCTCGTTAAAGACACATTTGAATATTTTCTTAAAAAATAACTGTATGTTTTATGTAGGCTATATATGAATGATGTTTTACAGGTTGGTAATTCCATTTAGGGATTGGCAAAAACATTGAAGTAGTATATTATTAATGACGTCCAAAACAAAGACGTGGATTTAAGTGTTATTTATATACCTAACCTATTTTTTCTTTTATCTGAAATTTGGAGTAAAGGAGTTTACTAGGCTAGAGCTTTACTCGTTGCGAGCCATTGTTTGAATTTCCTCCCATCATTTGCCAAGTTCTTTCACTTCTATCAGCACAGTTCTTTTTCCCAAGTCATTGCTGATCTTCCGACTATATTTTCCCCTTGCGGGTTCCAGTCTGCTGGAATGCATAAACCAGTGATTTGTAGCCTGTGGAAAGAGTAAAAGCTCGACCCTCCAACAGGAAACGAAAATATTTTACGGCCAAAAATGCCGCGAAGAGCTCTCGATCGTAGGTACTATAGTGTTTTTGTGTGTCGGTGAGTTTAACAGAATAAAAGCCCATTGGCTGCCAAGTCCGACTAACTCGTTGTTGAATTACAGCACCAACAGCTAAATCTGATGCGTCAACCATCAAGGCAAGATGTAAACTTTCGCTTCCGGATGTACAAGTGTAGTTGCATTGCTCAACTGTTGTTTATACTCTTCAAATGCTTCAATCGACTTGACTGTCCAATTAATCTTCCGCTTATCGTCTTCGTACTACCTTTTAAGAAATCGTTCAATAATGCTTGACTTTCCACTGCATTAGGAATAAACCTGCGGTAGAAATTAATCATTCCTAGAAAACGTCGTATTTCCTTCACTGTCTTAGTCCAACGGAAAAAAAATAGTACGAACATGAAATTGATGAGATGGTGGAATGACAGAAACTTCGGCCCGATGTCTATTAAATAGTTACGATTGCTGGTTCGTTCAGAAATTATAAGACGACAATTACTACTGGTTCCCCTCTCACATGTCGATGATACCAACATGCTCGTCGTTTATCTCCGGACGCTCGTGAATTTGATCGCAACTGCGATCTATATATACGTTTTGTTATTCGATTATTGTGTTTCCATTCCTTAATTTCTTGAATGAGTTGCTCTACTTTTAACTCGAGCCCTGATGTGCTTCGGCACCACCTATTGCCGCTATCCGGGATTTCCTTTCCCCAGACATCATCATGACGTTCGAACTTGCGTAGGTTTCGAGAATCTTGTCAGCCATAACTGCCAGATTTGATAAATTTTCGATGCTTGGAGGCTTGACTTGCATTTGGTATGGTAAGCGTTGCATCCATAACTTTCTTAACAAATCGTCGGAAACCTGGTTACTAGCTAAATTTATTATTTCCCGTAACAACTGGGTTATCTTTTTGTCACCCAAATCGAGGTCTTTTAAATGCTTCTGTAATTTAGAATCCTCGAACTCTGCCAATCGGGTAACAAGAGCTTGTTTTAGATCGTCGTACTACTGATCTGTCGGTTTTTGGAGAACTACGTCGCTAACTGCATTTAACGCTCTCTGATCGAGTCCGTCATTAACAATATTAAATTTTGTTTCCTGCTGTGTTACACCGGCGTTAACGAATTGAGCCTCCATCTGGCGGAACCAGAGCTCTGGCATTTCATACCAAAAAGGAGGAGTGGTTATCGTTACGCGTTTGACAAAATTCCCGCGAGACCCCTATGACTTTGTCCTCGAACTGGAAGATTTACTGTCCCGATCAGAAATGTGGTCAATACGCTCGTCGTCCCAAGGCATGATTGTACTATTTGAATGAATATACTTTACGCGAACTGATACTATTCAATAAAAAATATTTGATAGTTTATTCTATTGTTATCAATAGCGACGCTCGGCAAATCCAAATTGATGAAGAGTTGTACGATACAATGTGCTGCTCAAAATTATATGCGTGTTCCACGTGATCACCAATGTAGTAGGTTATGTGTAGTGTTTTTATATTAAGGCACGATCTGATATATATGTAATAGCATCTACACCACCGCGTAATACTATCCAACTCCCGTTGTATTTCGACTTAAAGTTTTTATTAAATTTGTTTAAAGTACACTTTATTTCGATTATAATAATTGGATTTATAAAAAATGAAAGTAATGGCTGCTCTATTTTTTTTATGTTTGTTATTGACGAGAAGT
Organism: Tipula confusa; assembly: GCA_963556175.1. Classification (NCBI taxonomy): domain Eukaryota; kingdom Metazoa; phylum Arthropoda; class Insecta; order Diptera; family Tipulidae; genus Tipula; species Tipula confusa. The sequence goes on along the minus strand of OY744477.1, from coordinate 101,389,695 downwards.
ACAAAGCCGTAATGAATAAAAATCAAGTCGCCACAGAGCTAGACTAATACGCTATTTATGTACGCTGTTTATATACCAAAACACAATGTATCTCTATGTTTCGAGATGTGTCTACGCTGTACTTTTGTTGTTCTATACTATATGGCTCTTCGATTTATCTGAATTTACTTAATTGATATTGAGTTACTATTTAAATAATTAAGTTACTGAAGTGAATTTGGGTATTCGATTGACATTCTTCACTTCAGATAAATGTCAATAAATTAATTTTATTTTAAGATTATGTTGAAGTTTCATTTTTACTAATACTTTTGTAATCTATATTTTAAAACTAATTATATATATATGTAATTTTTTATTTTATTTTATTTAACAGTTATATTTAAATTTTTGTGTCACATAATAAATATACAAATCCATAAGCACCTACTTAAATAAATGAAAAAAAGATAAAAAACTTAAAAAAAATACAATCATATATTCAGTAGCTCAATCTTTTAACTGAAGAAATGAAGAGGTACGAATTGAACAGCCAATTCACATCAGTATATTCAAGAATATTCAGTAAATTCAGTCATATATTGATCAGAAATGCATTTGCTCAATTGTTTTGTGTCAATTGATTGTGCTAGTATTACACAGATGTCGTTAGGTATGTAACCACGTATTCGCTTAATTGTTTTGTGTCAATTGGTTGTGCTAGTATTACACAGATGTCATTAGGTATATAATCATCTAAAGAAATTGTAACATTAACCCCCATCTAAGCTTGTTCCAACTCACTTCCTCACTTTCCTTGTTATTTGGCCTGATATCATACCGAGATTTTATTCGATCACTCGTTATCCGTATTTGCTCTTGTATAAGCCGATGTATCTCGTTCAGTTCTTATTTCATTCGATCTACGTAATGCTCGCCACATAAAGCTGTTGACGGAAAACTCCTAAATTTAAGATCTCCTGGAAACCGTAGGTTTCCTGTAAAACGCTCTTGGCTGGTAGTACTCCCATTACATCACGCACCGCCGATTCATAAGCTATCAAGCACATCGGTGTACGTCGTTCCCAGTTGGGTTGATTTTTTTCACAACTTTTGCCAAATACTTCTTAAACGTCCCGTTGAACCTTTCCACCATGCCATCCGACTTTGGATGCATAGGTGTCCTTTGTAAACAATTTTTGCATTCACTACACACGCAAATTTTGATCATATAAAAAACTACAGATCTGTCAAAATTATTACATGTAGCTGCTGTAGTAATTTGGTTGCATACAGTACGTCGTCATAATTACTACAGCTGGAATAATTACAACGGAAATCAGATGCCACCAAATTGATTTCAGAAATAAATTTAACAGTTTCGTCCTTTATCAATATAAATCTCAATCGGTGCTCCAAATTTGCTAATCCAATTGTTAACAATTGATTTGGAATTGGATACACCTGTTGCTACTCGCTGAAACTATATGACTACAACAGATATTTATTGCCAATCTCGGTAGTTTGAAATGGCCCTGTCACCAGATGGTCATGACCATCTACACCTCAACTCACTGTCAGTAATTCCTTTCGTAATAATTGTTTCTCATTTAGGTGACAGCTTTATCGGTGTAATCATTGTTCAATTTCCGCCGTCCAGTATCCAACATAAAGCCCTTCGCCCTCATAAAAAAGTTTATTTTATATTATAGAAACAAACCTGCGAACATTAAAATAGAAAATTAAACTGAGCAACTTTAATGTGAATGACGTTGTCAGTGGACTAAATTTAAAATCATCTACAAAACCGAATAGTTTGCCTTGTAGTGCCGAAACAAATGTGTTACCATAAATTTGGGCAAATACTTGTTATATTCGGAAGTTGAGCAAATATTACGTTCTTTTAAGTATAGTTTGTTTTATTTCGCCGAAACCAACCTGTACCTATAACATTATTTTGAGCAAATATGTAGTATATGGTCAAAATAATGTTATTGGAATAATGTTATTACGAGTAATATAACTGTTAATCAAAATAACCGCTTAAGAAATCTGTAGAAGGAAAAGTAGACGTCAAATGGCGGCTCACAAGATATGTAAATTGCGCTCATTGCTCAGTTGTTCATCTTTTAAAACTTCAGCCTTCCACCATTTAAGGTTTTTCCTGCTACAAATTTGCTTAGCTGTTCTCCTATAGCTACGGACCGCCTTGTTATTTTGTATAAAAACAAAAACGGGCGGCACTGACAGTCGAAATGTTCAGGTGAACATTGGTTTATTGGTTTCTATAATAATACTGCCAACAAGATTTTAATATTGCAAACTCAATTTTGAAAATTGCCATCGTAGCTTTGTATAAACCAAATGATGATCACTGCCAACGAATATGTCAGGCGAACGATATGAACTCAATCACGATGCGATCTATGGACCGTCCTTTTAAAATAAACACATGGCCAATTTCACTTGTTACGTGGACTTCTTATGCGGGTCCATGTTTCAAAAAAAGTGTTTTTTCAAAGTGGATATTTTTATAAAGGAAGAACTCTATTGAGCTGGACTTTTGGTAGTCTGGCATTGTAAGGGGACATAAGAGGTGTAGGATAAGATGATGATTTAGTTGACTATAGATCAAAAATAAAATATAACTACTCTTAAGAAATTAAGAATAAGAAGTTGATAGATCTATACCCGGTCATTTGCATTCAATATTATGAAAGTCATTCCGATCGTCTTCAAATCTCAAGACGATGTCATCCGAATCATTAAACACAAACATTATAATTTATTAGAATGTTAAACAGAAATGTCGACAAGTTGAATATTAATAAAACGAAAATAAAATTATCACGCGGTATTTCAACAATTGGTTAACCCTGCACTGCGAAAGTAAGGCGGTTATCTTGTTTACTGCACAGGATCAGGCAGTTCTAAACGAGTTTCTGAACAGAAGCAATAAAAATGACCAACGGAAAGTAGAATTTATGGGTAACGCTCAGCAAGAAGTCAGCCTATTAACACAATTTACAGACCATAAATCAATAGTTTGTGCCTTATAACAGAATCTAGAGAAAGTGTCTTAAAGACAACATCGTCTTTTAGACATTATAGCATATTACACATATAATATTGTCGCCGATGGCAGTCGAATTTAGAAAATAGCAAAAGATCAAGCAACTGACCCCAAATTATCAAAATTATTGGGAGCAAATAAGTGCTTCAGTTTCAAAAACTCCCTGTTTTTGGACCAGGCACATTCCAGAAAGTTTTCGCAAAATATTTACGTACAAAAAATTACGTTTGGTCTGAAATGAACAAAGATGTATAGGGGTATACGCCGGACGAGCAAACGTTTTGACGAAGTCCAATATAGATATCATTGGTCCTTTTCTATACAATCGAAAGGGACAGATTCTGTGTGACGCTGATCAAAATGAAAGGTAAAGATACGAACATCTAGATAAACAGATCAAAACCCTGTTCCACAGAATTGGTTGCGCGTAATGAAATCGCAACAAAGTCAGTTTCATCAGCATTAGACTTAAACCCTTCAAGTTAGGTAGAGCAGGAAAAGTCAGTTGGTAAAAAAGTGATGTTTAGCCATCCAATATAGAGTCCCTTTCACAGTCAGTTCAATATTGAACGATATCGGGACGACAGGACTAGCATTCAATTATCGCTCACTGGGATGGGAGCAGTTTGGTGAAATATACTTAAAATTTGAAACTGTCGTGGTTGGTTTGTCCGCGAGAAATACAAATACTGCTTGCAAACAAACAAAAAATCGACAGGAGCAAAAAATCATCTCACTTATCGTTTTAATCATTATAGGTCGGCCGAAATTCGGGTCCTGAAGGTGGTGAAAACTAACCAATTCTATATGAACTGCCTTGCTACTTATACATACAAATATGGCGATATAACCCTTATGTTAAATGAGTGGTTAAATGCATAGTACATGTGATGCAATGGATTCTTTTTCGGGCCAAATTTTTGCAGTTAAGTATCCAGTAGGTTTGTCGCAACGTGGATACCACCAAGGACTGGTGGTGCATTATGGTATAGCTCTCATCAACAATCAGTTCCGCAATGAAATGGTTAGTAGTATGTTAGGAAATTTCAGGTGATATTCAATATTGGTATGGTGAATCCTGCTGGTCCCACCGATGATTCTATGATCATCTATGAATAAATTTAACGGCAACAGTTTGTTTATGTTTGGAATGGCTCTTTTATTAAAAAAAAAACTCTTCTGGCATCGTGGATGCGATGGTAATCACAATAAGTGGAACCACCGTAGTGGAATCGGTCCAATTGAAAACATCTATTGTTGCAACTTGAAGTACCTCGACATCTGTTTTCGTTCGCCTAGACAAAAACGCTGCTTCACACAATTCTAACCATGGAAATTACTCTTGTTTAATAGGCTCAATTTGGCACACATCCTTAATGCCTGATTTAGTTTCAACTCTATCATAGATGACGGCGCAATAAGCTAACTCAAACTCATCAGAGAATCCGTGTAGTTGACATTTCTCTCTTTTGTTTGATAACGAGCGAGGAATCGATATTTGGTCTATTTAGTCTAATTTGTATAGCATGTGTCTGAGCTTTGGCCATCTTTTTGAAATGTTGGTGGGTTAGTGGATAATCCCATTGTAAATATAGAAGCCACAACGAATAAAAATTGAGCTTGAACATAAAAACCAATATGAACACAGAACACTAAAACTGGGGTTTGGAGCTTCATGGATTTTACGATGGTTCCTAGTTAGGTAGCAATTTTCGAAAATCAGTCAAAAGTTGACTGATCTAAAGAATATCATGAAATATCAATCTACAGCCTTCACAGATGATATAAGAAAATTAACTTAAAGAGGTTCAGTGGACATTAAAAGCAAACTTTGTCTTTACATCCATTTCTGATCAAGAATGGATTTATACTAATTGGAGGTCGTTGGCAGCACTCAATTCTTAAGCACTCAGCATGGAGGCTTTGCTTTTATTAGAAAGCAATTTGGGATTGTTCATGGCAAAACAGCTACAAAACAACTTAATCGGCATTGACACAAGTGCTTCAGATTACGTGCTGGTCGAGCGATCTAACTAATGTGAAGTCTACCATCGCCAAGGGTAACACCAACAAGAACATTCACTCAAACGGGGGTAGAGTATGCCATAAATATTCGGGTGTCCGATGGCAGAGAATCTAAAAGCCATTGGAAAGACGAACTCACCCATCTAGTATTTAGAAAAGCGCGAAGACGCGTCAGAATCTCCCCGATTCAGTTTGGTGATAGTCGCATATCTGCTCTATGAGGTTTCCACCGCTAGCTGATTCCCAGAGTCATATCAGCAACCAATCCTTTAGTCTTAATGATTGCCATGGAGCTCAATAACTTTTAACCATCAAGCTTTTTGTAACGATCTCATGTCAGTGTGGTTTTCTACCTTGCTCCATCCATTGTACTTTTTAAGCAACCGAAATATCATGCCTTTGATATTCCCTTAACTGCTCTTTGTTTCAGCGTTCCTCAACGTCAATTTTGATTCGTACAATTTCTACAGAGATATATACTTTGCTTTTTGTTTGCTATACACCGTTTAAATTAGAAAGCACAGAGCCTTCTGAAGTTCTGGCCATCATAACTGTGTTGTTCTGCAAGATTCCTTTTTAAAGCTAAACTTAATGTTTCTGTTTGTTATTGAAGAGAATGATAATCTAATTAAGTAACCACAAAGTAAATAAACCATGGATCACGGAAGTAACCCTGTAGCCCGTTAGCTTTCGTGGCTTTCTGATTATTTCTTTACTGGTTTCAGCCGATTTCCGAATAGTGGATGAATTAGAACTATTAGCCTAGATTTGGTACTCTAGTAGACCCTTAAGATATTGTAGTTTCTGTAAAAACTTGCGGTCAAAGAAACTTTGCCCCTCCTGAAAGTCTCCTTGGAATACCGGTATATGTAAACGTGACAACTTAGTATCATTTGAACTTTACGCATTTTGATACACGTATTACCACCATACACCATGTTGTCCTGAGGTATTAAAATGTGTTAAAAATAACCGCATCAAATAATTTGGTTTCCACCTTGATAAATTCGCTCCACAAATCACTAATTTTATCTAGACGAACTTTGATATTGTTATGATTTATTTCTCTAGAGTTAAAGCTAGAGACATCTATTAAGTAGCATTAATATTAAAAATTAATATGTACTAAAATAGAGTAGTGACATCTCAAAAGCAGTAGAATGAAACAATAGAAAAATATAATATTCGATATACATGTATTTTTTTGTATATGAGCGAAATGACCTCGTGAGATGATATACTCGATATGACATATGAGCCAATAACAGAAGGTATGGCTTCACAACCCACAGTGAATTATGAATCGGTAAAATTAATGTGCAAAGGTTCTGATATTAAATAGAATTTGGTTGAAATCCGTAATAAAATTTTTAGTACATGGAAAAAGTACTTTCAAATTAAAAAGGTCTGTCTAGCTTGGAATATCCTAACTAATCATAAATAATTGCTTTTAAAAAATATCATAGCCTCTTCACTATTATCGATCAAACGAATTAATATTTTTATTCGCACGATTAACAAGTTTATTTATACATACCATTCGAAGTTAATTTATTTAAGTTCACAGTAACAGTACTAAAAAAAAAAACATGTTTTACTGCCACCTATGGAGTGCTAGATACCACCAATATTCACAATTGCGTTTTGTTTTGATTTTGTAATTCGATTTGGAGGGAAAACCTAAAGTCAAAAAGTGTCAAACCAGCAGATTCACTCAGTTTAATTCGTGTTAGCTTTTCCTCATTCCTGATAATTAGATGTGTTAAGTGTGTAAAATATAAACAATTTTTAATTAATTTGTGCCAGTAAAGTGTTCGTATAGTTTTTAATCATTTGTATTGCAAATAGTTTGTGTACGATGTCTTTTAAACGGGCGACAATGCGTTACGGCCACACACCAGGTTATACGCAATGTGCCTATGCAGCAGATGGAAGGTTAATTTCAATTTGTTTCCAGTTCTTTTACAGAGTGTGTATTAATTCAGTTTTTTAATTTTTTATAGTAAATTCTTTACATGCGGGAATGACGGTGACGTCCGTATTTGGACCACTGTCGACGACGATGATCCATTTACGCAGTGTGTTGGCGAATGTGCCATGTCTATTGTACAATACGATGATCGTTTCTTGGTTTCGACAGATTTGAATACGGTACAGGCCTATACATATCCCGATTGTTCACGCGATGGAACTGAATTTAATTTCACCGGAGCGGTTACAACGATCAAAGTGAATAAAACTTATATGGCGGCTGGATCCGAAAATATGGAAATTAAAATGAAACTAATGGATAATCTAAATGAAACGCATGAATTATTGGGACACGAAGGTATTATATTACATATTGATATAAGCCCCGATAATATGTTGGCATCCAGCTCTGGTGATGGAACCATTAAGATTTGGGATTTAAATCGGAAGGAAGTGATCAAAACAATTACTGGACTAGATAAAGTAAAATCATTCAACAAAGCTGTATCGTTTGCCACTCCAACATTTGAACCGGTTCATGGCACATATCTTGCTTATCCACTAGACAAAAAAATCATAGTGCTCGACACTTCAACATTTTCTGAGGCGTTTATTCTTGACAACCAAGATATTTCGTCTAAGTACACAGTATGTGCATTTTCACCGTGTGGTAAATATTTGGCAGCTGGAACCACGTCTGGTGAACTTTCGATATGGGACGTAGCGAAAAGGTCACTGATAAACGGAGACACAAAAGGATTGGAGTTATTTGGAATTACGTCTCTGTGTTGGAATCCAGAAGCTAGTGGAGAATTTATATATTGTGATAATACGGGACAATTGGGTTTTGTTGATTGGGATGTCACTTCAGTATCAAAAAAGGCCCCAGCCAAAACCGAAGCCAAGACTACAAATGACGCTGAATCAGATGATTTGTATGGATACGATTGTAAGTAAAATGTCAACCGACATTTTTTCAAAATATTTACTAAGCTTTCTATTTCAGTTCAATTTGAGGAAGACCCCGACGACCAAGATAAAGATGAAGACAACGAAAACTGCATATCGTTGGAAAAATTAAAAAATGATACGTTAAAATTTACTGCGATTGATGAAAAATCAGACGATGGTATGCACATAAATGCTCATGATGATGATGATGATGATGACAAGCGGACTGTGTTAAGTGACAAAATCACTCGGCCTGATAGTAGAATATCTGAAATGAATGCAGCTCAACGAACGTATCCCATGCAACTGCCATTCCAGCCTAGTTCCACACCAGAATATTTAGAAAATCGTTACATGTGTTGGAATGAAATTGGTGTGATTCGTTTGCATAAGTCCGACTACAAAAGTACCATCCATGTTGAGTTTCATGACGTCAGCATTAATAACGAGCTAATCCTAGATAATAATCGTGAACATACGCTCGCGAGTTTAAGTTCGACCGTAGTTGCATTGTCGGGTGAATCGCCATGTAAATTAACGTGCATTGTATTCAGTAAGGGTAGCAGTCGTGAATGGAGTGTTGATATGCCTAACTGTGAGACAGTATTAGCCGTAACGGCAACAAGTAATTTAGTAGCTGTGGTAACGGATGCCCGATTTCTACGAATATTCGGCGTTATGGGGACCCAGCGTGAAGTAATTTCCATTCCTGGACCGGTAGTTGCTTTGGCCGGTCAAAATAATAACCTCTTGGTTGCATATCATTCCGCACCCGCTACCGAAGAACAATTTATCAATATGATGCTTATCCAAACGGTTGGTTTAACTTTGAGGTCGCGCGACATTAAATTGCCACTAACACCGCCAAATACCAAATTAACGTGGATCGGTTTCTCTGATCGCGGTTCACCAGTAACTTGCGATACGATGGGCATGCTTCGAATGTACAGTAACAAAACCAATTTATGGTATCCGATCTGTGATACACAGCTTCACGTGAAAGGTGCATCCGACAATTTCTTTATCATTGAAGTGTCCGAAAATATACAAACTTTACGTGCTATATTGTGCCGAGGGTCATGCTATCCATTAACACATCCGCGCCCTATTATCAATGAACTACCACTTCAACTAGCGTTCTGTGATTTAGACGAAGAGAAATCTACGCTCGAAGAGTCTTTAGTGAGATGGAGCACATTTAACGTGGAAGATTCAGAGAAGAATATCAAAGAATCGGCTATAAAACTATTTGCCCTTTCATGTCGATCGGAAATGGAAGGTAGGGCGCGAGAGCTAATCGAAATGCTGGCATCACCACAATTAATTCCACTCGCCATAAAATATGCAAGTAAATTGGGTCGAATGCATTTGGCCGAAAAACTAAATGATCTGTTAACGGAGCTCGAAGAGGTTGCTTTACCCGAACACGATGCTTGTTCAGCCAACAATATAATAACACCGGTAGTCTCTGAAAATGAGTCGCCATTTTGTAGCCCGACCATTACAATATTACCACCCAAAAAGGATTCGTCGACCACAATCAAATTGAAACCAATATCGGAAAGTCACAGTAGAAAGAAAAATGTCTTAAAGCCACTGAAACCATTGCCCAATACCAAATCGACAAGTCTTTTGAGTCATTTAACTAATAAAGTAATAGGACTAGGATTGCCGACATCCAAAACGATCCCCGCAACTACCACCACTAACCCAGCAAAGCCAGTAGAGACACCACCCCATGAGAACAATGAAATACTCAGTCAAGATTTATTCGGATCGATCGAAAATCACGAAAATGATAACAAAACGAATACCAACCACACGAAATTAACTTGCGGCGAATGGTTTCAGTTGCATCGTACCGATTTAGAAATTGAATTTCCCAATTCATCGATGGCCGAACTAACAAAAATTGGCACTCAACGTTTCAGAGAAATGAAAAAATTATCAAAATTATCGAATGGTGATACGGAGGTGGAATCGCCTTCATCGTCAACCAGTAATGGTAGTGTTAAGCGGAAACTTGATGATGTTGAGAAAAAATCGTCGTCGATCGCAAAATTAGCGAAATTTAATTTTACAAAATAATCTGTCAAACCGAAACCGGTCACATTTTATATTTTATTCGGATGAATTTTGAATTATAAATTTATTTTATTTAAACAATTCTGGACATTTTTTATTAAGCTCTGCTATTTCTTAACTAGTACGAGTTGATTGGCAGCAATCCATCTCCCATGTAACTGTATTATGCATTGTAAAAATCACTGTGGTTTCTTATAGGAAGGTAAGGTCATCGTGTTTTGGAACCCAACCCTTATTTATCTTTAATTATCGGTAAATAATGTAGCTTATTACATAGCTTACGATCGAACTTAAATTTTAACTGATCTCGATAGCTTTTGAACTTTAATCAAAAGCCCTCGATGCCAACCTAAATATTGCAATGAAATATTGGTCCCTTTTCATTTAGCATTTTCGTGCTAAAAAATAACAAAGGGGTTAGCCCACAAAATTATGAATTATCATAAATGCGCAATAACGCGTAATAGTGGTTAGATTTTGATGAGTGATATTTGTGGCGACGCACTCGCAGAAGTCGACATCGAAACAAAAATAAAAACGAAAGCAATTTTAGCAAAGGGTTCGCAGCACCGGAAAAGTACATATTTAAACCAGGTCCGCGACCCTGAATAAATATAACTTGCAGACGCCACCGATAGGTGAAAAAGAAAATTTTTCAATATTCGAGAAAGAAATGAAAATATATGGAGACGCCATTACGCTTACAAGTATTACAACGTGCACCTCGTAGAAAACATGAAAAAATATTAACAGCTTCGTGCGATAAAACTAAAGGAAAAATCATTAAGAATAAAATATAGATGTAATTTCAGTTTGTGTACATAAATGTAAACCACTGTGAACTAAATAAAAAACAGTAAAATTTATATAAAAATTCGTGAAGAGCGTAAAATTATTTGTACGAAGTCATTTACTGGGAACGGTGAGTAGAAGCCATTCCGGTAGTCCAACACACAACAACTACCTAACAACTGGTGACCCCGACGTGATCAAAAACGTACCCGGGCTGGTGCAAAGTGATTAAACATAAAAAAATATCTCGCGTTGCCAAATCAACGACGTGAACTGAAATATTACAAGCAGTGTAATTAAATAACGGCGTCATAGTTGGGTACGGATATACAAATCTGGCGCAGTAACAACACACGTACAGTTAATAAATCAACACGTGGTCAATATCATCGTGCAGCAGGTCGCAGATCAACTGTAATTGTAACCAGTAGGAGCAGAATATACATTAAACATAGTCGTATCGATAGGCTACAGTTTCGCATTTTATTTCGGGTATTTTAAAAGAAAAATCGTTGGCATAAATATCGGCTAGTATGTCTGACGGGGAGACAGAGGTCAAGTCTGCGTTTAAGGTATTCGTGAGAGCACCACCGTTCAATAGGGACGATGCAGAAATTTGGTTCCATCAACTAGAAGCTCAGTTCAACACTTCGGGCATAACAGCAGATAAAATCAAATACGGTTTTTTAATGGCGGCACTGGATGATAAGACGGTGAAGTGCGTTAAGGAGAAAATATTAAAACCTCCCGAAAAATCAAAATAAGATGATCTTAAAAAGACGATTATCGAACGGTTAGCGACTCGGCAAGACTAAAGCTGGACAGATTGTTGAAGGGTCTACAGCTGGGTGACAGAAGGCCATCCGACTTGCTTAGGGAAATGCAAGGCCTCGCGGGGACGCAGATACAAGACTCAGTATTGTTAAACCTGTGGCTGCAACGACTACCTTCCCAGGCACAAACAGTTCTAACAAGTTTAGAAGATAGCAACATCGATAAATTAGCAGCAACGGCGGACAGAATTTTAGAAGTTCAAAGAGTGACTGACATGTGCGCAGACAGCCATGATAGTTCTCATGTGATCTACAAGTTAACAAAGCAAATTGATGTTTTGACTAAAATGGTAAATAGTCTGATACAAAGTAGGAGTAGATCGCCAAACCAGTCTAACTATTCTCGATAACGAAACAGGTCAGTTCGTAAACGTAGCAATAGCGAAGTTCACCGGTTTCCTGTGTGCCGATATAATTACAGATTCGGTGACAAAGCTCGCAGATGCATGACGCCATGCAATTTTAAGGTGGAGAGCAGCATAAGTGATGCTACGAAAAACTAAAAGGCTCGTGTTGGTCTTGCCACCCAAGATGAACAAACGAAACGACAAATGCGATGTCAAGTGGTTTGCTCCAAATTTCATGCAAATAAACACTTACGGCAGTAAGGTCGTTAAGTTGAATTTAGGCCTCCATAGGGAATTTATATGGAGGGAATTTATATAGACGTCAAAAATAAGAAATTAATTGAACCACTCTCATCGATTTATGTGCGGTCTACGAGAATTGTTACAGGACCTTCATCGGAACTTAAAAAACTTTCAGCTAAATCATTAAATTTGGACATTTTTAAGTTACTAGAAGGACATAAATAGATAACCGTGGACAAATTGAATTGCGATGACAAAAACATTAAAGTATCACATGTTATCGCAACAACCGGTCAGCCTTGCGCGGCGAAGGTGAGACGCCTGTCGCCTGAAAATTGCAAGAAAAGAATTCGACATTCTGTTAAGTCAGGGCATATGTCGTCCTTTGGACTCAGAGTGGCCAAGTCCATTACAGTTGGTTAAAAAAAAGAAAGCTAAACGCACAAACCAAGCCGGACCGATATCCTATTCCATTTTGACGGATTTTTCTTGTCAGTTGCACAATTGCAAAGTATTCTCTACTATTGAGCTGGTAAAAGCATACCATAAGATCCCAGTGGAATAGGATATAGATAGGATATAGGATAGGATATAGTCGGATATAGGATATTCTTAAGATAGCCATTTGCACACCCTTCGGGTTGTTTGTATTTACCAGAATGACGTTCGGCCTCAGAAACGCTGCACAAACATTTCAGAGATACATCCACGCAGTAATGCGCAATCTAAGTTTTTGTTTTCCGTATATTGATGATTTGCTGGTGGCATCGCAATCGATGGAGGAATATCTGCTGTACCTTAAAATCGTATTTGAGCAATTAAAAGATGCAGGCTGAGTCATAAACGTAAGTAAAGGCGTTTTCGGACAACCAGTAGTCAAATTCTTGGGTCACGAGATCTCAAGTAAGGGTATAAAGCCATCGACGTCATTTCACAAAGTGAAATTACCAGTATTTGGGCGGGAAACTGAGATTTTTTGCAACGTTTCTACTGGTACACCGAGGCCATACATTCTAGAGAATTTTCGACAGCGTGCATAACTTGTCCCACCCGGGAAGCCGTACAACTACGAAAATGGTAGCAAGAAGATACGTATGGCCGAGGATGAACAAAGACGTCAATTTAATGGCAGAAACGTGTGTCGCGTGTCAAAAGGCAAAAGTATCTAGACATGTTAAATCGCCAATAGGAGTCTACGCTATCGCAAGCAATCGATTTGATGAGATCCATTTGGACATCATCGCGCCTCTTCCACCGTCAGAAGGCAACAAATATTGCATCACACTAATCGATAGGTAAACACGTTGGTCCAAGATTATACCGGTAGCAGATATAAAAGCTGAGACAGTAGCAAATGCGATAGACAAGCAATGGATCGGTCGTTTCGGTGTGCCGGTCAGCATTACAATGGATCAAGGCTCACAGTTTGAGTCGTTGCTGTTTAGTGAGCTAGCTAAGGTACTTGGTTCAAACACAAGCGAACTACTTCGTACAATCCCACATGCAACGGGATGATCGAGAGACTACATCGAACGCTGAAGGCTGCAATCATGTGTCATGGTAACACACAATGGACCAATACACTCCCGTTAATAATATTGGGGTTACGAACAGCATATAAAGACGAGTTGGGAACCTTTACACTAGAAATTTTATATGGCGAGAGTGTAATCAACCAAGTGATTTTTTCGAAACAAGCAAATCAAACATAAACCCTTCAGATTTTATAGTTCAGTTACGGAAGCATTTTAATAGCATCCAACCCACTCCAGCTTCTAGTCATGTCAAAGAAAATACGTTCGTTTTTAAAGATTTGAGGGATTGCAATCACGTTTTCGTTAGATGTACTAAAAGCAGCGACTGTGTGAAGGGCCATACCCAATTATTCAGCGTAGTGAAAAGTATTTTGCAGTCAAAGTCAAGGACAAGACTGTAAACATCTCAATTAACAGGCTAAACCATGTTTTATGACGCGGGAGAAGTCTTTCGAAACCAACGTAAAGCCAGTACCAAAAACGGTGGATAGATCACAGAAAATTGAACAACAACATGCGGTCACAAAAACAGTGACATTTAGCAATCCTATAGAATCGCCATCACTGCCGGTCCATAACCAAACAAGATCAGGATGGCAATCAAAACGTCCAGCTAAATTCCTGGAGTATCTTCACTTCGCTCACTAGGAAGGGAGTAATATGGCGACGCACTCGCGAATGTCGACATCGAAACGAAAATAAAAACGAAAATAATTTTAGCAAAGGGTTCCAGCACCGGAAAAGTACATATCTAAATCAGGTCCGCGACCCTGAATAAATATAACTTGCAGACGCCACCGATAGGTGAAAAAGAAAATTTTTCAATATTCGAGAAAGAAATGATAATATATGGAGACGCCATTACGCTTACAAGTATTACAACGTGCACCTCGTAGAAAACATGAAAAAATATTGACAGGTTCGTGCGATAAAACTAAAGGAAAAATCATTAAGAATAAAATATAGATGTAATTTCAGTTTGTGTACATAAATGTAAACCACCGTGAACTAAATAAAAAACAGTAAAATTTTTATAAAAGATTCGTGAAGAGCGTAAAATTATTTGAAGAGCCGTTCCGGTAGTCCAACACGCAACAACTACCCCACAGACCTTCAATAAAGTGACCGAAAGCCATACCAACTACTAAGGAAAATGCGTGGTCTCGCTGGAAACCGGATTCAAGATGTAGGCTTGTTAAACTTGTGGCTTCAGCGATTGCCTTCGCAAACACAGTCCATATTGACTAGTTTAGAAGAACGAGGTTTAGATATTTTGGCATCTTCGGCAGACGTGATTTTGGAAGTCCACAACGTCACGAAAATTTGCTCAATAAATAAAAACGACTCGGTTGCTATCGATAAATTGGCAAATCAAGTTAATTTACTAACTACTCAGATTAATAGTTTTTGTCAGCTCGTCATTCCCAAAGTTCGTCGCCAGGTAGACACTCGCGCTCCAATCAGCGAGGTAATTTAGTAGATAGGGATAGTAGCAATTATAAATCGCGCTATGCGTTGTATTGGTACCATTATAGGTTTAACGATACAGCTTGCAAATGCAATATGTCATGCAACTACAACACCAAAAACGATCCTGGGGCTAATCCAGGAAACAAGTAGGCACTTCGGTGATTACGACAAACGTTAGGTGCCAAAGTAATCGTCGACTTATGGTAATAGACTTAGCAAATAAATGGCAATTTCTAGTCGATACAGGGGCAGATATTTCGGTGATTCCTCCTTTCGTACTTGACGAAACTTTGAAAACCGAAATCTTTAAACGTTAAGCTAAACATTAGCAACGAAAAAATCAAAACGATGCATTTCATTGTGAAAAAGGGTCAACCGTGCGCAGCAAAAGTTAGACGCCTATCACCTGAAAAATTAGAGATTGCTAGGAAAAAGTTTCACTTGTTGTTAAGTCAGGGTATTTGTCGACCTTTCGAGTCGGAATGATCCAGTTCGTTACAACTGGTCAAGAAAAAAGACGATGCATGGCGTCCATGCGGCGATTATCGAGCCTTAACTGCTCAAACGAGACCTGATCGATATCCTTATCGATTCTTTTTTTAACTGATTTTTCCTGTCAATTAAACGGATGTAAAATATTTTCCTCGATTGACTTGTCATCAGATACCAGTGAATGAGAAAGATATTTCTAAAATGGCGATTTGCACACTGTTTGGATTAATCAAATTCGTAAAGATGACTTTCGGCCTTAGAAATGCGGCCCAAACCGTCCAGAGCTGCATTCACACAGTGCTACGGGAATTGAATTTCTGTTTTCCATACATCGACGATTTGTTAGTAGCGTCACGCTCTATGACTGCACATTTACATCATCTCAACGTCGTGTTTGATCGATTACAAGGTTCTGGTTTACTTTAAATATAAAGGTTAGTAAATGTGTTCTTGCGGTACCTGAAGTTATATTTCTGGGTCATGAAATTTCGGGCATAAAGCCACCGTCCACTAAAGTCGAAGCAATTTCCAATATTCCCAGACCAGACACAATCAAAGAAATACGTAGTTTCATGAGCACGATCAATTTATATTTATATAGGAAGTTCACTCTAAACGAAGCTCAAGATCAGGCGATTTTGAACGAATTATTTAAGGGAATCAAAAAAAAAAGCAAAAAATATTTTGGACCGAGGACGGTATTAGCGCTTTCGATCTGTGGAAAACGAAACTAAGAGATGCTGCAATTTCTGCACACCTCCTTCGGAAGCGGAATTGGCACTTATAGTGGACGCGTCCGATACTGCGTCCGATAGGCGCGGTGATACAACAGCAAGTAACTTACGTCTAGACTCCTCTAGGGTTTTTCTAGGCGAAGTTAAATAACATTCACCAGAAATATAGCGCTTACGAGCGTGAGCTCTTAGCAAGCTTACAGCGCGGTTAAACATTTTAAACACATTCTAGAGGGGCGGTCATTTACTTTGTTTACTGATCATAAGTCACTTGCTTACGCTTTGAAACAAAATCTTGATAAGGCGTCTCCACGGCAACGCCGTCACGTATATTTCATTGCGCAATTCATTTCGGATTTACAACACATCGCGGAGATAGACATTGTAGTAGCGGACACCCTATCAAGAATCAATGATATCACATTAGACGGTGCAATGGATTACATTGCTATAGCAATGGAGCAAGATCCCAAATTGGCGGAATTAAGAGAATAGAATAAGTCCCTTATTTTCCAGAAATTCCCATATTCGCATCTAATAACATGATTTTCTGTGACGTATCTAAGGGTGGACCAAGACCGTACATTCCAGAAAGATTTAGGCGAGACATTTTTAACATGACCGCAGGGCATGTAATGCTTGTCAAAAATCGAAGGTGTCCAGACATGTTCAATCACCAATAGATGCATATCCCTTACCCAATAGTCGATTCGATGAGATATATTTGGATATTATAGGCCCATTGCCACTATCGGAAGGAAACAAATATTGTCTAACGTTAACCAACCGATTTACACGTTGGTTGGAGGTAATATCGATGGCAGACATTTAAGCCGAAACCGTAGCTATCGCACTATTCAAGGACGGGATGTGTCGTTTTGGCATACCAAAAACCATCACTACAGATCAGGGTACGCAGTTTGAATCGGCCCTTTTCGCGGAACTTACAAAACTCCTTGGTTTCAAGCACAAACACATGACCGCTTATAATCCAGCTTGCAACGGTATTAGTGAAAGGTTCAATAATGACATGATTTTGCATTGAAAATAATGATGGTTGAATCATATCCCCTGGAAGACGTAATTTGCCGTTGCATGCCTGATTATACGCTGTAGTTCGTTTACGTTGGAATCCCATAATGTTGGTGGTTGGTACACCGAATCTACTGATCCATGTTTTTAGTAGTGTATTGGCTTTGATATTTTACATTGCAGCCGCCTCCGGCCATCGTGCGAAACGATCTATGATCGTCAAACAATATCGATTATTTTCAGACGGTTCCAACGGACCAACTATGTCGATGTGTATTTTCGTAAATCTCTACTGCTAACAATGAGGTAATTACTGTACGGATTTTTGACATGCTTAGTGATTTTGCTCTTTTGGCAGGTAATGCAACATTTTGCCCATAAGCAAACGTCTTTGTTCAGGTTTTGTCACACGAACTTATTTCGAATTAACTTGACTGAGCTTCGTGTTCCTGGATGTGAGACGTTATGATATGTATTGAATATTTGCCGCCGAAATTTTTTAGGCACGTATGGTCTTGGTGTTCTAGTTGAGACATCGCAAAATAGTAGTCTGTCAGTTCCAAACACTGGAATTTTTTCGAATTTTAGGCTCAAGTTGTCCTTCATTAACCTTCGTCTTTGGTTTGTTCATCCGCCATGAGTGAGTAATCTATACTTTCTCGAATCGTCAGTGCATCAATGCGAGAGAGGCTGTCCGCCACAATATTGTCTTTTCCGGAGATATGCTGAATGTCAGCCGTGTATTGCGCAATTAGATCGAGATGTCTGCGCTGACGAGGTGATGCTTTCTCGAGGTTCTGACGGAGAGCATACGTAATCGGTTTGTGATCGGTATACATAATAAATTCCCGACCGTCGATGAAGTGTTTAAAATGTTTTATTGCTGTGTACGCAGCCAACCCTATAAAAATACGTACTGTATTTTTTCTTAGTATCCGTGAGCTTTCTAGAGAAGAAACTCAATGGAAGCCATGTTTTTGATACGAATTGTTTGTTACCACAGCTCCTATTGACTGGCTTGATGCGTCGATCATTATTGCCATTTTTTATGATTAGGTGAGGAATGAGCTCACTGCGTGACTTTGGCTAAGCGAGGCTTACAACGTTCGAATGTGTGATCTGTCTGCTCACACCAAATGATTTTGCTGTTTTTTTCGTCCTTTAAGGAATTCATACAACTTTGCTTATTCTTGGGTCGCGTTTGGTAGGAAAATCCTTTATTACTTCAAATCGAGATTGGGCTGGCTTGATGCCTGTATTTGATATATCAAACTCCAAGAAGTTGATTTGCTTTTCGCCGAAAATACATTTGTTTAGATTTATTACTAAACCGGTGTCCTGTAGTCGTTGGAAACCCGTTTTTAGGTGCTCGATATGCTGCTCTAAATTAGATGATGCGACTAATATGTCATCGATGTAAGGAAACGTGAACACGTTGGTGTCTCGAAAAACTGAATGAATGAGTTTTTAGAATGTTTGCGCTGCATTTCTTAATCTGAACGTCATACGGGGAGATTCAAACAAACCGAAAGGTGTACATAAAGCCGTCTTTTCCATATCCGCCTCGTGAATTAGTATCTGATGGTATGCCCGTACGAGATCGATCTTACAAAAAATGTTGCATCTTTCGAGCTGATGATTGAAGTCGGTAACAAATGGTATCGGGTATTAATCTGGTTTCGCCTCTGGTTTAACCTACGGTAGTCTCCACAGAGTCACCATCCTCCGTCCTTTTTCTTTGTAATGTGGATAGGTTTAGCCCAATTGCTATTTGGCGGACGGCATACTGCTTGGTTTAACCACAGGTCGATTTCTGCTTTGGCTATCTTCAATTTTTCTGTGTTGAGACGTCGATCTTTCGCCGTACATGGTTGACCCTCCGTTTCGATTTTATGTTCGATGTTGTGCTTAATAATATTGAGCGTCGTCGTTTCTTAAAGGATTGGTTTAAAATTTTGCAGGATGTTGCGAATTTGGGGATTACATTTGTCCAATTTGATTAATGTCAGTTGGTGTGACGCTATGGAAACTGGAGTTCCACTTACCGATATGGCAGTCATTGGATCGATTAATTTTTTGTTTCTTACATCGACTAACAGACCGTAGTGTAGTAAGAAATCGGCTCCTAAAATACATCTGTCCACTTAATTTAATTTTAGATTTTTTGTTCCGAATGTTTAAATCGGCGTAGAATTTGCTGCGAATAATGTAAGGTATGATTTTGCAGACCTTTCTCGTAGAGTGGGTGTCATCACCGAGAGTTCGGCTCCGGTGTCAATGAGGAACTGCTGTTTTGTAGTTGTATCGAGTACTGCAAGACGGCAATTTGAATTACTCCAGTCACCCGCCGCGAAAAGTGATGAGCTTATTGGTTTTCTGACACGGACGATCGAGAAGTATCGAATTTGCAGGATATGCTGCAATTGCTGGCGTTGATTCTAAACTTAAAATGATACCAGCAATTAGGAAAAGATTTTACTTGTGTATCAGATCGTGATTTGCTGCACGGTCGTCGATTTTCGTTATGTTGATTTATGTTTACTTTTCGGGACATTTTTCTGTTGTTAGTCCTGTCATCGAACCGCTTTGTTAGAGCATCTATTTGCATTGACAATGAACGAAAGCAAACGGTTTAATTTACTCCTAGCTGAATCGCAGAGTCGATCAGTTATTGCTGCTTTTAATTGGTTATATTTGTCAGTTTTTGGTGGATTCAACACCAATTCGCGCACACATTTGATTGTTTCTGCGTCGAGAGCGGTGACCAAATGACCGTATTTTGTGTTGTCGACTGAAACGCCATTTAGATCGAATTGAGCTTCCAGTTGTTTGAACCAGATTTCCGGATCGTCCCGATTGAAGACAGAATATTTGACGGACACCTTGTACACATTGGTTGTATGCTTGTCGCCATTATTTTTACTTTCCTCATTGTCACTCATTTTACTCTAAAGTTTTTGTTACCCGGTATATTATTGTTGATTGGTTCGCTGCACGTAATAGTGTTTTCTCACGTCGGGGGTCACCAGATTGTAGGTGGATGGTAAGCTGAATGGCGATGCGACCACTTTCGTGCGTCATGATACGGCCGAGGGGCACGCTTGTATTCCTATTCTTTAAACTACAATTTAAAATACGAGACTTTTGTGCGAACTTTGATGTGCGTGTCCTGAAATTATGTTCTCTCCCCTGTTGCTTGATGTTATAGTTACAAAATAATTTATAAAAATGTATTAATATTTTATTGCTGTATTGCAGGATGTTCTGGGTTTTAGGTATTATGCCTAGCGCATGCATTACAATTTATTTGAATTGTAAACCAATTTAGATCGCCGACACATTTAAAAATATGAAAAATAATAGAATTTTTATTAAATTAAAATGTTTTTGGAAAAATCAATAAAAAAATTTTTTTATTTAATATTTATAATTTATTATATTCATTTGTTTTATTTTTTGTAATAAAATCCCAAACACCATTCTTTTTATGTAATCATATAATAATAATAATAATTAAAACTAAACAAAAATTAAAAATTTAATATAATAAAATATAATAATAAAATTTAATTTAATTTATTATACTATTTGATCATAACTTTGCTGTTTTTTTCCTTGTTTTTTTTTTGTTTTTATTTTTTACAGTTTTTTATTTTAATTTTTACTAATTTTTTTTTTGTTTTCATTATTAACTTTAATAAAATAAAATATTAATTTAAAAAATTAAAAATCAGAATAAAATAAATCATTACTAAATTGTTTTTCATTAATATTATTTGTTTAAATTAAATTAGACTACTTTTTTTTGAAATAATTTTTATTTTATTAAAATAAATTATTATATAATTATATATATGCATTTTTTATTTTATTTTGTATTTATATTATATAATTTTAATTTCTTAATATAAAAAACCAAAAACAAAAAAAATTAACTATTTTCTCCGTTTGTATTTAAATATTTATGGCAATATATATATATATATATATATATATATATATATATATATATATATATATATATATATATATATATATAAATATATATATATATATATATATATATATATATATATATATATATATATATATATATATATATATATATATATACATATATATTTATAGGACAGGAATTACTTCAAAAAAATGTTAGGGTTTCATCTAGGAAATGGGGCATGATCTATTTTCATGGATTACAAATTATTGAATGTCCTTGACAGCTCCTTGAAACTTCTAAGGACTGAATTCAGTAAATGGTTTTGTTAACCGAAGTTTTTTCATTGCGATATTTAAATTTCATTTTTGCCTAGTATAAGTGTTTTAACCTAAATTATGGAAGTTTTTAATTAATCGGCATATACTGTAAAAAACGGATTATAATTGATTCGGCATTATGCTTTATCACGTAAATAGTACTTAAAATTGTAAGTGCATTCCAAACGTCGGAAAACTGATTAGTAATAATAAAATGATGTTGATTGTGTCAAATTTGTATTTCAAAAATTTTCCTGCCAACTATTAAACCGAACTTGAGTAGCGGCTGCGCTGTCAATAGGTCAAAACTGTTGGGTATATTCAATTGGATAAAATTTTTGTTCCAACATTGCTTTTTTGTCATAGGAAGAAAGGAAAATAGAATAGGAAGATAGAAATTAGGAAGATATGTATATCTATCTGTAGATAGGAAGACAGAAACTTAGACAAAAACGTCTATAACGTGATAATTATAGGAAATAAATGGAGATACAAGCGAGAGTTAAGGAACACAGAATGTGTTCACTCCTTTTGATTAGAACTGTCAACTGGTATGAAAAGTCCATCGTAACACAAGGAATGAAGGAGAAAAATTCAAAATGGATACTAAACCTAAAATTACAATTTTTCGGACGACATAACCTCACTTTTTCGGGTCTACAAAACGGACGAACAGCAAACTCAAAACAAAGCGGCCAGACCGTATGCATTCTGTTTCGACCTTTAAATTTTTTTTTAAATATTAATTTATAGTATTTATGGCAGAATATTGTTCTACCTTAAAAACAGATTCGAGTAGGCAATGAAATTGTAATGTAATCAAAAAACAAAAAAAAAAAATTTAAGAAACAAATTTCTAGAAACAAATTAGTTATTCAGTTTCAAGTGAGTGAAATGTTTAAAATTTGCCGAAAGTTGAATTTTAATTCGAAATGTTTTATTTTAAATTCGTGAAAAAGTGAAAATGTGGTAAGGAAAAGTGGTAAAATACTTGATGAATCTGAGAACGAAGGCGAACGTTTAAATTTTGATATTGAAAATCTAGAAGACAAAAACCGTTCTCGTTCCTTCAACTACGACAAGAAACACTGAAGAGTCTGATATCGAAAATATAATTATTGTGGGAATATTAGTAAAATGGAGGTAGCGGAAGATGATGAAAATTCATATGAAGAAAAATTTGGGATTATTACACGATTTTTGAGGTTTGATAATCCCGCTTCTCGAAGTTGATGATAAAACGGCCGCTATTACAGAAACATTTTAATGTTTTAAACAGTATACGCCTGCTAAGCCAGCCGAATGTTGCATTAAAGTCTGATGGGTCTGTTATTAATCAAACTCCTATCTCATTACTGGTCAAATATATACGAGTAAACGGGAATCTGGTAGAAAAACAATTCAAGGAGAACGGGTAGTCAAATACTTGTGACAGCAATTAAATGGTTCTGTCAGAAATATAGTAACCGACAACTCCTTCACATCAGGGCCAGTAAACCCAATTATTTATTACTAAACCGAAATTTCGAAGAATTTGAGCTAGTGGTTGTATCTATCGCGTTGGCTAGGTACTATAACTTGAACTGAAAATACAAACGCTTTTACTAGCCTTTGATGAAGTTGAAGGTGCCATCAAAAATGTTTCGGAGTTGTCTCGGTTCTATTTATTTATTTTACCTACTTGTAGCATTTAAGGTTTCATTAATACTACGAACCAATTTAATAAAACGATTTTAAAATACGATAGAGCTGTTGCCATGTTTCCGATTTATCATCTTTAACACATTTTGGGCAATTTGGTTTCCAAAAGCAATTTACATCACCTCATTCACTGATTTTTCAATATTTCCTATTTCGGAATATATTTTTGTCGTTGACCAACAGATGTAGCATTTTTTATATTTTGCAAAAAATGCCATTTTTACCGACTGTATTTACAGTCTATACCTTTTCTGTGCGAAAACATTTTTTCGTAGGACGCATATTTTTTGAGATATTTTATGTAGACCACCCTGTATATTATATATATATATATATATATATATATATATATATATATATATATATATATATATATATATATATATATATCTATTTATATATATATATATATATATATATATATATATATATATATATATATATATATATATATATATATATATATATATATATATATATATATATATATATATATATATATATATATATATATATATATATATATATATATATATATATATATATATATATATATATATATATATATATATATATATATATATATATATATATATATAAATATATATATATATATATATATATATATATATATATATATATATATATATCCCTTATTTTTGAAGATTGTATTTCAAAAACGCACACTCTCTAGTTTTGTTCCTCTTAGTAATTAAAAATCAAAAGGCAAATCGCAAAATTGAAAAAAAGCCGTTAACCTGTGATTCTGAGAGCCAGAGCGTATTTTTTCTTTGTTTACATTTCCGTAAAATCTAATTTGTTTTGTCATTCCGTTTTCGCTACTTTTTGTATTATCAGTCGATAGATACCTTTTCTAGAGATTAACATGATTCTAGTGATCTGACTTCTGTAGAACAATATGTATTCCCACCCCTCGACAAAAAGATACATGGAAAGACATATTTTATTACTCCAAAGATAGTTGCAGTACTAGACAGGAGTATGTTAGGTGTTTGATATTTTATGTATGTACTGGAAGAAACTGCAAAAGCTGTCACATAACTGTAGAAGCTGTCGGAAAAAGTTGAGGGTTGAACGTGCAACAATAATTCAAAATCAATTCAAAGAATTTATGTCCAATTAAGTTACAGCCCACTGGGACGGAAAATTGTTACCAGCTTTAAACTTTCGAGATAAGAAAATTAAAAATTTACCTGTTATTGTTCCCTACGAGAATGAAGTTTCAAAACCAAGAAAGTATCAAGCTGTTGCAGTCTTGGAAGCTCTAGAAAATTGGGGACTGTGTAAACGAGTACAGTGACTTTTTTGTGATAGAACATCGTCCAATACTAGGTGTCTCAGAAGAGCCTGTATTTTACAGTATAGCATACTTGTCGTCATCATATTTATGATCTAGTTTTGCGATGTGCTTTTGAGGTTAAACTTCCAGGAGTCACTATAAGCCCGTATATTACAGTATTTAAACACTTTCAAAAGAATTTTAAAGATATTCAAATAATTATTAATAATTAGTTTATATAATTTTAAGTGAGAATGCTAAACACCAATTTAAAATTCGACCTCCTGGTATCATGCCAGTACCATAATTATCGTTAGAAGAACTATTGATTCGTTTATATCTAAAAATAGTAGCAGTTTTTTCCAAAGGTTCGATTTAAACGATCAGTTTCTTGTAAATGATCCTGCTAATTGGAATTTGAATACCCACTATATATTTCGTGGCAGAGAAATCACAAAATCTTTGAATGTAGTATCTTTGACGGCAGAAACATCTGTTAAATAGGTAGAAGACTACCATGGGTGCCTAAAGAAAGTTGAAGTTAAAAAATATTTTATTTTATGTTTTTTAGAAAATTGTCGCTTATTTCCGAACTGCAACAAGAAACCTTTGAAAAAAACATTTTTTGATTGCCTTACATTTTTTATTACGTTATGTCATTTAAATAATGCCCCTGTTATGATTTCCACTTACGTCACCAGGTGACACTACGTCACTGAATTAAAATTTTGGTATTATGATTTTCGCAGTGTTTGCGGCTATAATTTTGCAATAACACATTACATACTAAAGGTATAAACAGAACCGGAGCGACAACGACGAGCGTCAACGCCTGCTAAATTAACATACACTAAAAACAAAGTATGCTAACAGAAACATCGACGGTAGCGACGACGATTTTTTCGTTGAAATAAGTCTATTTCAAATTTTATCGCCGGCGAAACAATGTTGCCAATTGTTTTTAATTTTTTTAAGTTGCCTTCTTAATAAAGTGCGTATTAAGCAGCCATGTTTTAAAATTTTTTTATTGTTATTTTTATATCGCGATACGCTGACGCTTTTGTTTGTTATGTTTACTACAGCGATACCGCTGTCGAAATTTATATTTATTCGATGACGCTCGTCGTTGACGCTCTGGTTCTGTTTATACCTTAAAAGGAAAAAAGTGGAGGGTGTGCGTTACCGTTATTAAACAAACAAACATTGCTAAATAAGGGACTACCTAATTATATATATTTATATATATATATATATATATATATATATATATATATATATATATCGATTTTGTTTATAATTTATTTTAATAAAATAAAAATTAATTAATTTTCCTAAAACTAATTTTAAAATGGAAATTGTTTAAAAATGACTTTGTTTTTTTAATTTTTTGTTGCGTATACACAATTTCCAATTCGCATTAATTTTTAATGATTAAATATAATTTTTATATTTATTTATATATATATAGCTTAAAATTATAAATGAATTAATTATAAAAAAAAATTCCAATATTAATTAATATAATAATATTTACAATAAAAAAAAAATAATAATTTTTAATTTTTTTATTTTTATTTTATTTAATTGATGAGTATTTTAATGTCCGGTAATATATGTGTGTTTATATTTTTTTTTTTAAATTTAATTATTAATTTATACAAATTATAATGATTATTAATAATAAAAAAATAATAATAATTAAAAAAAAAATCCAATAAATTTATATTATGTATATACAATATTATAAAATTAAAAATCTATATATGTTAATTAATATTATTTTTTAAAATGCTATAAAAAATAATATTAATTAAAAAATTTAATAATTAAAAAAATTGTTTTGTGACTTAATTTTTTTCAAAATTATATATATATATATATATATATATATATATATATATATATATAATTTTTATAAACTATTTACAAAATTAAAAAAAAAATTATTTTAATTATTTTCTTTTTTTTAATAATTATTTTTAATAAAATAACTTTTTTTCAAAGGCAGTTTCAATGTTAGCAAGAAGAAAATATAATAATAAATTTAAAAAAATTTTTTTAAAAAAATTTTCAAAAAAAAAAATAATTAAAATATTTTAAAATTAAATTAAATTAAATTAATAAAAAAAAAATTAAAATCCTCAATCCCATTCCCCGATGTACATGGTCCTTGGAGGTGGTATGTAACCTCTTGTTGGTAAAGGAACGCGCCCATATAATTGATTATAAGGTGATTCAACCAATTCAGAATCTGGAATTAAGACGCCAACGAAATTTTTGTTCGTTTTATAAAATTTTTTAAATAAAAAAAATTTTAAAATTAAATGTGCACTACATATTTTTAATTAACACAAATATAAATTAAACAACAACAATTAAAACAAAAAAAGTAGTAATAGTAGTGATAGTAAAACAGTATAGTAGTACATAAAAAAATAGTAATAAAACGGTAACATGTCGTTAAAATTGTTTAGTGGCGTCCGGAGGAGGTAAAAAGAATTTAAGACGTTTGAGGTTAATTTTTATAAATTTGAAAATGTGTTAACACGAAATTTGTATATTATGTCGTTGTGTATCTGTGTGTTTGTGTGACGTATTTAAAGTCGACTAGGTATTTAAACATATTCGGTAGGTTTCGATGATGTTCAATTTCATTCCATGTATATACGAAATAAAATTAGATGGTAACTAAATTTGTATATTTACACATAATAAATAAATATTTACACTATAATTTACACTAAAAATTGAAAAAAAGCAAAATACATCGTATAGTTGGATTATTATGGAATTAAAATTTTAATTAGGAATTTGGATGGTAATTTTGTTAATTAATCGATCATCACCGATCGTTAAAATAAAATATTTATCAATCATCACATAAACCGTGATTACTGATCGTCATTGTAATTAGAATGGTGATTGTTTTTGTCTAGCCTAACTTTCTCTTAAAAAATAAATTGATCTATGAATCGAATTACTTCATGGTGTAGCGATCGTTAAAATTTTATTGAGATCATTTAATTGAGATCGATGCAAATTAAATTCGACATTTTTAAAAAAAAATATATTGACGTTATGCTCATCTGTATCTGATCGAGGTAAATAATTAATTAAAAATATATTAGCGATCGTCATCTTTGTCTGTACTGTGATCGTACTTGGCGTATATTTTAACCGTTATATTTTTTTTATGTAATTTTGCGATATTAAGAGTCATTTTCCGAATGGGTCTTTTCCTTTAAGGATCTTGATTCATTTGACACAGAATTTTGAAAAATTGAGCCAAAAGGCTAACTACCCACCCTCAATAAAACTCTTTATGTTATAAGCCCCATTTAAAAAACGTTATTAAAAGATAACGTGGAAGGTACTTGGCCTGCTAAGACGTAAGGATCTTCAAAAACTATCCAATCAAGTGGATCATTACTCATTTTGTCATCGATTTCCTTATTCATGCACCTACCGAGGACAAATCCCGTGTCACGATTTTACAATCATTGTAGGCGATTTTAATGAATAAATCGGTAAGAATGCACAAGCTAAGCTTTAGCTTGCTTTGATGAATAGTATAGTCATATCAAGCTCGATCTTTTAAAGGTGCTGATATGGACAGCCACCATTCTGCCGATGAGCTTAGCAACCTGGAATGCCGATGCATTTAAACATCCTGATTCACAGAATACCTACAAGGCGGCTGTTATACAAAATAGCTAGAATGGCAAGTCCGACCATTCGCCCACCGGAAACTTTAGAGATTGCTTTGCTAACGCCCGGAACAATACTAAAGCTTTTCATCATAGATCCACCTCCATCAAAGACGGGAATGGGGAACTCTTAGTAGAAGAGTTAAAGGCAGCTTTCGATACGTTTAAGAATTGTATAGCCCTGGATGGGGCCAAACGAAGGAGCTACCCATGCAACTCAGTTTTATGATTTAATTCCCGCAATCTTCGATTGTATAAGGTCGCTACATAAAAGAGGATACTGTCGAAATTGTGGGAGTTATTGCGGTTTACCATTTTAAAATACTGCAAAAAAGTATTTCCTAACATTGTACGTGCCATACTCCATCTTAACCTCTGATAAAATCTTTATGATTAGGATGGTCTTGTAGAAATGTTGGAAGTACAACATCAGCTCTACATCGATACCGGACAAACATATGATAGTATCAACCACAAAAATCTTTGGTCCACGCTCTTATTTCTGGCATCTTAGGTTACATTCGTGCCCATTTTATTCAAACTGGAGCTTAAGTGCGTGAAAACGAAAAGCCATATTGAAACAATAAATCTAGTCACATCCTGGGCTATGCAGATCATAAAATTTCGCTCATACTGCTGGACCCAAATACGAGACAACTATGATTAAATGCACACAAGATTAAAAGCTAGATTAAGTGTATCACAAGATTAAGTGCATTGTTGCCGGTTCAAAAGTTTCTACGTGCAACCGAAACTGCAAAGGTATGCTTTATGAAGCACCGCAGGTATGCGGTGGTAGCCTAAAAGAAAGAGGAAACTCGACTCGGACCTCTAATGACCGCAGAATTATCTCTACATTTGAGAGGAAGGTTTAACGATCGATCTATATGGTTCGATAAAATGAACCAGAGAACCAAGAGAACCAGTATCGGATTGGGATAAATTCCGGGATTAGGCATCTCCTCGAATGAGGCAATATTAGTTACAGTTAGAGGCAATTTTACAAAGAAACTTTGGGAATGTTTTGACACATCTGGATGTTTGCAATAAAAGCGGATTTATTTCATATCCCATGAAAATGCCAAGAGACGACCATCCAGGAAGGCATGCCACATGTAAGTTTTTAAATAATATATTATTTTCAAGCTTTCCATATACGCCAGGATGACACATCCAAGGCTTCATCTTAGTAGTTATAATTACTTGGCATAGCTCGAGGGAATAAAACTGTGAACGTAGGATATTTTGCAGGCAATGTCCGATGCCTAAATCCGTTGTTGTGTTTTGATGTTTCGGAGAAAAATAATAAGCACGTCAATTTTCAATGTTGAAACGTACTGCAGTATGTCTGGCCAATCAAGTGTATTCAAGAATTAATTTGGATAATCAAAAACTTCGCCTGCCATTATACGTTAAGAATGCTAAAATTATCGCATCGTTGATTCACTGAGACACTGACGATTTTGGTTACTGTGATTTTACAGAAGTTGGTTGACAATATGTTACGTTATGAAGATTCATGAATTGCCCAATTATTTTGCCAATTAAATGTGTGCGCCACCGAAGAGCTCTTCAATTCAGTATACCATGAACCACTTCTAATGCTTTTCTGTGGGCCTAAGTACATTCCTAGTCCTACCATATATTGATTTGACATGCTTGGAATATTTCAGAATTTTTATTGATATAGCATATTGGTGTCTCAGTGTCACCATCCAAAAGAGTTGCATTAGCTAGTTCCCAATTCGTCGACATCAATGTGTGGTTTAAGTTGCAAATCACATTTGAAAATAACAAAGCTTCTTTATCTTCATCTCATGTAGGATTTATGTGAATATAATAAAAATCTGGGAGGTCATAGGCGCAAACATATGTCACTACATCTTGTGCGTATATTACTGTGGACTCCCAATTCATCACGTAAATGAATGTACTCTTCGGACACGCAACCTGGTTTGATTCAATCGCATCTTGTTGGGTTTCAATCTTTGTATACATATTGACAATATATTGATGGAATCACTGTTTTATTTTCACGAATCATCAATCAACATCAATAGTAATTCATGGCACTGACTATCTTAAGTGTTTCATAATTTGTTTGTGGATTTCTCGTCGATAGAGCGAGGAGTGTCTGAGACTCGTTGATTGTTACCATTTCTGTGGTGATGAACTATATCCTTTCGTGTTGGCCGAAAGTTGTTTTGTCTGCTCTAACTACAACTTTTAGTCATGGTCTGGTATTTTTTCAAGGTCAGTTCTGAACAATTGAATTAATTCGTTGAATTGAACGAATAAATTGTGTAGCACAGCGACAAATTTCAAATTTAATGCCCATATTGAATTGATAACGTGGATCGAGCCTGCATAATGATAAAATTTCCTTTATGGTGATTTCACTTTTTTATCTGCACAGCACATTTTTAGTATTTCATTCTTAAAATTAAAGGCACTGCAATTTACTTTTTCCAATAACCACACTTGGATGAAGACTGCAATTATAATTAGCAACGAAATTGAATGCTCCAATATTTAGATCGAGCTCTCCTTACTCGAATGGTTTTCTAGTCTTGTTTGCTACTGCTCAAATGTTTTAAATGAACAGGATTCATCGTTCTGTTCTACTTTTGCTTCCTGTTTCTCGTCTATTTTAGAAACTTAACTTGATCCAAGAGAATTTTACGATTTATTCAACTAATCTACCGGCGAAATGAAATCGGCCAAATTACGTTTCAGTAGTTATGAAAGCCAAAAACATTACCAAACTTTTGTTCTGGAGGTAACCGAAGATGAAACGGACCATGATATTCTTGGCTACGAAATTTGACAATTTTATAAAGATAACATTGGATTTTATTAACAATTCTTAAGAGTTTTAACTTTCTGAATATTAAAATTTCATAAAATTTTTAAAAATTTGTAATTTTCAAGTAATTCAACTATCCCAGGATAGAAAATTGTCTATCAAAAATTTTAGTGCATCAATAAATTTAAAATTTCAAACTTTTTAAAATATTTCGAAATTTTCTGTTTGGCTTTTTTAAATTTCAATGCTACAAAATGTTAATACATTTTATAATTTTTAACATTTTAAAGAACTTTATAGACAAACTTTAAACAAGCTTATAAAATTATTGGTTGTAAGAAATTTTACAGAATTACAAATAATTGAAATTTTAAAATTTCATTAAATTTTTGTCTAATTCGAACTGCCGCTCAGCTCTTTGAAATCCAGGAAAATTTGTATGATTCATTCAACTAAAAATTATCGAACTTTTGTTCGGGAGGTACCCGAAGATGAAATAAACGATAATATTCGTGGTACCATAATTCGATTGATTTTTAAAATTTAAGTTTGATCTCATTTAACATTTTCAAATTTTTTCAAATTTTAAATTCCAAACTTTCTGAAAATGATTCGAAATTTTATAAATTTTTTAGGTTAAAACTTTTTGTTTTTTACAAATTTTAATGCCATAAAACAAAATTTTGAAACATTTTAAAAATTTTAATATTTCTAAGACAAATTTTGTACTAGCTTTTAAAATTATTGGTAGAAAGAAATTTTTAGAATTGAAAATATTTCAAAGTTTAATATTAACAGAAAAATTTTAAAAATATAAAAATTTTTTGTTTCAAAATTTTTTAAAAATTCAATGAATAGGAATTTTTGTCCAAAGTTAAAAAATAAAATTATAAAATTTTAAAAATATTTTTACCTCTAAATTTTTTATCAAATTTCGATCAAATTACTGTTCAGACTAGATAAATTTAACTCGACTAAATATTTAGATGTGAGTTTGGTATATTTTCTGGGTTTACGATTAGTAAGGATAATGTATGCAAGGAGTATATTATTCAGGATGATTTTAACAAATTCTGTAGTTTGATTTGTCCCGTTAATTTTTTTTTCTATACATTGTGGTCGAGATAAATAAATCACATAAATATACTGTACCTATAAATTGGGACTTTCGCCTTAACAGCCACATATTGGATTGGATATATCGGCCTTTGGACAACTGGAACAGCTTAAAGGTAATTTATTTATTATAGGCTTTATGTATATATACACACGAATTTTCTACCAATACAAACAAATCTATATAATAATTATGTATAAGCGATTTAACGGTAAAAGGTAAGTATAAATTTCGGAATTTGACTAGAATTTTGCTTTTTTTCAGACTCGCGTCTCGGTAATTTACCAAATACCTATATTTAAATGTAAAAAAAAATAAATAAATAAATGTGTGAATTTTTATATAAGTATATGTATATGTCACTAGTCCTCCGTTTATGTACAGTAAGTGTGTTAGCACAGTATTTATATTATAAAATAAAAAAAAATGTACAGCACGTCCATAACAAAGTGGCACAGTTCATGGCACTGTATCTTTTTTATCCGATTTCTTGAGTGAAAATGAATTTTTAAATTTTTCAAATTTTTGCATTGTTGTTGTTTTAGTTTTTTGCGGTTTTAAAAAATTCACCGATAATTTCGGGCCAATTTTATCATAATTTTCATTCACCGCCGATTTTGGTGACGATATAGCCGTTTCGTAATCAATGATTCGACTTTTAATCGAAATTTTTGGTAAACTCGATTGTGACGTTAACGTATCGGTTTTATTCGTCTTAGTCGACAACGCGTTCGTATTTTCACCTTCGAGCTTTACAAGATTATCGAGATGTTCGTCGATTTTTGATTTAGCATTCTCGTAATAAATTTGATCGATTTTATTTTTGTCCGAACGAAATTTTTTACTATTCGATTCGGGATTACAGTCTTCGGCGGTGTTGTTGTTCATCGTGACGACGGGTTCGAGGAAAAAACTATCGGTCGAAATTGATTTTTTTGGTGTCGGCAACGAAAAATCGGTTGGTTTACGAATTGTGGTGTACGACGTTTTACGCGGTGCCGCAACCGATACATTTTTTTTAACGTATATATTATCGTTGCAATCTTTTTGGTAGTTTATACTATCCTCACTGCGTGCACTATTATTGGCCGTGTATAACGATTGTTTACTGCTTGTGTTTGTCGTTAAATTTCGCATCGATAAATTGGTGACGTTGAAACGATTACGCAAAAAATTTGTAAATATTGGATTTTGAAAACGATTTTTCGTTAGATCACGATCAATGGAATCGGCCGAAAATTCTTCGGAACTCATTTCTTCGTAACTACCGACGTGCATATTTTTTTGATAGAATAAATTATTTTCACTGTGCCATTTTGTTGTGGACGATGGTAAAAGCATGCCATAACCAGGTGGTGTTGGTGGTGGTCCAGATGGATAATATATACCGGCACAAAGTGGTACCGGTGGTTGATGTAACGGAATATTTTGCGATGGCGGCGGTTTAGGATAATAATATGGGGATGGTGGTAATGGATGGGGATGGGATGGTATGGCCGTCGTTGCCGATAAACAACTAAACGAATTCGAATGATTTAGTTTGTGGGTCGAAATATTTTTATGATTTTCAACGTCGACCATGACCAAATTGGATGAGGATGCATGTTTACGTTTTAGTTTTTTTTCTAACGTTATATTGTGTTCGTCATCGGTCCACTCTTCGAATGTACGCTCGTATACATTATCTTCGATCATGCTACCACCACAACCACCACTAGCATTATCATGCTTACTATTACTACGACTATTTACACCGTATACACTCGAACCACAATAGTATGGTGAAATGGGTTGTTCGAGTAAATAATGCAAGTGACTGTTATAAATACCTATTCCACTCTCAAAACTTCGGGCATGCCACATCATTTGCTGTTGATGATGTTGATGTGCTGCCATTAATTGTTGGTGCGGATGAACTTGTTGATGGTGTATCTGTTGCAATGATGGAAACGAGGCTGGATGCTGTAAATGGGACACAGACATACGTTTTGATGCGACCGTATCATTTTTAGTGTCTTTACTTGAGGTTTTTGATTTTTGAACAAAATTTGGAACACGAGCTCTTAAACCACAATAGTATGGATCGTCTGAAAATGTAACAAAAAAAAATTAGAAATTAAATTTTAGTAATAATTGATTAGATTGACACAATAAAAAGAAAGTTTCAAATACAATAAAACCATAAAAAATGTATTATCTTTTCGCCTCTATTGTGTTAAGTAAGTCGTTAAAAATATTTTCTTTTGACAATAGAAACAATTTTAAAATTCTAGAAGCAGCTGCACTCTTTAAACATGCACAGTATATATATTTTTATAATTAAATTCTTCATGCACGCTCACCTAAACCAATATCGTGCTGTTGTAATAAAATTTAAACCATTAAAATCGAATTTGACAGTTTTCCATAAACAAAACAAAAAAAAAAACGTTTAACATCCTGTATAATTTATTAAAACTATTAAATTTAAATCACTTGTTAGTCTTTCGGTCTAAATCGATAAAGAGATCAACAAAATGCACGTGCATAATTGCATCACACACACTGTAAAATTTACGATTGCATCGTTAATTTTGTTATGATCGTTATAATCAAATTCGACATAAAAGCACTTTAAAAATCATTATGCCATTTCGTAATCTTAAAAATTCAAATTACAAAAATTTGCATTTCATTTATACGCTTTGAATATATGTAGGTACGTATATCCAAAGAAAACACTTCGGTTTATTTTATGTCTATTTAGGTGAACCTCACATAAACATAAAATTACTCGCACACATTGCATAAACATATTTTTTGATTAATTTACTGTCATACACGTTTAATAAAAAATGAAACAAAAAAAATTTAATTAAATTTAATAACAAAATAATTAATGTTGATTTTACAGTGCAGCATGTGAATTTCTTTTGCGCATGTCAAAGTAGGTTAAAATTTTGTTTAAATGTCATGCGCATTGATATTTTCATATGGGAAAATAAACATAGCCTTGGGATGAGTAAAATCACAATAAAGTATGGTTAATACCTTTTAACATTTTTCTAAAAGCTTTTAAAAGTTCATAATGCTCCTGGTTGTGTAATTTTAAAGTATAAAGTTTTCAGACGATTAAGCTTTGAAATGTTAAAACTTAAAAAAAAACAATGATGAACTTTTTTAAGTTCCTACCAAGCTTTTTCGACAGTCATAAACTTTGACTTAAATAATTTCTTATATGCACCATGAAATATTATTGGATCCTGATGAAAGCTCTATGTGACACAATCGAGCTTATCATCAAAACGAATGCTGAGCAATAGATTATGCTCTTCATTATATTTCACAAAAGTTAGTTAAAAAGCATTAAGTTAAATTTTAGAAAGGATTAAACATTTTAAATTAAACAAGCTTTTCTAAATTTTAAACTTTTAAACAACAGGTAATGTACAATTTGCAAATAAGTCAAATTTATGTACCAAGCCTTAATACCAAGCTTTTATGAAAAGAGAGCGACTGAATTGTTTGTTTAAGCTTAAATAGAAATCAAGTTTCGATTATCGATCTTTTGAGCTACAAGAAAGCTTAATCTAGAATAGTATGTAACTTTTCCGAATAAAAGCTTACAAAAGCCTTTAAATTTTATATTGACAAAACAATTAACTTACCAAAGCTTTTTAAAACTAGGACATACAGGGTTAATAATAAACGAGCTTTTGATAAATAAAACAAACAAATTAAGGTACAGAAGCATTTAAATATATATGTTTTTTAAAAATACTGGCAATACTCAAATTTCAAAGTTTTAAAAATACAAAAATCCTTGAATTTAAGCTTTAGAGTGCTTAAAAACTTTTAAAAACTCTTATATATGATCATAGCTTTTGAACGAAACAAACATTTTTTTATGGTTTAAAAGTTGGTTATGAATAATTTTGAGCTTTTTAAAATAATAGAAACTTTTTAAAAAATTGCCAAATTCTCTCTTTCAGGAGGATCAAGCTTTTAAAGTTTGAAACTTAAATAAGCTTTGTTAAACCTGTTGAGCTTTGTTATACTTTTACAGGATCCTAATGAAAGCTATATGTGACAAATATACTAACATTTTAAGAATAAATTAACATTTTTTAAGCTTCATTAAACTTATAATATGTGTTTACTGACCAAAACCAAGAAACTTCCAACTATTTTGGAAATCTAAAAGAGTATTTCCTAATTTATTTTGTTTCAAAATGTGCTTTCATTTTAAAGGTTTTAAAGGTTTTCGTAAAAGCTCTACGATGAAATATTATCAACTTTTTGTAGCAAGATAATGGATTGGCAAAGTTAATTCTCTTACATATTTTTAAGTTAATTTTTTTTAAATCAAGTTTTTCAAACTTGCTGATAAAATTTGAACTTGATGTTAGGAATATTTTTTTGAGTTTTTTTAAAAGTTAGACTAACTGAAGATGTTCAGTACTACGATATAAAAAAATATTTACAAAGGAGCTTTCTTTAATTGAAACGAATAAATAAAGATTTTAAAAAATTCAAACTTCAAAGTTTTAAACATTTAAAAACTTTTGTATTAAGCTTTAGAAAGTTTGTAAATTTTTAAAATTGCTTTTATAGAAAATTGCTTTTGAAGGAAATACCAAATATTTTATGATTTAAATTTTGGATTTATAACTTTTGAGCTTAAAAGCTTTTTAAGAAAAGATCTGACCACAATCAAACTTAAATGTTTTATTGAAAAACACAACTTTTAACTTAATGATTTTAAACTCTTTAATAAACTTAAATGACGAAATATATGAAGGTTTTAAGAATAGTAAGCATTTATTACTAAAACTTTTTAATTAGAAGTTGCAACAATTTGCTAAGCTGTTTGAAGCTTTTAACAAATTCTTAATAAATTTTACTCGGGAATCGCAAATATTTTAGAAATCCGAAGCAAATATTTATACAAATGCTGTAAGTAACCAAACTTAAGCTTAAAATTTAAGCTTAAATAAAATTGAAAGCTATATTTAAGTCACAGTTTTAATTGTCATTTGTTGTCTGATCAAACCGTAACTTCTATATGTATAAGAACTAAATTGTAAGAAAAAATTACAAAACGTTTAAAGCTTTTTAATCTAAAAGACTGTTTCTTAATGTGTTTAGCTTTTAGATGCATCATAAGCTTATAAAAAATCAGATGAAAGCTCTATATGATGCAATGGCAAAATGATTTTTATATCGAGTTGATAAATTCCGAAAAGGATCAAAAGTTTAAGTAAATAAAGCTTTTATAAATTTTAAACTTTCTAATCTACTGGTAACGTACAGTATGCAAGTAATTGGTTAACATGCTCTCAATATCAAAAGTTAAATAAATGTACCAAGCTTTTGTGACAATTGTAAGTTAACAACTTAAATCGAGCTTTTTAAAAAATTAGATTTTCCAAATTTTTTATTTAAAATGGCTTTTTATTGGTCAATCTTTTGAGCTACCATAAAGCTAATTTATTTTCTGAATAAAAAAAGCTAATTAACACTTTAGAGTGTTAAATTTCTTTAAAAACTTTAACTAACTAAAGCTTTCCAGTATTATGATATGTAAAGTTAGTTATAAAGGAGCTTTATCAGTTAAAACGAATAACTCATTAAAAGTAATAAAGAATAGCTCAAACTTAAGCATTATTTAAGCGTTACTATTTTTGAAAACTTTTAAAATTGCTTTTATTTTATAAAAATATTTTATGATTTAAAAGTTGGTTAAACTGTAATCATCAGTCCTGAATTGGTTTTAAAAATCATAATTAGAAAACATTCAACAAGATTAAACTTTTAAATTTCGAAACTGAAAAATAATTGTTGAGCTTTTTGAGCACAATCACAATTGTGGACTTAAATAATTTTCAACCCTACTTTACTTATACATAAAACATGAGACTATTATGGCATTTGATAAAAGCTCTATGCGATTAAAATTTCAAGAATAATAAGCTTAAAAGCTTTTACATTTAAATTTGAACGAAGCTTTTCGAAAACAATTTTGTGCCTAAGCTTTTTTGGTCATTAAAAAAAAATAAATATGCTCTTAATAAATTTTTAAAGAAGTTAATTATTAACAAGCTTTCAGATAAATTGTTTAATTGTTTTCTGACCAAACCTTAAAAACTTTTTGTTTAAAAATTAAATTTAAAAAAAAATTGAAAATATAGTAAAAGCTTTATAATTTTTAATTTTACTTTAATATCAAAAGTTAATAAAGGTTCTGATAAAAGCTCCGTGATACTATCCACTTTTTATAGCGAGAGCATAAATTCCAAAAACGATTTGGAATTTTAAGTTAAAAAAGCTTTACATACAAAAATAAAATAACGATAAATTTGCTAATCTAAACAACAAAAGTCAAATATTGTAAGCTTTTCTGAAAACAGCGCGACTGAATTCTTAATTTAAGCTTAAAAAGAATTTAAAAATATAGGTTTAGTTTAACTGTAAATTATACGTTTTCTAAAAGAACGAGTGAACAACTTAATTAATCTTTTAAACTAGATACTTTTGAGCTTTTAAAAATAATAAAAGCTTTCAACAAAATTAATAATAGAAAATCAAATTTATTTTATACTTTTAAAATTGTTGAAAAGTAGAATTCTAAAATATAATATGCTTTGTAAAATATTGCAAGCTTTGTAACTAATCTGAGCTTTAATATCAAATTTTTATTTCGAAGCTTTTTTATCATTTTAATAATCATTAAATGAAGAAAACTAAACAAAATTGTTTTAAAGCTTTTTATATTAGAAGTCCATGCGTAAGCATTGCCAAAATTAACCGAATGTCCAAGACCTTTAATAGAGGATTGAAATAGGCTCAGACTAAAAACTTTCGAACTATGAGACCAATGTGCATATTTATTGGGAGCTCAAATCGATTAAGAGTTCGAAGCTTTTTATTACAAAATAGTTTTAACTATAATTATAAGTCCTAAGTTGGTTGTACAATTCTTATTTAGGAAGCTTTGAGAGTCTCAAGCTTTAAATTTCGAAACTTAAAGAAGCTTTTTTAAGCTTTTTTTTCATCCTACCAAGCTTTATCGAAAATAACCTTTGACTTTCAAGAATAATATGCATTACAATTTTTATATTTAAAGAAAAATTTAAATCGAGCTTTTGAAAAATATTTCAAACTTTGAAAAAGCTTTTACGTTTTAAATATAAATTAGTTAGTTGGAATTTAAAAAATATTTGGCAAATGGTAACCTATTTTATTATGTTTTTAAGAATAAAAAGCTTTCTTAAACATTAAGAAGTGTTTCAGAAATTTAAAAAAAGCTTTCTGAATTAAAAAATTTTTAAACGATTTGGAGTTAGAGTTCCTAAAAATCTTTAATTAATCAAAGCTGTTTATTACAAAAAACGATACACAAAGTAAGATGTATATATTTCTACCAAGCTTTATTTTTGGGTCCTTAAGAAAGCTCTATGTGACGAAATATTTGAACATTTCCAGAATCATAAACATTACAACTTTTAAATTTAAAATAGAAAAAAAATTTGTAGCAACTAAAAGCGTTGGTGAGTTTCATTTCTTTGTCAAATGTTCTAAGAGACTAGATAAGCTTTCAATTTAAGCTTAAATAAAGTTGGAGGCAATATTTCGCAGCTTTTTTGATCATTAAACAGATTTACAATTTTCAGACTAGCATAGTAGCCCAAAAATAACTACGGTCTTGATACAGTTTCACAAAAGTTCAATAAAAAGCTTTAGTTTAATTTTTTTATTTTGTTTCTGACCAAATCATAGAAGCTTTCTTAGTTTTAAAATATACTATAACATTAATAGCTTTTAAGAATCTGATGAAAGCTCTTTGTGATAAAATGTCATATTTATATCGAGAGTATGAATTTCGTAAAGAATAAAATATTTTAAATGAAAAAAGCTTTTAAAAATTGTAATGTACAATTTGCATGTGACGATAAATTTGCTAATTTAAGGATCAATCGTAGAATTTAAAAATGTAGATACATTTTAACAATATGCTAATTAAAGAGAGCTTTTGTTAAATAAAATGAATAAATCCATGATTTTAAGCTTTCAGGCTAGGAAAGCTCTAAATCAGATTACACTAATCTTGACAATTAACGACCTCACCAATTTATGTTCACAATTTCAGCATTCGCACTGTATTCAATCTCAACACCATATAATATAATTATGAATGTCACCTTTGAATCAATTAAATAATCGATGGAGAAAAATAATTGAAAAAAAAAACGTTAACATGTTTTGCAATAGAATTAGCCCCAATTTACAACATAACATTATGTCTCATACAACATTAATAACATTAAAAAAAAAATTAACGTGAAAGACACTAGCAACGACAACAACAACAAATTAACTCAATAAAATTTTGCGCAATCGATTTATACATAGAATTTTGTATAAATTTCCAACAACAACATCGACAATCGTAATATACCAGCGAGTCGTTTAAAATGTCAAATAATATTCTAATAAAATATTACCAAGGAGTGTTTGCCTATGGTTTATCATTTTTTTTTGTAAATGTATATGAGCCGCGCGCGCTTTCCACACCTTGTTTAATGAATTCTGAATTTTTATAATGTTGTCGTATTATTTCGATACAAAAAATATTTTATACACTATATATAATATTGTATATGGGAAGTGAAGTATATGAACAAAAAAGAATTAAATGCTATGCTTTTTTTCGGATAAATCGACTTTTGTACATATAACACAACTTTCACTATAATATTAACTCTCGCACCGCATTCACTAAATGGTCGAAAGAACTAAAAAAAAAGTTGATATACTTGAATGATTTGCAATTAGCAGGTTTGAAATTAATATAAAATAATGTCATGTACATGGTTGGATTATGGTAAAAACTACCTGGTATACGCCTGGTAGTTTATCCATCATACATGATGCAACACAATTGGAAGTAAATTCATTCATATATTTTTTATAGTTCCGGAAATTCTTTTTAAAGGTCGTCACAACACACGTTTAACGACGGTGGTAGCATGTTAAAATGAAGTGTTAAAAAAAAATAATTTGTCATTGTCATTCGTGCCATAAGGAAGATGATGTATAAATGGTGGCATTATAATTTTTAAGCAAAACATAAATTAAAACATTAAAAAGCATTAAAACGCGAACAATACAACGGCGGAACACGAACTTAATAAAGCATCACACGTAGGCACACAAGGTACTCACAGAAGCTCGTAATTACGGGCTAATAGTACGAGTAGAATGATGAACCTATAAAAAAAATTATTTTTATGATTTGTAATTGTTAAAAATTTGTTGAAATTTTCTTAATAATAAATTGACCAAAAAAACTGGTAAATGTTTTTCGCTGTGCAGAAAACGACAGTAGCCATTTCTACATGTAATCAATATGTGATAAATTGTAAGCAACCAAGTCACCTTTTTTGCGGAAAACTTTCCTAATACTAAAACAATAGCAGCGATTGATTTATTTAACACGAAGAGGGAGATACATCGTGAGAGGTTGAAAATTCAGTTGTATTTTATGGCTTTACGACATTGGTCGCAAATATTGAAAAAAACTACAAAAAAAATTTAAAGACTCTTCGCAAAATTAAAAAAAAAATACTATTAATTTTAAAGAAATCAGAATAACGGTTCCAATTTTAAAAATTCTTTTTCAAATTTAATTAATTTTCTAAATAAAATTACAACCTTTTGAGAAAAACAAAATCTTCGAAGTTTTTAAAATTACAACAATAATTTTGATGAATTAGTTCCCAAATTTTCTTTTTGTATTAAAATTTTTTGAATTTTCAAAGTGAAAGTGACATTTTTTAAAATATATTTAAAATAATTTCGTAACTATCAAAATCTAATAAATTTTCAGAATTAAGAATTTTGGTTTTGATTTATTAATTTAATAAAATAAACTTTTAAATATTCTGGAAATTTTGTTAATTTTTAATTATTTTACAAATAAAATAAAATTTATTTCTAATAAGATTTCTGTCATAAAATTTTCTGCCGTTAATTTTTTCCGTAATTTTGTAAACTGAATTTTAAAAATTGCAATTTTAAAATTTGCAAACTATATGATTTTTTCAATTTGAAAATTCGGTTTATATAGAAATTTCGAAAGTTGAATTTAAATTTTTTTAAACTTGCAAATTTTCTGAAATGTTTATCAGTGGTTATGCACTCAACACTCAATCCAAAGTTTATAAAATTTTAAAATTTTAAATTTTTTTTCGGAAATTCAAAATATTAAAATTTATTAAATTTTAGTAATATTTTGTAATTCTCAGAATTTTAAGTTTTTCAAATTTTTTTATTAGTAAGTGAAATATTTTAGAATTTGGTTTTTCTAAAATCAATTTCTAACGGTTTATCAAGTAAAATTTTCTTAAATTTTATTTTAAAATTTTTAAAATTTTCTATAAAATAAATTACATTTATTTTTTATAAAACAAAAATTAATTAAGTTTTCTCTCAACAAAACTGAGCAATTGTCAAAAATTGAGCAAAAATTTGAAAAATTACAGTCGGCAAATCATACATTCAAATGCTTTTAAAAATTTATATTTTACTAAATTTTAAATATTTTTAAGTAAATTTAAAAAAAAATCTGGATTTTCACCATCAAAATTTTAACAAT
This sequence comes from Tipula confusa, assembly GCA_963556175.1. Taxonomy (NCBI): domain Eukaryota; kingdom Metazoa; phylum Arthropoda; class Insecta; order Diptera; family Tipulidae; genus Tipula; species Tipula confusa. The sequence goes on along the minus strand of OY744477.1, from coordinate 101,346,609 downwards.
TTTAAAAATTGTTCAAATTTTATTGATTTTTTAAATATAGAAAATTAAGTGGTTTTAAACACAACACTCAACCCAAAAATTTGCAATTTGGCATATGTGGGAGAACAAAGTTTTTTTCAAAATTCGAAATTTAAAAATTCTCAAGTGATAAGATTAGTTGAATTTAAGCGGACTTAGTAAGTGTGATATTTTAGAATATAATAGAAATTAAATAAATTTATAACTGTTTATCAAATAAAATTTTTAGAATTTTAAATATTAGCTTCATTATAAAAATAAATTTTTAAAACATAACTTAAATTTTTACATTATTCTGGAAATTAAAAAAAAAAAAATTTTAATAAACTTTTCTGTCATAAATAAAATCAAGAAATTGTAAAATATTAAGAAAAAATTTGAAAAAAAAATTACAGTAGACAAATCATAATGCAGTCATTATTCAAATGCAAGCCTATATTTTTACTAAATTTTAAATGTTTTTAAGTAAATTTTCTAACCAAATCAAGTTTTTTACCATCAAAAACTTAAAAAGTTAATTTATTTACGAAATTTAGGAGGTTGAATTTCTAAAATTTTTTAAATTGGCCAATTTTCCGAAATTTGTACCATAGAAAACTCAGTGGTTATGAACTCAACACTGAACCCAAAGTTTATAAAATTTTAAAATTTAAAATTTTTTTTCGAAAATTCGAAATATTAAAATTCTCAAGAAATTAGTTAAATTTCTTGAAGCGAATTGTAGTATTGTTTTGAAATTTTCAGAATTTTAAGATTTTCAAATTGTTTTATTAGTAAGCGAAATATTTTAGAATTTGGTATTTATAAAATTAATTTTTTAAAATTTTCTTAAATTTACATTTTAAAAATTTTAAATTTTCTATACAACAAATTACCTTTATTTTTTATAAGACAAAAATAAAATAAGTTTTCTCTCAAAAATATTGAGCAATTGTCAAAAATTAAGCAAAAATTTAAAAAATTACAGTCGGTAAATCATACATTCAAATGCTTTAAAAAATTTATATTTTACTAAATTTTAAATATATTAAGTATACTTTCTAAAAAAAATCAGGATTTTTACCAACAAAATTTTAACAATTTTAAAAATTGTTCAAATTTTATTGATTAAAATTCTCAAGAAATTAGTTAAATTTCTTGAATATTAGTACTATTTTGAAATTCTCAGAATTTTAAGTTTTTCAAATTGTTTTATTAGTAAGTGAAATATTATAGAATTTGGTATTTATAAAATCAATTTCTAACTGTTTATCAAGTAAAATTTTCTTAAATTTACATTTTAAATTTTTTAAAATTTTTATAATTTTTAAAATTTTTAAAATTTTTAAAATTTTCTATAAAAGAAATTACATTATTTTTTACAAGACAAAAATAAATTAAGTTTTTTCTCAAAAAAACTGAGCAATTGTCAAAAATTGAACAAAAAATTTGAACAATTACAGTCGGCAAATCATACATTTAAATGCTTTGAAATATTTAAATTTTACTAAAATTTAAATATTTTTAAGTAAATTTTCTAAAAATAATACAAACATCAAAATTTTAACAATTTTAAAAATTGTTCAAATTTTATTGATTTTTTAAATATAGAAAATTCAGTGGTTTTACACATAATACTTAACTCAAAGTTTTTCAATTTGGTATATGAGAGAGAACAAAGCTTTAAAAGTTTTTTTAAAATTCAACATTTTGACATTCTCAAGAGATAAGGTTAGTTGAATTTAAGCGGACTTAGTAAGTGTAATATTTTAGAATTTAATAGAAATTAAATAAATTTGTACTGGTTATCAAATAAAATTTTTAGAGTTTTAAATATTAGCTTCATTTTAAAAATAAATTTTTAAATCATCTTACATTTTTACATTATTCTGGAATTTTTTAACAATTTATAAAAAAAAATTAAATTTCTTTCTAATAAGGCCAATTCTAATCAATTTTTCTGTCATAAAATCAAGAAATTGCAAAAAATTAAGTAAAAAATTGAAAAAAAAATTACAATAGACAAATCATAATTTTACAAAATTTTAAATATTTTTAAGTAAATTTTCTAACCAAATCAAAATTTTTACCATCAAAAACGAAATTTCGAAAGTTGAATTTCTAAAATTTTTTAAACTTGCAAATTTTCTGAAATTTTAAGTTTAAATGCAATAAAACAGTGCATTTGTCAAAAATTGAGAATAAGTTGAAAAAATGGCAGTAGACAAATCTTAAATTCAGTCACTATTCTAATGCTTTGCAAATCTATATTTTACCAAATTTTAAAATGTTTGGTAAATTTTCTAAACCAAATCATATTTCTAAAAAATTATTTTTTTCGAAAATTTTGTAAATTGAATTAAAAATTTAAAAATTATATTTTAAAAATTTGCAAATTTTACGATTTTTTTAAAGTAGAAAATGAAGTGGTTTTGTACTTAATACTCAATTTAAAGTTTGGGCAAATAAGGGAGTACAACATTTTAAGATTGTTTTAAAAAATTATGTATATTAAAATTCTCAAGAGATAAGGTTAGTTGAATTTCCAAAATCAAATATGTATTTTCTTGAAATTTTCAGAATTTTTAAAATAGGATACACTTTAAATACACACTTTTCTAATCTTTTAACAATCAAAAACGTAAAAAATTAATTTATTTCTGAAATTTCGGAAGTGGAGTTTCTAAAATTTTTAAAATTTGCTTTTTTTTTTGAATTTTTTATCATAGAAAATTCAGTGGTTATGAACTCAATACTCAATCCAAAGTTTATAGGGAGTACCGAATTTTGAAATATTTTCAAAATTCTGAAGGGATAAGGATAGTTAAATTTCGAAAAACTAAAGTGAATTTTTTGAAATTTTCTGAATTTTCTTAAATAAACTTTGAATATTTTAGAATTTAAGTATTTTAGAATTTTGTAAAAGTATATAATTAAACTGTTTATCAAACAAAATTTTCAAAATTTTAAATATTAGCTTCAATTATTTCATATTTAAAATTAAATATTTCATTATAAAACTTAAATTTTAAAAAATATTCCGGCTATTATTAAATTTTTTTATAAAATAAATTACATTTCTTTCTAATAAGACAAAATTAATCAAGTTTTCTCTCATAAAACAGAAAAATTGTAAAAAATTGAGCAAAAGTTGTAAAAATTTCAGTAGAAAAATTATAAATTGAGTCACTATTTTAATGCTTTGTAAATCTATATTTTAGCAAATTTTAAATATTTTTAAATAAATGTCCTTTCAATCTAGATTAAAGGTAAAAATATTTAAAAAGATATTTTTTTTCGAAATTTTTAAAAATTGTCTTTTAAAATTTGTAAATTTTATTATTATTTTTAAATAGGAAACTAAGCGGCTACTCGCTCAACAGTCAATCCCAAGCTTATTAATTTCGCATGAGCGAGAACAGAATCTAATTTTTTTTTAAAATTCAAAATATCAATTTCTGAATTTTCAAAAACCAAAGCGAATTTTTAAAAAGTATTGATATTATCAGATTTTTTGGGATTCCACTTCAATATAAGCTTTTCAAATTGTTGTTTTTAGTAGGTGGACAGCAGAATACTGACAACTGATTAATTGGGCATTTCTACAAATATCTCAGAGTATGTCATTCTAAGTATGCAGAAGTTATAATTCATAATTAAGCGACCCAAATATGTATTTTAGAGCACTTATAGATGCAGATTAAAAGAGTCCCAATCGTCTCTATGGGAAAACATCAAATATTGAACAGGGTCTTAAAAAAGGTTATACAACTTCCTCTTCCAATTAGTTTGCTGTTAAACTATCTCGAAACCCATTCGCTATTATCATATTTTCAACATGGGTTACATAAAAATAGATCTTCACTCGATCACCATTATTAAGATTTGACCACAAAATCTTGCCAAATTTACTAATTTAACGGATGAAATATCCGCCCTGCTAACATAGATTCATAATGTAAAAACTAGAAAAATATATTAAAAAAAAAAAAATTCAAAATGAAAGACGGAAATTTATGCATGCCTAGCAGATACAATAAAACAATTGAACAAACATAAAAACGAGAAAATGGAAAGGAAAACGGTAACAGAGCACAGCAGTAGCATTTAAATTTAGTGCTTTACGTTAGATGATATATATGATGAATGGTTAAGTGATGCATACAGTGCTGGAATACCATCACATGCCGTTCAATATCTAATTAGTATTCGGACAATAGCACAATTAGTGATGTACGTCTTCAGATAAAATAATCACCTTCTTCCAATAGCATTTCATCTTGTTTGTATTTTTTAAATTTATAAATGGATTGTAATTAATTTAAATTTATTTTAAATCACTTTTAATTTCATTGAAAATGTGTGCAAATTCACAGGTAGACTATATCACTTTCCATTCGCGCGTTTGTTCGATTTTTATAAAATGTTACAATGAAGAGAAAATTAAAAATGAAAACGTCTTTGGATTCCAGACCTGTTTGGTATATATATTACATATGAGTATCATTTCACTTTTTCCGGTATATACAAAATATATTGGATATATACTAAATATATATAAAATATAATAATAATTTATGTGAATTTTTTATACAAGATGCTGTGCAATCTTAACATATCATCATCATTGATGTTAAGTAAATAATATTTTTATATTTGTACTTCATCTATTATTTATTCATATTTTTTTTTGTTGCTTTTATTATTATTAAATATAATATATGAATATTGTGAAAAATTTATAGATTTCCCTTTTGTTAACAATATTCCTACCTTATTTTTGCTATAAGGGAATTGTGAAATATTTTTTTTATTTCAAATGCATTTTGATTGGTAACAAAATTTATTATCGATTCAAGAATATTATTTATAGAAAAAAGTCTTGAGATTGAATATTTATGTATGCATATAATTGTTAATGGTACTTGAGTCTATTAGAAAGACGTGAGTCTTTCTAATAGACTCTTATCACTTCTTGGTTGATTTTTATAAGTGGTTCACGATTTTTGATTGGTGTTTTATGGTTAGCATCATATAGGTGGCAAGTCTGTTTCCTAGTGGAATAATTGTCCTTTGTACAAAATAATAACAAATACATATAATAAACATTACAATAAAAATAAATGGCAGTTTTTACAGGCTAATACTCTCGTTTCGATTCCGCGCTTTTCACAGTATTCTAGACAACCCAAGGTAACCAAGTCATTGTCTATCTAGAGTTGCCATCGTTACCGTCAGTAACGTATGCGCTTGCCAAATTGTGAATTAGCATCAATATATTGCAATATTTCAAATTACGACTTTGAATCCGCTTTTAAAAAAAAAAATCTTAAATATCGGAGTATAACTCTTCGTGGCTCAAAGTTTTTATTCATTCTAACGCAAGAGAATTGAAAATTTCGTATACGTATACAGTGTATAATATACACATTTATTATTGTGTGATTCATTTTATTTTAATGTGTCAGTTTAATTCTCATGTAAATTACGCCTAAATGTTGTTTCAATAAAGCCTAAATGTCGAAGCGGTTGAAATCGGTTATCGCATGAGTATTTTTCCCAACCTTTCGATGTTACGATAAATGGCTTATGCATACAAAATCAAAAATTAAATGTAATTTTGTATTTTCATTGAAAAAAAATATTATAGACGGTATCAATACCACGAACACAAACACCAATATTAATACGTTCCGGTTTAACAATTCGTACGCACGAGAATTACAAAAAAATGTACAAAATCGGGGTACTGGTCAAGAATAATATGAAGGTAGTTCTTATAAGCGAAACCTGGAAACGAGTGAACGAGACCTTAAATGTGAGGGGGTACAGTTGCTACAAGAATTAGCCCTACCCACTTTTGAATTTGTGGAAGAAATTGCCACATCAACAACGGATTCGAAAAGAAATCAAGTATAAGTACTTATGTAACCCAAGCACGTGCGGAAGATAATAGAAGAAAAGTATTGAGTGATTTTAAAAAATAGCTTTGAATGAAATGGGTGAGAGGTAAAATTATTTGTGGTGATATGAATGCACATGCACGAATGTAGGGTTTTTCGGCCAGTGCACTAGATTTGGCTATGGTAACTATTGAACTGGGTCACTTTATATATGTTGAAGAAAGGGAATTAAAAAAAAACGTAGAATAATAAATAATTAGAGGTGGGTGCAGAAGATGAATGAAATTCTCCAAAAAGTCAATGTCAGTTGGATAGCGAAATAGAACGCGTGAATACGGATAGTGTACTAAAGTTGTGGATAAAAAGAGATTCATGTGAATGGATGGTGGAATAATGAAGTTCAATTCATGGTATGAACGGAGGACGGAAAGTGGAAAAAGACTGTTCGCAGAATAAAAAGGTAAAGTTGGTGGTTCCGTGGAAATTACAACAAATTCTTTCGAATTTGGGATTTTAACGGAAAGTAGTGGATAAAAGATTTAATGAGTGATAGAAAAATTGTTTTGAATGGATATAGTTGAAGGGAATGGTGAAAATTGGGCATCCGCAAGGAATGAGAAAAAACCTATGAAAATCAAATCGTTCTGCAATTTGCGAACGATTTTGTAATAAAAGGAAGAAGTATTGAGGTGGCTGCAGAAAAAGCGCAAAAGGAGGTAGATGAAGTATAATGGAAAAAATGAAAAATGTTAAATTTAACAGAGAATTCTAGTAAGTGTCCTTATATGAGTTATGGACAAATGACGTAAATGTTAACATTAAGGTGGAAATAATGCTTGAGTACGAGCTCCGCATGTTGATAAGGAATTACTAAGAGATGAAGAAGAATCGGATGTAACGTATGTATATATTACTTGTCACATCATGCAGTGATCAAAGCTGATGCACGACAACAATATTTAGAACCGTTTTCGATGGGACAGGATAACAATGTCTGGTGCATTATTGCTTGATTTAATGTTACAAATGATCCAACATTACAAACGGATCTTATTGCAATTTTAATACTATGAGAAACCATGAATTTATTTACAAAGCTGACATAGAGAAGATATTCCACCAGTTCAAAATTAATGAATGGATCAAAAATCCAGAAATAGTTAGTCCATCAAAAATGAGCAAAAAATATCAAAAATCGAGATCTTTCAAAACCCAGAAATGGTTAGCTCATTAAAATTGAGCAACTTTTGCCACAAATCAAGAACTTTCATAAACCAGAAATTTCATGATCGTTATCTCATCAAAACTTAGCTAATGGACGATGACATTATAATCATAACCTAAAATTTCTAAAACCCAGAAAATTTTAAAAACCCAAAACTTTTAGCTGAACAATTTATATCACAAATCGAGAATTTCTAAAACACAGAAATTAAATGATGGCAAGCCTATCAAAACTGAGTACTTTCAAAATCCAGAAACTACATGATGGTTAGCCCATAAAAACTGAGCAATTAATGTAACAAATCGAAATCAATTGATAGCCCAGCAAAACTGAGTAACTGATACCATGCATCGAAAAATTCCATAGCCAAGACGTTAATGATCATTCGCTTACCAAAACTGAGCAATTAATACCACAAATCGAACAGTTTCAAAACCAAGAAATTACATTAAAAACTCTAACCTTATCAAAATTGAGCAAATTGTGCCAGAAATTTAAAATTTCCAAACCTAGAAATTACTTGATAATTTACCCATAAAAACTAATAAATGTATGCCAATAATCGCAAACTTCAATTTTCCATTAAATAACATGACGGTTTAGAACATAATGATTAGGACATTAAAACTGAGCAAATAATGTCACAAATTGGAAGTTACCGAAACCCCAGAAATTAAATAAACATTAGCCTATCATACCTTAAAAAATTATGTCACAAATCGAGAACATTTAAAATCTAGAAATTACATATTCCATAGTTCATAAAAAGTGAGCAAAATGGTGATAATGTTATCAGAATCTATAATTTCAAAAACCCATAGATACCTTAATTATTAGCTTATCAAAAATCCTAAGATTACATGATGATTAGCATAACTTCCAAACCCTAGAAATTACATAATGCAAGCCTAGCACAACTGAGCAAATAACCCAAAAACTATATGATTGTTAACCATTTAAACCTTACCAATTAATTGTACAAATCGAACACTACCGAAACCTAAAAATTACATGATGTTAGCCTATCCAAACTGAGCAATTTTTGCAAGAACCTATAAATATCCATATTGGCTAGCCCATCAGGATAGTTATGTTACAAATCGAGAACATGCAAATATTGAGCAAAACTGAGCAAATATTGGTGATATTAGTATCATAATATAGAATTTCTAAAACTTAAAAATTAATTGACGATTAGTCTATTTGAGCATATAAAGGTGACATTATTATTATAATTTTAAATTTTCAAAACCCAGAAATAACATGATGGTAAGCTTATCAAAACTGAGCAATGCTTATCACAAACCGAAAACAACCAGAAATTACAGTAGGCATTCACAACTGAGCAAATAGTGCCAGAAATTGCAATTTTCCAAACCTAGAAATCACTCGTTAATTCGCTAATAAAAACTAATAAATGTATGCTTCTAATTGGAAACTTCTATTACCCATTTAATTATATGACGATTAGCCTTTTAAAACTGAGCAATTAATGGCAAAAATCGAACACTCCCAATCAATTTTTGCAACAAATTTCAAACTTGGAAAACTATAAATATTCATAATAGTTAGCCCATGAAAACCGAGAAACTTACGCTACAATAAAGGAACTTTCATAATTCAGAAATTATATGAAGGTTAGCTTATCAAAACTGAGCAACTGATACCATGCATCGAAAACTTCCATAGCCAAGACGTTAATGATCATTCGCTTACCAAAACTGAGCAATTAATACCACAAATCGAACACTTTTTAAACCAAGAAATTACATTAAAAACTCTAACCCCATCAAAACTGAGCAAATTGTGCCAGAAATTAAAAATTTCCAAACCTAGAAATTACTTGATAATTTACCCATAAAAACTAATAAATGTTTGCCAATAATCGAAAACTTCCATTTCCCATTAAATTACATGACGGTTTGCCTTTAAAAACTAAGCAACTAATACCACAAATGAAACACTTCCGAAGCCCAGAAATTACATAACGATTAGAATATTAAAACTGAGCAAATAATGTCACAAATTGGAAATTACCTAAACCCCAGAAATTAAATATTCGTTAGCTCATCATAACTGAAAAAATTACGTCGCAAATCGAGAACATTTATAATCCAGAAATTACATAATGGATAGTTCATGAAAACTGAGCAAAAAATGGTGGTAATGTTGCCAGAATCTTTAATTTCGAAAACCCTTAGATACCATAATTGTTAGCTTATCAAAAATCCTAAAATTGCATGATGGTTAGCATAACTTTCAAACCCTATAAATTACATAATAGCAAGCCTTTCACAACTGAGCAAATAAGCCAAAAACTACATGATTGTTAACCTTTTAAACCTTAGCAATTAATTGTACAAATCGAACACTACCGAAACCTAAAAATTACATGATGTTGCCTATCAAAACTGAGCAATTTTTGCCACACATTTTAAAACTTCAAAACCTATAAATATCCATACTGGCTAGCCCATCAGGATAGTTATGTTACAAATCGAGAACTTGCAAATATTGAGCAAAACTGAGCAAATATTGGTGATATTAGTATCATAATATAGAATTTCTAAAACTTAAAAATTAATTGACGATTAGTCTATTTGAGCATATAAAGGTGACATTATAATTATAATTTTAAATTTTCAAAACCCAGAAATAACATGATGGTAGGCTCATCAAAACTGAGCAATGTACATCACAAACCGAAAATTTTCTTAACCCAGAGATTACAGTAGGCATTCACAACTGAGCAAATAGTGCCAGAAATTGTAATTTTCCAAACCTGGAAATTAATTGATATTTCACTCATAAAAACTAATAAATTTATGCCACTAATTGGAAACTTCTATTACCCATTTAATTATATGGCGATTAGCCTTTTAAAACTGAGCAAATAATGTGATAAAACGAACACTTCTAAAACCCAAAAAATTCTTAATAATAATACCATCAAAACTGAGCAAATTGGAAATTACTAAAATACCAGAAATTACATAATCGTAAGCACAACAAAAGAGCAATTTTTGCAACAAATTTCAAACTTGGAAAACTATAAATATTCATTAGAGTTAACCGAAAAACTTATGCTACAATAGAGGAACTTTTATAGTTCAGAAATTATATGAAGGATAGCTCATCAAAACTGAGCAAATAATAATGGTATTATTATCATAATCGAAAATTTGCAAAGCCCAGAAATAACATGATGGCGAGGTCATCGAAACTGAGCAATTTATACCAGAAACCGCAATGTCCATCAAAGATAAGAAAGATAGACAGACAAAATGCAAAATTTAAATTGTTCAAAGTCACTGGTTTCTTTTATTTTACTGGGTATATTTATTTGCTTACTTTATTGATTAAATAAGAAAGAGGTTTGCTCAAAACTAATGTTTTGTTTTGTAATTTGGCCAATCGTTCTTTTTAGCAATAAAACCAATAATAATTAACCAAAAAAAAAAAAAAACTATAAAACAAAAAAAAACTTACCATATTTTTTATTATCTTTGCCTTTATCTGATTTTCCTCGGGCAAATGCTTTGACGCGGGTTTCATCTTCGATATCGTCGTAGTCAGGCTGCACACAAACGATCATTAAAAGAAAAAAAGACCAATAGTTAATATTAAATGTATAAAAAATCCAATTTAAAAAATTCGTATTAATGTTGTTTTTGTAAAGTCAAGAAATCTTGTTTTTTATCTTAAATTTTTTAATTTTTTTTTTTGCTGAAAGTGTTAAGTCAAAATGTCAAAATGATTTTTTTTGTTGTTGTATATTATTGTAAATTTGTTATTTTTAGTTTTTGTTGTATTCTTTATGTCATCTGGCTATTCACAAATATATGTAAAAAAAGAAGAAATCATTTCTTGTCTCTGTTAATTTTATTATTTTGTGTTTATTATTTTTTTTTCTTCTAACCTTTACTACCTTGGGTATATCATGGGGATAAACATTATCTCTTGGTGGTAATTTAGGTGGTTTTTCACTTCGCCGCTGTGCTAATTGTTGTGTTTGTATTAATAGTTGTTCGCGGGTTGCGGCCACATGTCCATTACCATTTACTGTTCCATTACTAATTCCACCGCTTGTACCAAAACCAGAACTACCCGAACTGCCACCACCATTTCCTGCCACACTATAGGGATCCTCGTCTGGTATTGGTATACGAGGGCGATTTTTGATGTCGACTGGACGTTGGACTAGAATTGAAAAAAAAAAATTTTAATTTAAGATCAATCGTAAAAAAAAACTTTTTAAAATAACATAAAACTTTTTTTTTTTCGTCTTTCAAATCATGATGCATTTCTTTTATGTTGTACATAAATTTGATGTTTCATCTAACATTTTTTTTTAAGATTATGTATTCAAGACAATGAATCATCTTCATCGTGATCCCTATCTATTGTTATATAAAAAAAAAAAATACATGTGTGCGTTCACTTTCAATTTTGATGATCTTTTGGTGTATAACCGTTTTCTCACGGAACCAAAGTCATTAAATTGTTGTTGGATTAATTATCTCAAATGTATTTATAGTGTCTCGCGTATGTATTTTTTTGGCTTAGTCAAATATTTAGGGGTTCGCTAAATATAGATGAATGATTGCATTTTTATTTTTTATTTTGTTGTGTTGTTTTGATGATTGGCCGCGCGACGCGGTTTGAATGGATGGGATATTCTTAGAAAATATGCAAAAAATGCTGATTTAATTTGTTTATGGTAGAATGTTTATAAATTTATAAAGGTGATTCAAGTTATTGACATTGATTTTAGAAACATGCATTGCATTATTGTATCCGCTAAAAATGCAGTCGGTTGGAAACAACATCTGCTGCTGATATTTGCAGGTGAATATTTTTCGCCCTAGTTATGCTTCTTGCTTAAGGGTGTTCTAAGAAACTAATCTGTATTTTAATGCAATTTACCTGTCTGCTATTAAATTTGATTTTTTAAATTGATGTAAGTCAAAATAATTTGATGGATGTTCAAACTAAAATAGTTTTTCGTTCAATTTAACTTTTTATGAAAGGAACTTGTAGACATCATTGGCGATTAGTTTAACTGTCATCGTCAGGCTAGTTTAAAACAAGTTTGATGCTAATTTTAACGAGATCGATTTGTTTACGTTTTTTCCACTTAATTTTAAAATGTGATATTATGACTTAAATATTTAAACTAAGTTTGAATGAATTAAATTATAAAAATTTTAGATTTTAATTTAGGTTTAAACAAAATGTTTTTAATACAGTTTGATTTAGTTTGAATGAATTTTAAATATAACTTTGTACAATGTTGCCACGAAAATTTTAAGTTCCATTCAAACTTCAGTCAAAGTTAAATCAAATTTATATACTATTTCGGTTAAATCTGAAACGAGTTTGATAGAATTTGGAATAAAAAAGTTAGTTTTTGTGCCAGATGAAATTTTAATTTAAATTTTGATTGCTTCTCTTTTTTAATAATTAAACAGCATTAATTGTTAAAATTCGACTCAAACTTTTCTTGAAATGAGATTTATATTTTGAAAACTAATAGAATGTTGGTAAAAATGGGTTTAAATAACGTGGTTCATATTTGTAGGGCATTATTTTATATAACCTTAGGTTAGGTATAAAATTGAGTACAAATTTAAAATTTCTTTCAAACTACCATCAAATTACAATCAATCAATATTATTTTGAAAGTTATCGAACATTTCAAGTACCAAATTTGTAGTTGTATGAATTGTTAAGGGTTAAACTATTTATTTCACTCAAACACAAAAATTGTGTACAAGTTATTTTTGAGTGCAGTTAAAATTTTAAATATTTTGAGACCCTTATCTAAAGATTTAACTTTTTTCGTATATACAAAAAAAACATTTGAGTGAAATTTCTGTTCAAACTTAAATTGAATTTAATATCAATTGAAAACACTATTTCAACAAATAAATTTGAGTGCTATTTTCAAAAAAATAAGTAGTTATTTATGATTTGGTATAAGTGCCAGAAACGTTAAAAAATTAAAGTTAAATGAAATTTTAAAATATTTGAGTGAAATTTAAATTTATTTTTGAGTGAAATATTTTGACTTTCCATCGTAATCAAACTTTGTGTCGTTACAGTCATATCAATAAACTGAAAGTAAATTAATGAAATTTAATTATTGAAATCAATCTATATTTCAACACTTTTAAATAACTTTCAGATTGTTGAAATTTTAAACCAATATTATATAGATTTAAACTTTATGCGAGATAAAGTTTGCATGGAATTTTATTAGCATATCAAATTTATATATTTTATAAATTTCATATCAAATTTTTTTATTATTAATCAAATTTCACTCAAACACACAAAGTGTGTCCCTACAAGGTATTTTTGAGTGCAGATATAATTATAAATATATTGAGTAGTTTTATTTACCTAAAGATTCTACAGTTTTCAAATAAAAAAAATTGAAATTTTAGCGCTATTTTGAAATAGTTATTTGTAAATTCGTATTAGCGCAAGAAACGTTAAAACATTTAAAGTTAAACTAAATTTTAAAGTATTTGAGTGAAATTTAAATTTTGAGTGAAATATTTTAATTTCACACCAAAGTAAATTTTGGTTTGTGAATAACTTTTTAGCGTTACATAGTAGTTTCCATTTTGTTTGAGTGAAATTTAACTTGAAATTGACACTGAAATGCACTAAGGCATTTAACATCATATCAATAAGCCGAATGTGAGTTATAAAAATTAGGATATTGAATTAGATCAAGCTAAATTTGAACACCTTGTAAAAATTTTTAAGTTACTTTGACCAATCAAAGTTTAAATTTAATTGTTTTATATTTTGAGTGGTATTTCTCGCAAAACTGTTTTATAAATATTAGGTTAATATTATATAGATCTAAACTATGTGCTAGATCAAGTTTGAGTCACATTTTCTTATCAAATTGTTAATCAAATTTCACTCAAAACTACAAAGTGTATACACGTTATTTTAAGTGCAGTTAAAATTATAAATATTTTAAAAAGTTGTATTTCCCTATAAAGATTTTACATTTTTCGTAAAGAAAACAAAATTGTGTGAAATTTATAATGAAATTTGAACGTCAATTGAAAACAAAATTTCAACGAATAAATTTGAGTGCTACATATTTTGTAATAGTGACTTATAAATTTGAATAAGTGCCCGAAACTTTAAAAACATCAAAGTTAAATAAATTTAAAAATATTTAAGTGACTGTACAGATATGTACAGAACATTTTATGGCGTTAAAGAGCCGAATCTTATCAAAGTATTTAAAAAGACCAAATTAAATTTAAATACTTATGAAAACCTTTTAAGTAGCTTTAACGAATCAAAGTTTAAATTTAATAAAACTAATTTAATTTTTTTTAAAGTTTGAGTGAAATTTTCTTATCAAATTATTAAGGAAATTTCACTTAAGCACATAAAGTTTGTAGAAGTTTTTTTAGTGCAGTTAAAATTAGGGGATTTTTTATATATTATGAGTATTACATGCAAAACTATTGCGTACATTCAAACTCAAATTTCACTCAAACATACAAAATTTGTAAATAATAATAAATATTTTGAACAGTTTTTTTACCTAAAAATTTTATATTTTTTGTATAAAAAAAATTTACTTAAATTTGTAGTTAATCTCAAATTGAAATATGAGTGTTATTTCAATTTGAGATTAAAAAACGTTAAAAAAATCAAGGTTAAATTAAAATTTAAAATATTTGAGTGAAATTTAAATTTTACTTTTGAGTGAAATGTTTTAACTTCACACCAATGTAAGTTTTGGTTTGTGAAGTACTTTTTGGCATTATATATAATAGTAGCCTCCATTTGGGTTGAGTGAAATTTTACTTGAAAGTGGCACTGAAATGTACTAGAATAATGAAGCCATATAAATGAGACGAACGTGAGTTATTAAATTTATGAATGAAATTTTCTTAAAAAATTATTAATCAAACTTCACTCAAACATTCAAAACTATTAAGTTATTTTTGTGTGCAGTTAAAATTATAAATAATTTGTGAAGTTTAATTTGCGTAAAGATTTAATATTTTTCGTGTTAGTAAAAAAAAATTGAGTGGAATTGAAATTTTATTTTCAATTGAAAATAAAAGTTCAACGATTTTGAAATTTAAGTGCAATTTTTAAATAGTTATTAATAATTTCGTATAAAAACCAGGAGCGTTAAAAAATCAATATTAAATTAATTTTTAAAATAATCGAGTGAAATTTAAATATATTTTTGAGTGAAATTTTTTGAGTTTACACCGGTGTAAAACTTTATTTGTGAACAATTTGTTTGAGTGAAATTTTACTTAATAGCCACTGGAAAGCACTAGGACATTTAACGTCATATCCATAAGCCGAATGGGAATTATTAAAATTTAAGTATTGAAAACGATCAATCCAAAAAATTGAAACACTATTTAAATACTTTTATTACTTTGACCAATCAAAGTTTAAATTTAAGCGGAAATTGTAAAATAATTTAATTGTTTTAAAAAAGGTCTTTAAGTTTTATACTTTGAGTGGGATTACTTTCAAAACTGTTAGATAAATTGTACAATGTCCGCGACAAAGTTTAAGTGAAATTGTCTTATTAAATTGGTAATCGAATTCCACTCAAACACACAAAGTTTGTACAAGTTAATTTTGTATGCAGTTAAAATTATAAATATTTTGTTAAGTTTAATTTAACTAAAGATTTAATATTTTTTGTATAAGTAAACTCTTGAGTGAAATTTAAATTTAAATATTAATTGAACAGAAAAGTCCAACGGTTTAATTTGAGTGATTTTAAAATAGTTATTGATTAATTCATTTAAGTAACAGAAATGTAAAAAACAAATATAAATTTAATTTAAAAATAGTTGAGTGAAATTTAAATATATTTTTGTTTTATTTCCATTTAAAGATTTTACAATTTTCATATAAACAAAAAAATTGAGTGAAATTTCTAATCAATCACAAGTTTAAACTTTAATATCAATTGAACAAAAAATTACAACAATTAAATTTGAGTGATATATTGCAATAGTAATTTACAACATATACAGTTAGCGCCAGAAAAATTAAATTTTAAAATTTATGAGTGAAATTTAAATTTATTTTTGAGTGACATATTTTGGCATTACACCTATTTAAAATTTTATTTGAGATTCATTTGTTTCGTCACATATGGCAGTCACTAACTATTTGAGTGAAATTTTACTTGAAACTGACACTGGAATTCACTAGAGCATTTATAACGTTATCAATGAGCCAAGTATTAGTAATTACTATTAAAAAATTGAAAACAATTAAACCAAATCTGAACACATTTTAAACACTTTTAAGTAAATTTAATCAATTAATGTTTAAATATGAGTGTAAATTGTAAAAATTATATTTTGTAGCCTTAACGTTTCATATTTTGAGTGGGGTTAGTTGCAAAACTCTTTTATGGATTTTAAACCAATATTATATAGATTTGAACTGTGTCCGAGATCAAGTTTGAGTGAAATTTTCTTCAAATTTGACTCAAACACACAACGTTTGCACAAATTATTTTTAAATGCAGTTAAAATTATAAATATTTTGAGAAGTGAAGATTTCGATTCAATTATTTTCACTAAAGTGCCAAAAATGTTAAAAAAATCAAAAATAAATTTAATTTTAAAATATTTGAGTGAGATTTTAATTTTGCACTTGTGGCTTAAACAGTTTAAAGTAAATATAATTTGAGTGAAATTATTATATTATAGTAGTTGTAACATAAAACTGGCTAGAAAAAAAAACTAGCCATAATTTATGACTTCAAGAGTTTACAGTTTAAACATTCTTGGAATGTTTCAAGTGAGTCTGTTAAAGGATCAAATGTGAGCGTGAATTATAGGTTGAATTATAATTCTGTAATACATGGTTAATACGCTTTAAAATAAAATTACAGTAAAAACTATGTCACGCACAGATCGAGGTGAAACAACCATCACTTTTAATTTTAATTTTAATTTTTATTACAAATCAGGTTCGTCGCTTGCTCATAAAAATTACATATAAAAAAGTTGAAGTCTTTTGATTGATTCGAATGTTCATTATGCTGATAAAATCAGTATGATGCATTTCGTATAGAATATACCGATTCAGTATAGATCGGTGCGGTGACATAACATCCGAAACAAAATGAGCTGAGTCACACATCTATAAATAAAGAAGATTTTGATTCGAATAAAAAACAAAAAATCTTATCTTCCAATTTTAATCAATTGTTAACATATTGACTCTCTTATATGCATGTACAAAATGTATAACAGCATTAATCAATTACTTTAACTTTTATATGCATATTCATTTCAATTGACTTTGGAATACTTGTGTACTCGTATATACATATATTTATTCAAGCTACATGTATACAAATTAAAAAAAATTAAAATTTCTTATATATAGAATTTACATTTGAGAAGAAAATTGTCTTTAAGATTTTTATCAAATTGCCGCGCTACTTGAAGAGAGCATAAAGGCATAAAGAAAATTAAACGTTTATTGAATTCCAATTTTGAAAAAATAAATCGGAATTTATTTCTTATTAAATTCATTTTATAAATTTATATATATATTTTTATTTTGATTTAGATCTATTTGTATTTGTACGTATTTATTGGAAACATATATACGCTAAAGACGATTTGTTTGTACTCTCGTATATATGCGGTGTAGTTTTAATCATGCAGCATATGTGCTCGCATACATACGATGATTGATATGAGAAATTTTCATTTTTTTTTCTGTGCACAAACCAAATGCTGGTATATACTGTGCCGATATATCGATGTACGATCAAAGATATGGTAAAATAATTGGCCTATACCATACACACTCACATCATATTCACAGTAAAAACTATCATGGTGGTATTAGTTATTTGTATGGGCTCATTAAATATGTATGTTTATGCAAAACTAACAGTACATGCATGAAAAGCGCGCAATCGCGCGCACACACACACATTCACATACTAATCAACAACTTAAAGAAATTTACCATACAGTAATAACGATAACTTTCACTTATATAATGTGCAAAGAGAAATTTTTGTAAATGGTTTATTCATTTATAATATTGATGTACATATCCAGCAGACATGATTTGGTCTCCATACACATTATAATTAAACACAAACATATCGGTCAATTCACACATGTAATTATGATATATAACCGTGATCATCTGTGCGACTACCACACTTGATTAATTCGTCACAATATGATCCATTGTATTCGTCTATATAGATGGACAAAAACGATGATGTATGGTCATAAAATAAAGTCGCGGTAATTTTTTTTATTTATTTTATGACATTTACTATATATGCGATCGCGACAACAACAAATCATGAAGTTCATCGAAAGGTCAGACTGACAAAATTTAATACCGCGCGCGGGATGCATACATATACACTTTCACTTTGTTAATCAAATTATTTATGGTTAATATATTTACAACAACAAATCAATGACTGATTTGTTACGTAAAATTTTAAATTTTGAATGTTATCAAATTTGACGATATATTTACGAAACGACATGAATCAAAAGATCAAAGCTATAATTTCGTATATGCATTATCTATAGAGGAAATTATAAAATAATATCATGATCATCTTAATCGTGCACGCCGTTTGACTTTTACTTTAATGAAGATGTGCGCCGTTTGCGAGCGGTTTTTTATTTTAAAAATAAAATGAAATGATCGAATGAAATGATCGAACGTATATGCGGTTTTTTTTCGTTTTTCGTTTGATTTTGATTATGTCACCAATATTATTGTGAGGTGTGACATAATATTTAGAAAGGGGGTGATAAATTTCACAATATTACAATTTTGTCATTAACATAATGATGCGGTGGTGTTCATTATATTTTATGTAAGATTTGATCTTTAAAAATTAAGATGCGCGGGTACATGTCGTTAAATTTGTCGTTAAACGGCGCAGTCTAATATATGTAGGTACTCATGAAGCACGCTCACAACTAGTATGCTAATCAGCTAATTAGCGGTTAATTGTAAAGCTAATCAGCGACAAATATATATATATATATATATATATATATATATATATATATATATATATATATATATATATATACAAACACTGGTGCATATATATATATGTTCGATACCACTAATCCCGGGAACCACATGCCTAATTGACTCCAGATTTTAGATATATGTTTGTCTTGGTTGTAAGCGTGTTTCTACTAATTTTGAACCTGGTAGATGGCGCTGTAGTTGAAATATGAAAAATTTGTAGAATCAATGGACCAATTGACACTCAAATGTTGGCTTTATTTCAGTCTGGTCCTAATACAGGTTCTTGCAATTTTTAGTCTCGATATAGGTGACGTTGTAATCGAGTTATTGTTAAAAATATATGGAATTTTGTTCGATGCTGTTCGATGCCAAAAAACAAACAACAACCAAATCATGCTATGAGGCGCCGGCAGACTTTTCGTCGTATTTTTTTTTTTTTTTAAGTATTTCTTTTCATTAATAGATGCTGAATTAAATAAGAAAGTGAGTGCCATGAAATATTATATACGCTTTTAGAATTATAATTCACCAAAACCAAACAAATCACATTCTAAAATTTCGCCATTTATACCATCAATATATTATATGTACGCGAAGATAGAAAGTGAGCGGTTGCGATATATTCAAAAATTAGACCAAATGAAATTGACAATATTATTTCTGTGAAAATACCAGATGAAGATGTATCCTGACTAACGCCTGATTCATGGTAGGGCCTGCAATATCAATTAGTCATGCATGGAAAATGGTAAAGGAACAAAGCCTTATCCATGAATTTAATATTAGATGCAATAACACGAAATGATGAATATCTGTTATATCGTAGACACTCGATGATGGCGGACAATAATAAAAAAAACGTTGAAAACGGTCAACGCGTATACTTCACAGAGTAAAATGTAGAACAATGAACAGCTACACTACCAAAAACCACTTTGACTGAGTTCTTTCAATTATATGCCAAGAAAATACTGATTATGGCCGATTTGCAAAAACTTTAATATATGCAACAGTTCCGACTTATTTCACATATAGAATGTATCAAGAAAAAAATGGGAGCGTGGGACAACGTCTGCCGCGTCAGCTAGAATATATACAAGATGGGCCATCTGTTGGTCTTTTTCTCAATCAAATAATTTCAGTACTTAATATGTTATCTGTTCTAAAAAATTCTTTGACATATCAAATGTCAAAAATATGCCATTTATTATCATGAAGTCGCTAATACCACAACGGCACATTTTGATTGTCCAAATTTATTATGAAAATAATCGTTAAAAAAAAATTTCGTAAATTACGTGAGGATGATTCAGTGGAAACTCGTAAACCGTATCAACATCAACTCCTGATGCAGTGGCAGCTGTTAATCAAAGTGTTCATAATGACCCAATCATATCAACCAGACACCGTTCACGCAACAACTAATAAACATTTCACGAACCACATTACAACGCATTTTACATATTGATCTTCATTTGCATCCATACAAAATTCAACTAACTCAAAAGTTTAGGCTACCAGACCATTTAAATGAAGGGTTTTCATCCAAAGTTATTTTTAGCGGTGAAGCTCATTTTCATCTTAATGCGTACGTCAATAAGCAGAACTTCATCCTCCAAGAGTAAATGTTTGGTGTGGTTTATGGGCTCGTGACATTGTTGGGCCGTTTTTCTTTGAAAACGAAAAGTAAAAGCCGTGTTGGGCATATGAACGATATTGTTTTTATTACATAAATGGGCTTCCATTACCAATAAAACCTTTTCATTACCATGTAACGAGCAACCCCGGGGCACTCGTTACAATGATTGCGCTGCCCTGACCCCAAATATACCCGTTGAGCGATTTATCAATTTTAAATGAATTTTTTTAATTTTTATATGCTTATATTGAATTTTTAGGGTTTGAATATTACCAACCCCTTGAAAGGACATTAAATCCACTGGGGGAAGTGGCAATTCATTGCCATAATTTTTGTTTTAATTTAAGGATGTTTCCCTCTCTCTCTCTCTCTCACCGACTCACAAATTTGAGTCGCAACTTAAAAACGCTTACTCCAATCTTCGGTTGTAATAATCGTCCCACTAGACAGCCTGTGCTTGCTATATAGTAACACATCCGAGTCAAAATTTTGCAATATTGAATTTTTCTGTGCAAGTGAGGAACGTATCGGAGTTCACTTTAACACCGGATAATTTTTTTTTATGGGGTTACACTAAGTCATTGATTTATGCCTATAAGCCAATAACGTTACTGGAGCGTTTTTTGTATATCCAGCCTTTGATAACGAAAGATCTGATCTATATTTAGTCCTGTGAAAGTCAACCTAGCAACAATAAATTTTATTAACTGTATGCTAGATTCTGACTTAACGTTTACAAAACTACGACCCAAAATGATAGCAGCTTGAGCTGAAGCGGAAGTAATTCACTTTGTGAAGTTATACTTATCGGTAGTTTCACGAGGCCAAATGGCGAATGAAATTGTGGATTAAGGCTTAGTCGGTAAGAATCCAACACTCTTGTTAGATTATGATGGTCTCCTGTAAGGTCTTTGAAGATTCCTTCCTCCACCAAAAAACAACACACACAATTTTTGTGGTTGACAGACCGTCTCGCTTCAATTATGACTGATAAGGTTCTCTATCCTTAATGCTTGATCCCGAAAATGATCTACGATATCGTCAAGACAAACAAGACAAATTCGCAATGCATGAAAGGAAAACATTGCAGTAGTAACTATTCACGACCACTTTTAGAATCTACGTAGATATGGGTACACCAAATGAAGAAGATGTTCTTCTGACGATGTTTGCTTCAGAGTTAAAGTGAAAAGTAATAACATGCATATCGGTTGGGGTGTACTTTAAAATCCAATTTTATGATAAAAGAGACAACCAGGAGCTGATGTACTTTGCCGACCAGGTGAAAAGAAAAACTTAACTTAAATGTTACCATCTACAGCTTTTGCTTCATGTTTAGAAAAAGGTGCAACATCTTTTGAATATCTGTAAACAATTAATCAGCCTGCAAAGCCACAAGTTTATTAGAAAATGAAGACCATTTCTGGATGCCACCTTACAAGAAATGGCTTAATAAGAATCGCCTTACAAAATGAACTTCTTTTTAAAACAACGGAGAACATCCCACAGAAGCAGGTAAAGTTATCAGTTAGAATTTCTATACGAAGATCTACATCAATAACAACATTTTGGGAGGAAGTTGAGTGCGAACAATATTATACTAAGAGACAACTACAAAAGCGTCTACTGGACCACAAAAAAAAATGGAATTGGCTTAAATATATCTAGACCAATTTTACAACAATAATGTTACGATTTAGGGAACCAACTATTGCTAAAGTCACTAATATAGAGAATATGAATCGACAAATTCTGATGCACTTTAAAGAATTCAAACGAGAAACTGAAAGCTTACAAATTCAACAATGTAACCTATGGTCCATCTGTGTGCACCTTTTCTGACTACCAAAACTTTGAAAAAACTACCATATCAAAAAACTACAAGTAATCGATTATGAATTTTAAATATACGATCTTCTTACTAGTTGTGACACCTTATGGCAGACGCGTTGACAGTAAAATATCAAATCATCAGTATTTTGAGCAATAGTGGGTTCCACTATTGACTTGAACTTTGTGAAGCTGTTCTACTATGCAAGGCTACAAAACCATTAGCATTATACAACAGTATCCCGATATGTATCAAAAACTTCGTAGTCTTCGCAAAATACGCCAAATGACCATGAAATCATATTTACATAGTTTTTTATAATGTGATCGTGAATTTCCACGCACAGTGTCATTGCGATCGTAATGACCATGCGATCGTACGGAATATCACGTATTCACGTGATCAAAGAACTCGTAATTAAGAAAATTATATAAATGTTTATACTTATTATCGTAGGTTGAGTGAGAAGGTGACAAGTAAAGTTTTTGTTAGTGATCTCCCATTTTATTAAACAATCTTTTTCGATAAAATTCAGTGACCATAGGACCTCCAGTATTTCGATCGTTACACGGTTACGGGACTTCCATAATTTTTGGAAACTAATCGAACCTCATGCATTTCGATACGAAAATTATATAACTGTGACGATGAGGAAGCTTAGTTTAATTCTTAAATATACGATTTTTATGATCGCAGGTTAAGTGATCGTTTGCGAATAGTCAAGAGATACAATGTTTGGATAATATTTTTAGTTTCGATTAGAAGTCATGAAAATTAAAAAAAAAAAAAAAAACTAAATATGTCATAAGTGCTCAAGTAAATTTGATATTAGTGATCGCACATTTTAAATCACAGTATTATTATACGATCGTTGCAGTTATCTATTATTTTGATCATTAAGTGATGATCGCCAATTGTTTAATCGTTATCAATTAACGCCACACAGTAATGAGACCTTCAAAATTTTTTTGAAATAAGTCCAATCTTGCGACGTTTGTTGGATAAGTTCGATCTGAATGATCGTATAGATTAAGTGATCATTTGCGTGTTTGGTCAACTTTCAAATAGAAGTAGTGTACATTTCCAATTGTATTATAATATACGCCATAAGTAATAAAGTGATCAAGTAAAATTGCAATCACTATCGCACATTTTAGATCGTTGTAGATACAAGTCAGTGATCATACGGCATCTAGTATTTTGATCAATAAACGATGATCGTCAATTGTTTAACCGTTATGAATTAACGTCACATGGTTATGGACCCTATACATAATTTATAAAATTTTAAACGATAGATAAGATTCGTTTATTCGATAAATGTGATCTTTATGATGGAGGTATACGTGATCATTTACGTACACATATAGTCAAGTAGAAGTGAATTAAATTTAAAATTTTTAAAATGTCGCAAGTGATCAAGTTAAGTTGTTATTAGTGATCGCACATTTTAGATCACAGTTTTATTATATACGATCGTTGTGGATACATGACAGTGATCAAAGGACCTCAGTATTTTGATCGTTAAGTGATCCCCACCAAACGTTACATGATTATGGGACCTAAAATTACCTAAAAGCTATGACTATTTGATAAATGCGATCTTTATGATCGTATTTTCGGAT
Organism: Tipula confusa; assembly: GCA_963556175.1. Taxonomy (NCBI): domain Eukaryota; kingdom Metazoa; phylum Arthropoda; class Insecta; order Diptera; family Tipulidae; genus Tipula; species Tipula confusa. The sequence goes on along the minus strand of OY744477.1, from coordinate 101,322,320 downwards.
ATATAAAATCAAATAGCACTATTAATACTCTATTAGTGATCAAGTACATTTATCAAATAAACGCGATCTTTATGATCGTAGATTAAGTGATCATTTGCGGATACTTAGATAGACAAGTAACACAGTGTTTGGCCAATATTTTTACTTCTGAATAGAAGCGATGTAAATTTCAAATTTTTAAAATACGGCAAGTGATTAGGTTAAGTTGTTATTAGTGATCGCGCATATTATATCACAGTGTTATTATACGATCGTTGTGGATACATGTCAGTGATCATAGGACCTCTAGTATTTCGATCGTATAGGTGATGATCGCCAAACGTCACACGATAATGAGATCTAAAATTACCTAATACGTCTGTTTGATAAATGCAATATTTATGATTGTAGGTTAAGTGATCATTTACTGATACGTATAGTCCAAAAACAAAGTATTCGCCAATATTTTTACTTTCAAAGTGATGTTAATTTTATTTTTTTAAAATATCCTTTGTGATCAAGTGATCAATAAAGTTGTAATTAGTGATCACACATTTTAAATGTAACAATGTTATTATACGATCGTTGTGAATACAAGTCAGTAAACATGGGGCTACCTATATTTTGATCGTTAAATGAGATCGCCAAAGAAATTTGTCCTGCATTTCGACACAAAAGTTATATAAATGTCTAAAATTTTAGTCGATCAGTATGCTACTTCTATTTGATAAATGCGATCTTTATGATCGCATCGTAGGTTAAGCGATCATTTTCGGATATATAAAGTCCAATAGCACTACTAGTATTCTATTAGTGATCAAATGCATTTATCAAATAAACGCGATCTTTATGATCGTAGATTAATCAATCAATCAATTTGCGGATATACATATATAGTAAAGTAACACAGTGTTTGGTCAATATTTTTACTTTTCGATTAGAAGTGACGTAATTTTCAAATTTTTAAAATATGGCAAGTGATTAAGTTAAGTTGTTATTAGTGATCGTACATTTTAGATCACTGTGTGATCGTTGTGGATACATGTCAGTGATCAAAGGACCTTTAGTATTTCGATATTTAAGTGATGCTCGCCAAACGTTACATGATTATGGGACTTACAATTTCATAAAAGCTATGTCTATTTGATAAATACGATCTTTATGATCGTGGATTAAGCGACCATTTGTATGGATACATTAATAGTCAAGTAACATACAGTGTTTGATCACATAGTGTTCTACTATCGTTCTGGACAAAAGCCATTGATCATCATCAAGTATTTCGATCGTTAAGTGATGATCGCCAAATATCACACGGGTGTGAGGGGACCTCAATAATTTTTGGAAAATAGTTCAACCTGCATTTCGAAACTATACATATATATGCGTTACAATGACAATGGAACTAAAATACTTTTGATATTCCATATATCTCTTAACGTGTATATAATATAAATGTTTAAATCGTGATTTGTGCACGATTGTGTCTTAATATTCAACATAAAACACACATTTCTTAATCGCAAACACAAAAATTTGTTCTTGAAATGTTACGTAAACTTTCTTACATCTCGTATATAGTACAATAAAACCAAACTAAAAATCCCGTCAATTATAAAGAGTTGAAAATCATATAAGTAGGTGGACTCTATACTGTAATTAAATTAATTAAATTAATTTATTATTTTGTTGGGTGCATTTATAGTATATGGTATCCGAAAATTGTTGTTGGATTTGATTTAAATCAAACACATAAAAATTGAATGATAATCGGAAACACAATTATATATTACAGTATATTTATATATATAGACATTGGTTTAGTTTCGAATTATAAATGATATTTTAATTTCATGTTATCTGTGTCACAATTTACCAATTTTAACGGAAAAACTATTTGGTAATCGTGTGTAAAACATTTTTGATAGTTTACCATAGCACTATAATTTTATATCGTGTTTTTTATTTGTTCGGGTGCCCTTCAAAATTTAAATAAATTTTAGATTTAGATTTTGAGTTTTTTTTTTGTCTTCTGTACATATATATAATGTGCCATTGAAAATGTTGGTTGACTGTATATATATGAAGAGATTGTCTACATAAAAGATATATTCATAAATATTTAAGACACGGTATTGAGAGTAAATTAAGGGCGAACAAATTGTGGAGGGGAAGCAAAACTTATGGCGCGACATACATATAAAAGAACTAACGAACTATATGTACATAGCTCAAAGATCAAAAGATTAAAATAATAAACTATTAATACTATTAACAATAACTTAACTCCTTGATACCATCGCTTACATATTATGCCTATTTCATTGTTTTGTCATGTAATACATAACGGATTTCATTAGTGTTTCAAAAAATCACTTTTATCATACGAGTATCGTATATGTACTCGTATGTATAGTAGATATTCTTCAGTTTCTGTATTATGTACTCGATGGCCATAAATCATTTCGTATGTGTATATAAATATACGTGTACGTAAAATCGCAGCATATAATCTAAACGAACGTATGTAATGCAGGAAGTTTTATGTAAGTTACATATAGCGTTGCGATAAGGCACGTGCATTTTACGGTAGTGAAGTGTTAAGCAAACGAAACATATAAAATTTAGCAAACACACAATATTTTGCTTATATCTATAATATAAGTTTATACATATCTTAATATCGTGATATAAGATTACATAAAATCGTTATGTTGTATACACATTTCAAGAATATCAACAGTCATTATAAGGAAGAAGTAAATGTATATCTAGAATTTATAGTTTTCATAAATTAAATTAAATTTCAATTGCCACAAACAAAAGACACGAATTTACAATAATTCTTAATACTTTGCTATCTATTCATCTTTAAACCGACGATACATTATGTATGTACAGTGAAATTCATATAAAACAGACTATGCAGTAATAAGACTTTCATTTTTTTTTGTTAACTTTCTTAATAACACAAACAATTACAATTGTATTTAATTCTGTGTTTGGTGAGAAAATTTGTTTGGTACTTATAGTCTCTAATAGTTGTAGCCCCTAAATGTTTGTAAAACGTACAAAAATATATTTTGTCGGCAAAATATTTTTTTTAATAACTATTCAGATTAGTACTTTAAGGCATTTTAGAAAATATACCTTTCACACCATCATTATAATTTTTAAATAAAAAAAACAAATTTATAGTTTAGGCAAAATTTGATAAAATATTTTTTAACAAAAAATTACTAGAAATATATGCATTTTTTATTTTATTTTTAATATTCTGCACGAACTTTTTACATATTATTCGATATTTTTAAGTTAAATCAACATTCAGGCGAAATATTTAAATTTGGGAAATTTAATTCAAAAGTTTAATAATTTCCCCAAAATTGTTATCCGTAAGTTGAAAATTTTAGTAACTTGTCAAAGATTACTGTAAAAATCACTAAAATTGCTTCAATATTAAAATTTGATATATTAAAATCACAATTGGAAATTTTAAAAATATCAAAGTTTAAATTTTAATTTTTAAAATTTATTGAGAATTTTTAATTTTTAGCATTCAGAATATTGTTTGATATTTTAAATATACACTTCAAAAATCTTACATCCAATTTTGATAATGACTTTCAAAATTCGCGTAAATCTATAACTCTACGAATACTATAGAAGTTTGGACTAATTTTCTGAGTTAATTCTTGTGGTTTAAAATTAAAATGCAATAACATTTCAAGCATTACAGTTTACAAATAAAAAAATTCGGTAATAGAAATTAAATTTTTTAAAATTTTTAAAATTTTAAAATTTTTTTAAATTTTTTAAATTTTTAAAATTTGATCAATATTAAAATTTTAAACAAAAATGTTAGTTGCCATATAAAAGCCAATTCGTCAATTAAATTTTATTAAATTCCATATTATTAAAATCTGATTTGTTTAACCATTTAGGTCAGTATTCTAACATATTTGAAGATATTTTCATTCACACCATCATTACAATTTGTATATAAAAAAAAATAGAATTTATAGGTAAGACCAAATTTGATAAAATAATTTTATAACGTAGATTATACCGCAGAATTTTGGATATTTTTATTAAATAGGATCAGGTATCTCAAACGAATTTTTAAAACATCATTCGATAAGTTAAATCAGCGTTCGGGCGAAATATTGTGTTAAATCAGCATTCGGGCGAAATATTGAAATGTTATTTAAAATTCATTAAAATTGTTATTCGGGTATTGAATGTTTTAGTATAAAAATTTTAATTTAAAAATATTCTGTATTAAAAATTAGTTTTTAAATATTTTAAAAATTTTAGAAATTTAATTAAATTTTGAAATTTTAAACAACAATGTTAATTTTCAAATAAAATTATAAATTCGATATTAAGTTTTGACATCGAATTTTTTTTAAATAAAAAACGAAATTTTAACACGTTATTCGATAAATTTCGGGCGAAATATATAAATTTAATTGAAAATTCAAAAATTTACCAAAATTGTTATTCTGCAGACGAAACTTTTAGTTACTCTAAATTTTCAGGATAAAATTTTCTAAGATATTTTATGAATTTTAAATTTAAATGCTGTATTATTTCCGGGATTAAAATTTATAAATTTAAAAATATTATGTGATAAAAATTAGCTTTTATATATTTTAAAAATTTTAGAAATTTTATAAATTTTTAAATGTTAAATAAAAATTTAAATTTTCAAATAAAACTCTAAATTCGATTTATAATTGATTGGATTTAAAAAAAATCGGAATATTGAATATTGCTTGTAATTTCTATTTCTTGTAATAAATATTTTTTAATATTTTTTAATATATTTTTTAATAGTTTTTGACTAATTTCCTTAGATAATTTATAAAATTTAGGCATTTAGTAATTATTATTTTTTTAAATAAAAGTTTAAATCTTGTAAAATTTTTTCTTTTAAAATGGCATATTGCCAAACATAAAATTTTAATTTCGTTTTTTAATAACCCTTGAACAAGTATTTGATGAAAATTTGGAAACTTAATTTTAAATTTTTTAAAAATTTTAACAATTCTGAAATTTTAAACTAAAATTTAAATGATCAAACTTAACACAAAACTTGGTTGTTAAGATCTTTTTTTCAAAAATAAAAACAAATTTTTAAATTTTAAATTTCATTTCTACAAGTAATTTATAGGTAGCTTTAATTCCGTAAATTTCTTTTAAATTCCATATTTATTTCCAAATTTTTAGAAAATTTAAATATTTGTTATATTTCTTTGAAACCATCTACTTATTTAAACAAAAAAATTCGTGTAAATCTTTAATTCTACAAATATTTCAGATGTTTTTAAGTCATTTTGTTAGGTAATTCTGGAAATTTTAAATTTAAACGTTATGAAATTTCAGGCATTAAAATATAGAAATTTAAAAAAAAAACTGAAATAAAATTTAAATTTATTAAATTAAAATATTAAAAATTTTAAAAATTCCAAAATTGAGTTTACAAAATTATGTTTAAAAAACAACTGAAATTTTGTTAATTTTTATAATATTTTTTGTTAAATTTCGAAATAATTTTCACTTTATAAAAATTATTGGGATCGATTGATGTAATCACCTAACAAATTTTTTTTTAATCCTGCATTTTAAAATATAATTTTTCTAGTTTAAAAATCGATAGTACCGATACATTCACCAAAGTTAAAGACGAAAACTTGTGAGCCTATCTCTAGTACCCATTATTTTAAACGAAAACTTATGTTAAATCACCATTCGGGCGAAATATTTAAGTTTTAATGAAAATTCAAAAATTTTCTTGAGACAATAAAATTTAACCCAAAACCATAATTAACAATTTTAATAATTTCTAAAATTATCTTTTTACTAATGTATTCAAGATTACGAATTTTCATAACATTTTATTTCAGTTCCATATCAAACCTCAAAATTTTTATAAATCTATTCAATTTCTATGAAACTATCTATTTATTCTTTAAATAATTGATAAATTTATAAAATTCGGCATTCAAAATATTGCCTGAAAGTTTTATTACACTTTAAAATTCTTGTATCAAATTTTTAAATTTCGTGTAAATCTTTTTATTCCTTACAAATTAGAATTTTCTTAGGATAAGAAGTTTTCTTAGAATTTTCTAGAATAAAACCTAAATTTTTGATTAAAGTAAAAATTTTGCAAACATTTTTCTTTTTAAATTTTCATATTGTCAAACTTAATAGTTTTAATTTTAGTTTTAAAAAATTCCATAATAAATCAATACTTTGAAAATTTTGTTGTGGGTATTTAAAATTTTTTAAAATTTTAAAAATTTTATCAATTCTGAAATTAAATTGTCAAACAAAACTCAAAATTCGATTTATTTTTCCGATCTAATTTTTAAAAATCAACAAATTTTAAATTTTTTTATTTTATTTCTGCAATTAATTTCTAAGTAGCTTTAATTCCATTAATTCTTTTAAATTTTTAAAAATTTCTAAAATATGATTCATTTTCATGGAAATGAATTCTACTTATTTAAAAAAATTATCGATTTAAAGAAATTCAGCGGTCAAAATATTGTGAGTAATTTTAATTGCACTTCAAAATTCTTATATAAAACTTCCTATAAAGTTCTTAAGAATTCGTGTAAATCTAGAAATATTTTCTTACGAAATTCTGGGAAACTCTAAATTTAAATGTTATAAAATTTAGAAATTTAATAAAATTCTGTAATAAAAACTAAATTTTTTAAAATTTTTAATTTTTTAAATTTTTAAATTTTTTCAAATTTTGAAAATAAGGAAAATTTTATTAATTTGGAAATTTCAACTACATTTGAACAACTTCAAAATTCAAAACTAGTTCAAAATTTTAGTAACAAAATTAATAGAGCCCTATATTTAGCTGTGTGCTTATTGCATCCTGAATGAAATTCTCGATATTTGTTGTGAACTTTACGACTCAAACATTAAGGATTTTACCTTAATGTTTGAGTCGTAAAGTTCACAATAGTTGACAATCTGTCAGAAGACTAGGGATGTGCAATGAGGCTCAAATTTCAGAAAAAGCAATTTCAGATAGAAAAAAATCCAGATTTAATTGGTTTCTGTGTAACACGAGGAATAGAACGCAGTCAAATGAAACGAAACTGTAATTTGGATGTTTCACTTTACACACGTGAAAATAAGCCATAAAAAACTGGGGCTAATTAATAAAAATATCATAAAAAATCTACTCCAGAGAATAAAGGCTCCAAAAATTTTAATGTCTTTTAATGTGAAACATTTACTGAAAAAAAGTGGATCATTAGACGTTTATGGATGCATCTAAGTAAACTAAAAAAGCCAGCACTATCGAGTCCTATAATAAGAAAATCAGATGGTCTTTGGGCGAGGAGAGACAGTAAAAATGAGTCGTAAAAAGAATAAATCGAAAGAAAGCTCCAGGATTTTTTTACTGGACAAATTATCAAAGAATTGCCTATTTAGTGACAGAACTTTTGATTAAAAAAAATACAGAACTATTTGAGATCAAAACGGGCCTTCCACAAGGCAGTGTATTGGAATCTGTGTTATACTTGTTGTTCACAGTTTCCAATTTAAAAAACTAAGAAGGTGACAACTTTAACTATTGCTGGCGACACAGTTGTTTTGCTACACACAAATCACTAAATTGTATCAAGAGAATTAAAATATCCGTGGTACAAAATTAAGAGTATTGACAAAAACTTGGCAAATAAGTTCCAATGACGGAAAACCAACACATCACACAACTATCACTATTCCTCCGCAAACGAATGTCATTTGGATCTTCATCTTGATAGAAGATTAAAATGGCTGATTGGATTATCACTAGCATTACTAGGTACTGGCTGATCGGAAGAACATCAACAATTTCTCTTGAAATATTTTTTCAAGTATTTCTTTTTTTGACGTCACTAAATTGCAGAAGTTATGAGTCAATGAAATCCTGAAGTCTGATTAATCGGCATCTTTCCATTCTCAATTTGCAGCAATTAATATGAGAATCGTTTTGCAGCTGGACATGCATATTTGAAGTTAATTTCAACGTCTTTACGTGTCGCCACAAAATTGGGTATTTCAGGTAAGTATTTATTTTGTACGCTGGTGTTGATTGAGGAAAATCAGGTAAAGTTTGCTTTAAATCTCCTGCAAGCAATAATAATGCGTTCCCAAATGGTTTTATGTTCCCACACAAATTCTGCAATGATCGATCAAGAACCACGAGCGAGTTTTTTGTGTGCCCTTGTGCATTCATCCCAAATAATAAGTTTGCATTTTTGCAATACTTCTCCCATATCGACTGCTTTGGAAATGTTGCACGTGGGAGTTTTAATGAATTGGATATGAAAAGATCACTCGGGGTATCTAAGCACAAATCTTCAATTTTTATCAACCCCCATAACTCTGTTAGAAATGAAGGAGAGCTGGCAGTCAAAATGATTGCAAATAAGGCACGAATTTGATTTAGATGTGAAATGTTGAACGCATCATTAATGCATATATCCCAATGTCGGTCGTTTACGAATAAATTCAGAACTTGACATGCATTGCTGAAAGTGGCGAGTGTAACACCGTTGACAATTCTCAATTGTCAACGGTGTTACACCTGGTAAGACGTTCGACAACGCACATTTACTAACAGCATGCGAAGAAAGAAGGATTCATCTTGATTGGGATGCATGGTGTATATGTACTGCTTAGTGAACAACAGCTGGACCTCATTCAATTAAAGGAAATGAAAGAATTTGCCATACAGTTTGATTGCTGCTTACGTATCTTCCAGCCTGAAGCGAATTTGGAACAACCCAATGGGTTTTTACTTCGATTTCACAAAAAGTATGAACTTTAAAGAATCTGAATTTTAAAAAGCTTTCTTTCATATGTGATTTGCCAGCTGTCCAATTAAAGGAAGTAGCCCAACGTGCACTACAAAAGAATTTGGCTATGTGTCTTCAAAATTGTCCAAAGAAAAGTAACAATAAAGAGAAGAGTAGTAATATTAAATTTACATTAAAATTTTGAAAATAAAATCCACATATTTTACTTTAAAATTAGTTTAAATTTCGAAATTTTAAAATTAACAAGATTTTAAATCTACCACTGGCTTTAATTTCGTTAAATTTTTTTTTTAAATTTAAAACTTGTAAATAATTTTCGGTCGAATAGGAAAATTTCAAAATTGTCAAAATTTTAAAAACTTTATTTTAAAAATTTCATTTTGAAATGTTAAAAATTTAATAATACCAAAATTAGGCAAAAATGTAATCTTTTATTCTTTAAAAAATTCTAAGATTCTTTAAAGTTTTCGTGAAAATTCTAAAATTAGGAAATTTCAATTTTTTTAAACACTTTATTCTAAAAATTTCTTTTTGAAATTTAAAAAATTTAATAATGCCAAAACTGGGTTAAAATTAAATATTTTAATCTTAAAAAATTCTAAGATTCATTTAAGTTTCCGTAAAAATTTTAAAATTAGGAAATTTCAATTTTGTAGAATTTCGTTAATTTTCGTGTGAGTGCTAAAAATTTTGACGAAATTAGTTCAAATTCTAGAAACGCGAGTACAATAATATTTTGGGTACCCCAATTACGTATATCGATGGCGCACACAAACATTACCTTCTTAGAAAATGAAAACGAAATTTGGATCGTATCAAAAAGTATGTAGGCGATAAATTTAACAAAATACACAAACATGTAAATCGACCAAAAACCCATCAATCATCTGCATAAACTGTATAATTTAACCTTAAATGCCAAATCTAAATAAAACGCACAGGTAAAGGTATCTCCATCTCAATGTCATTATCAAAATAATATCATGCTATAAAACATATATATGAACATATTTTTTTTAACGGTTTTGATGACAAGAATAAATTAGATCTCATCAATAACATCTTTATTTTTTTGTATGTACATATAAGTAATGCAATCAAACTAAAAAAAAAAAAAATTAATAAACGAAATTATTCCCTCCAAAAAAGAGATTGATTAATGGCTTCATTAAAAATGTCTAACCAAAATTTTATTTCAATTTTCATCTTAAAGCGAACATGTCATTATATAAAAACGATGGAGTACACATATAAACCATTAAATTCAGTTTGAACACACGCAAAGTTTGAAAAGAAATTTTTTTTTGTTTCTGTACCTTAACCACACAACTTAAGCCAGTTGTGATGCGATGCGATGTATGTATATGCCATGGGTAATTTGGGTGGGCTGTCTAAGTGTTTTTGTCATTCACACACAATATATATAGTATACATACTTTGTATACGAGCATTTCAATCACAATGACCTAAGACCTTATTCCGTATTTATATTTTATCAAGCCATGCACATTAATAAAATAAAAGAAAAGAAAATTCTTTGAGATAAGACGTTTAACACGGCTATAAGGATATATACATAAAAACTACTCATATGTAAATTTTTTTTGCTAAATTACTGAACTGTAACGAAAACGTGTATACTGTACATCGTCTTGTGCATATTATCAGGATTTTTGATTATTATCTAATACGAAATATAGTTACTATGAACAGTCGAACTATTTTTATATATATGGAAACTATACTTCTTGGCTATATAATATGTTGTTGTCACGATTTCCTCAGCATGTAAGAAAATTGATAGATTTTATTTTAATGGTAAATGTTTGGTTTTCATAATTTTTTTTTTGGGTTTTATGATACACAACAAAAACAACAAACGATCATTAAGATTTTTCTTTTTAATTTCTTGAATCGAGTTTGAATCGTATAACGGAAATTATGTATTAGATTATGCGGTTTAATACGATTTAATGTCTTCTGTTTGTATACATCTACGATATAGGGGGATAGACAAAGATTGGTAGCATAATGCATGGTATGAAGAATTTAATTTAATTATGTACTTCATTATGTCTTGTGTTAGTTGAAGGAATTCTATTATAGATTTGAAATGGTTAGATGATTTCCGATTATATAAGGTGACCCGTCAGCCATTACGTACGTACAATTCATTATCGATCAGATATACATTAGCAAAATGTAAAAAACTGTTAATTTAATTATTGGCGGTGATTTTAAAAATAATATTTTGTTCAATGAAGCACCTTGGAATACGCCAAATAGTCAAAAATTAACTCGAACACATACTAACTATAATCTCTCGAAGTTATAAGGAAGTATCAATTCATCGTCTGCATCCTTTTGACAAGTATGGCCAATAAGATAACTTATTTTTTTAAACTTTTCCTTCTGGAAAGCAACAAGAAGTCTAAAAAGACATAAAACGCAACTACCTGCAATCGCAAATGTGATAATTGAACTTGGGCTAGAAGAGCAAAGGAACAGGATGTTTTATTTGCATCATATTTTGGTGGCAGTTAACAAAATCGACAGTCAAAGCTTGACACTGGCACTTTCGAAAAAAAAATTGAATACTGTATTAATACTTCCAGACCAATGGAAAGTGGCAGAAGCATAGGCCGATTTCTTTTCATCCAAATATTTCAAAATTATTCGAAGAATCGACCTTGTTCTTGGACTCTCTAGGGACCGCACTAGTATGGGTAGTTAATATCGAAGTTAATACATCCCGATAGTGCCGATCGATCTACGGGCACTAGATCACCGGAAGACCTATCAAAAGAGCAAAGGATATCGACGAAAGTAAGCTGCTGCAAAATCTCGCTTGGTGGACTGCCAGTTTGATAAACGAACTAAGTCTATCGATCGACTGTCATCACGTAAAGGCGCATTTGCCAAATGGTTCTGTTATGGGAGAAATAGGAGCAAGTTAACAGTTACCTAGTATGACTCATCCAGAAACCAAGTGAATGCCTCTACTGGTAATATGGTATGGGTACTTATAAGCCCGCTGTATGACCCGTCCCAAATTATCAGTAGCGGTTCTTTAAAAAAAGTTCAGTGGGAATGAAACGCAACAAGTTTATTGTTGGAACGATGATACTACCGAACTAAGAAGAACTGCCTTGAGTTTTACGCACATGACACAGCCAGTACGTCAGGGATGACGGATTTATCAGCCAACTGTTTACATGACAACTAAAAAGGGACTACGTATTTCTATACGTGCCATCAATACTCGCTGCTGACAGGCGATGAACTCAGAAATAATAGAAAATATGGAGATGAGAACAAAGTTATCAGCACGATATCTGAGGGCCAAAATTGATAATTCAACTATCCAACTAACTCAAAAACTAGTACAGTGGAAAGCAGAGCTTAGGAGGGTTTCGGAAATAGATGGAATTCTAGTTGAGCTATGCCTGCCTGCTACTAAACATGTCCAACATGTGCTTAGTATTTTCACTGATGTGCAAGATTGCCTGTGAAGTATATAGATTTCGGAAATGTCACCCAACTTTAAATGCCATTGCAAAAGTCATTAGTGTGGTCGGGCGAACGAAAAGGGTCTGCCACCTGCCTAGGCAGTGATGTTTCTGGACCCTGGATTGGCCGAAGGCCTTTAACTCGGCGAAATGGGATGATATTCTCGATGCATTTCAACTCTTTGTCGTGCTGAGTTATTTGAGCAATCAAAAATTGACATATAACATGTATTTGGACTTGCGTCAGTTTCGGGAATATCTTTTTAGTGATGGGTAAACTTAGGTCCCTGGAATGTCGTTATTGCCCATAGGATCGTAATGATGCATGTCACATATTCTTTGGGTGCGGTCGATTCACGGAAAAAAACAGTTCCTTGCATGCCAGAATTCACTCCGAAAAATATTGTGGATGTAATTTTGCAGTTCAGAGGGATCCTGAGGGGGGCCTCGCTGACACGTATACAAAAACTGCAATGTCCAGTGAGAGCAAGTAGTACGATCAGACCAAAGTAATGCCAAAGCAGTTCCTATCTGGTTAGATTTACCAAATTAAACATTAACTAAGGGAGGACTAACCAGTATGTTACATCAAATGGGCATTTAAAAAGTTTGATTCAAATCAAGTTTTGATGTAATTTTATTTAATTTGAATACAATTGCATAATAAAATGTTTGTTAAATTTACTTATTATATTATTTTAAAATAAATTGATTGAAGTTTGATTGCAGTTTGAATGAAGTTTGATGTCGATACTGTCCTTTTTCATCTGTAGAACACTAAAATTAACAATATTTAAACAATATAATAAAATAAAAATTTTTATATAATCAAGCAATTTAATTATTTTTTAAAGTTTGAAATATATTTTTTAACTTTGACTAAAATTTGAACACAACTATCAAAATAAATTTGGATTAGAAAAAGTTTTAATAAAACAAAATTATTTTATATGAACATCCGGATAACTATCTTATTTTATAACATGTAATTTGAAATAAGTTTGATAGTAGGTTTGATTACAATATTTATAAACTGTTAACTTGATTAAAATTTGGTCGATATTTGACAGCTTTTTTAAAAATATACAAACTTTGATTTTAAATTATAAAGTTTACATATATTTAAAGTAAGTAACTATATAAAATTTGAAAAAAGTTTGATGGTCGGTTAAAATTCATGTTTGATTTTGCAGTACAACAAAATTTGATTAAAACTCAGACTACACAAATCAAAATATAAATTGAATAAAAAGTAACTTTTGTTAAAAACAAATTTGATGTATTTTTCGTTGGTTTGAATGAAGTTTGAATGAAGTTCAAAAATGGTAATTTTACTTAGTTTGAACGGTATTAAAATTTAAAAACTCAAATCCCATTTAAATACTTTTGCAAAATAAGATTTCAATTTAACGTTTTTTTAATTTCATTTAATTTGAATAAAGTTTGATTAAAGTCTTTTATTTGATATGAAAATCAGAAAATTTGAATGGCCACAAATACATAGAAAATACTTCGGTCATGTGATTAAAACAAATTTATAAGTTTTTCAATTTTGTTTTTTTCATAATAAATAAAATAAGTTTGAATAAATTTGATTACAAATATTTTGGTTTGAACCCGATTTATTGCTTGAATTTAAATTAAAATTAAAATAGAACCCTTAATTTTTTTATTAAATTTAAGAACTATTAAGAATAAGTACAAATGAAATTTGATGCTAGTTTGATACATTATATGTCGAAATGTTTATTAAATGTTGACTAAATTTGATTATACTTAGAAAAACAATTCACAAATGTTTGTGTAAATTTCGCGCCAATTCTAATTTGTTTGATAATTTTTTAATTAAAATTTGATTACACTTTATTTTAAACTTTATATTGAAATGTGTAGCCATATAAATGTTTAATGTTGCATTTATTTCAAGTTGACTTTATTTCAGTCGTGCGTACATTTTTGTTTCAAATTCAATTCAAACTTGTTCAACACTGAAACATAACTATTAAAACCATTCAAACTCGTTTAATATGAAATCAAATCTAAATTTAAGAACAAAAACTATTGGAACAAATTTGATTACTGTTGGAAAAATATAAAATTTAAACTAAGATTTAAAATGATTTTGTATCAAATTGTATTCAAACTCATTCAAGTTTTAACCAAATGTCAAACGAGTTTTTGTTATTTTTTGAACAATTTTTGCTTAAGTTTGAAATACTTTTCAAACTTAATTTGATTACACTTTGTGAAAATACTTAATATTACTATACTGCAGTGTACATTGAGAAAATCATAGAGATTCACCTTTCAAATGTCGTGTATTGCATCAATGTTAACACAGGAATTTGCATCCTGGTGCCGAAAGGTAATATGTCTAGGTTTGAAGTTATAGTGAAGGGCAGTGACTTTTTTAAAGAAGTAATAAAGAATAAAGAAAAAATAAAGTGAAAATAAATTAGATTTTTGTCAATTTCATGACGTATTGGTTATAAAACGGTTAATAATAAATTAATTAATTGTAAAAATCATGCAAAAAATAATTAAATTTATTACAGCCTACGACTTTGAGAAATTAGCCCGGAGAAGTGCCATCGACCACAGGCTCTATTTTTTAAATATTTTTGAATGAAATTTCGTTCATACTCAAAAATTTTCAAATTTTAATCCGTTATAATTTGATTCAGCATAATTTATTATGGTTGATCCATCATTTAGCATATAAATTATGCCAAATTAGATCAATCATTAGAAATTAACAAATATATTTATGTTGTTGTTGTTTTTTATATTATTTTAACGGAAACGCTCAATTCTCCTCTCATATTTCATTTGTACGTATAGATGATGATGATGGAGATAAATGAATTGCGCTTGAAGCAAGGAAAATTCAAAATATTTTATTGTACCTATAATTAAGAAATACAATATAAAGAACAAATAGAGATGCATCACGATTTCATTAGAACAATATAGATCACCTGTCAAGTTATTTATTTATATAGAAAATTATATATGGTGAACGAACTTTAAAAAATTAAAAAAATAAAAACTTACCTGGAGGTAATTTACTTTTTAACATATCCATTGCGACAACATTAATTATTAAAACCCACACCGGACAATCTAATATATCATTTTCCGTTTTAACAAATGATATTAGTGATAAGCATTGGGTTTCGAGACGCCTTCGATCGGGATACGCTCGTCTCAGTTCACGATTAACGTTCGATTGAAATTTTTTCATATCAAATAATTTAACAATTTTTTCACTTTCTAATCCTTGATTTGGTAATTTTAGTATATCGCTACCGATTGCCGTCTCTTCATTTGGTGCGCTAGCCGTACTTTTTATATATACATTTGATTTTGAATATCGTCGTATTAGTATGTTACCAGCATCATCCATTTTTATTTTAACACCCTAAAAAAAAAAAAACAAAAAAAATTTTTTGATTAAGATTATATGGCATACATCATGCGAGTTCAATAACATCGCATTGGATTTTATTTTTACGAATAATTATCTCAATTTACATATAGACATTCTACCAAACGTATCCAAAGGAAATAGTAAATAAAATCGGATATAAGATGTCCTCGAAACACTAAAAGAAATTCTCAATGAAATTTTTTCGGTTTGGTTGGTTACCCCATTGTTTTCGTACACATTCATTTCGTTATGGTAACTTTCTGTCAAAAAATTGACAAGGTATTATGTGTTGTTTGAGACCTATAACATAACAACCTTGTGTGTACCGTCACAATTGGTAAGCGAAGTCCTAAACTTATAATCGATCAATCAATGTTGATGTTTTTTGTCGTTCCATATATACAATACACATGAGTATGAAAACAATACACTGCGATTGGTTACATATGAGATCATGTTGTTATATATATATAAATTTGCGATATATACGTACACGAGTATATATACGAGATGACAGGCTTGCAACATAACATAGACAGACAGGCCAAACTATAATTTTAATTGCATTTTTGCATTCCATATATACACTGAAAATGTGGTGCATAGCACGTTTTGTATCTTGTTAACAAAATTAAGACAAGACATGACAACAAATCCTATATATTCTCGTAAATCCGCGTGCATCTAGGATTATATAAAAAAAAATTCGTTTAAGCCACGCATCTTAATCTTTTATACTGATATAAAAAAATTTACCTTTGTTGTAAATAACGTTGTTGTTGTTAAACTATTTTAATTAGACAAAGTCATGCACAAAAAAAATATACTAAGCCAACTCAGTTTGACATTATATAAGTTTTTTTTTGAAATAAAATTTGATTTGATTACATTATTTGTATTGTTTTGTTCTGTCTTGTTAAATGAAATCGCTGGACGATTTAAATAATTATATTTAGTTCTATACATCTCGTCGATAAACATTTAATGATATACACACACACACACTTGAGATGTAACACAAGTTCATGGACTGTTGAAATTTATAACATCAAAAACCATTATCTCCTCCTTCATGTTTTGTTCAATTACACATTAAATCGTTTAAATAAAATGCCCATATTAGTGAAAAAACAAAAAAAAAATTTCTAAATAGCTTGCTATTAAAATCACATTATTGCAAAATTATGGTATGGTGATGATGGGTGACAATAATATATCATTGGTGACCCTGACGAGTAAAGAAGACCTACGGAAATTATAAGTAGTTTTTAAGCAATCATGCTAATTCCGTAATTGATTATTTTTGGTGTTGCCTAGGTGGGAGTCAAAAATTACTTTGATCTTTGATCACAGTCAAGGTGTTTTTTGTAAAAAAGTTACTATGCTGTGACACAAATTTAATAGTTTCCTGAACACAAAATTTATCAAGAAATCTAGAATTTTAATTTTAAAAATATTATATCAATTTTTTAAATTTTTTAAATTAATGTATACAATTTTTAAAATATTATTTGTGTTAAAAAATAATATCGTCAAATTTAACGGTTATTTCATTTAATTTTGGTGTTAAATAATTTTAAAATATTGATCATAAGGAAATTATTACTAATGATAGCATACTCACAAAAGACATTACTATCTACCTCATCATGCTGTTCTTAAGACGTCGAGCAGCACCGCAAAATTAAGAGCAGTCTTCGCCGGTTCGTGCAGAACCACAAATGATATGCCTCTTAATTATTAGTGCAACGTACAATAATCATCATACACTCAACTGCACTCATTGCTGATATTGGAAAAATGTACCGTCAAATAAGAGA
Organism: Tipula confusa; assembly: GCA_963556175.1. Lineage (NCBI taxonomy): Eukaryota > Metazoa > Arthropoda > Insecta > Diptera > Tipulidae > Tipula > Tipula confusa. Next base: position 101,304,742 of record OY744477.1, on the reverse strand, counting down.
ATGTTTGGCGACAATTTTATAATTTGCAAATTAAACATTTTTTGTTGTCACAAGTTACTGTTAAAGGATTCGGATAGCTCTGATAGTACGATCTTATATTGGTATGGTTGCCAGCTTAACCTCATCCAAGGCAAACTTTGTGGCGAATAGATCACCTTAAAATTTTATGATCTATGGTAAAAGTGATAATCCCGTAGATTTTTTTATTCGAGGAATACTACGCGAAGAACTGAAATTGTTCGATTTATGCGATGGCATGGAGCAAAGAATCCTGAATTATCATGGAATCGCTCAAGAAAATACTGAAGCGATTCTAAGATAGCGTAAAAAATTAGTGCTATGCTCACACATCCAGCTGACAAATGATACAATGAACGCATTATTTAATCGTATATCAGATTGCGCCTGCGTACTGTGGTGTGTCAAGAAATACAGTGCATGAATAAGATATAGCAACCCCAGTGAACTTGAATTCGTTATCAACCAAGGGTAAACTTCCAAATCTATCACCGTTCATAGATGGATAAGGAATTCTTGGAATTGGCGGTAGCCAGAGTTGGCCTCCTTTAATTTTGCAAAATAACCTCAATGATAGTTATACATATTGCCACATTAAATTCCTTCATTCAGATTCATCCTTACTAGTTTGCATCCTTAAATACATAGAATTTTTGGATTATGAACGCCAGAATTTTGTCCAGAAAGTTTGCGTACATCTGTCACATTTAAGTCCGGCAAAGGACAGTTACAAGTTATCAACTCACGGAAACATTCCCGACATGTAAGGAAGCCTATCACTCCTTGAATTGTGTGATCTCCTTTACCAAATACACATTGCGTCTTGGTCTCTAAAGCCTTTGATTTTATATTTTGTTTTAGACATATTGGTTTTATAACCAACGGCAGCTAAAAGTCGAAAAACGAATTCCGTAAATTTTAATTTTTGAAAATATTTCAACATTTCCGTAATTTTTTTTAACTTTAGAAATTGTGAAGATTAAACTAAGTTGTGTTTAAATATTTTTTAAAAATTAAATTCAAATTTTCTTAAATTCTAGAATTTTCACCATATTGAATTTAACCATTAAAAATTATTTTATTAGATTTAAAATTTTAAAATTTTCTAAAATTTTGTTTTATTTAAAATTTAATAAAAGTTATTAATTCTATCAAATGACAGTATCTAATTTAACAAAAAACGGGCTTTAAAGTTTAAAATTCAATTTTGCCTTGCAAATTGGTTTTAAATTTATTAAAATCAAAAGAAAATTTTGATATTTTTAACAAAATAAAATTTTAATTTTTTAAATTTCGGCGTTTTTAACTTTAGAAAGTGTAAAGATCTGACTAAGTTGTGGTTAAGTATCTTTTAAAAATTATATTAACATTTTTTTTTTAATTTTAGAAATTTAATTTTTTTGAAATTTGATAAAATTTAACTTTAAATTAAAACTACTTTTATCAGAATTATTATTTTAAAATTTGCTTAAAATTTATCTTAATTTGAAATTGTAGACTCAAGAAATCGAGTTACAATATCTAGAAAACATAAAGCTTTTTTTGAAAAGTTTAAAATTCCGAAAATTTTTAGTTAGAAATTTTTCAAGCAAATCAGTATTAAATTCATTAATATCAAAATGAAATTTACATTTTTTGTTAGTTCTTAAATTAGGGAAAAATTTAAATTTTAACAATAAATTAAAAGTTTAAGTTTCAGATTTTTGCTTTTCACTTTGAACTTTAGAAATTGTGAAGATTAGACTTAGTTCTATTTGAGTTCTATCTTCTAAAAATTATATTAAAGTTTTCTTAAATTTCGAAATTTTCACTATTGAGAAATTTGATTTTTTTGAGTTAAAATTATTTTTATCAGATTTAAAACCTGAAAAAATGTGTTTTAAAAAGTTTAAAATTCCGTAAATTTTTAGTTTGAAATTTGTATTTTATTCAATAATATTAAATTTAATTTTATATTTGTTGTTAGATATGTAATTCAAGGCCAATTTGAAATTTTATGAAATTAATTTTTTGAAATTTTGGCTTTTTAAAAACTAACAGATTAAACTAACAGATTTAAAATTTTAAAATTTGCTTAGTTAAAATTTTAAACTCAAGAAATTTGTTAAAGCTTTTAAATAATAGTTAATAATTTAAGATAAAACAAGTTTTAAAAATTTAAAAATTCCATAAATTTTAAGCTTAAAATTAGTATTGCAAATTGGTATTAAATTTAGTACTATAAATTTTGAAATTTTAACGAATCAAAATTTCAATTTCTTAAAATTTCGACTTTTCTTTTCAGACAATGTGAATATAAGTTATGTTTAAGTATTTTCTAAAAATTGTATTAAACTTTTTTAAATTTCGGAAATTTTACAGAACAAAAATTTTAAAATTCGCTAAAAATTTTCTTAATTTGATAATGGTAAAATAAAACTTTTTTTGAAAAGTTTAAAATTCTGTAAAATTATATATATGCAAATTAATATTAAATTTATTAATATCAAAATTAATTTTATAATTTTTTGTGAGTTCTGAAAATTACGAGAACTTGAGAGATTCAGGGAAAATTTTGAAATTTTGACAAACTAAGATTAAAATTTTTTAAAATTTCGGCTTTTTTCAAATTAAGAAATTGTGAAGATCAGAGTAATTTGGGTTTAAATACTTCCTAAAAGTAACGTTTTGTTAATTTCGGAATTGTTATATTGAAATTTGTTAAAATTAAATTTTAAATCAAAATTAATTTATCAGCATTAAAATTTACAAAAAATTTTGATAAACCCAAAAAACGCTATTAAATAACACTCCCAAATTTGACATAAAACACGATTTAAATACTTTAAAATTCCGTAAATTTTCTGTAAATTTTTTTAAGTTTTAACTTTCTTTTTTAGTTTTTAGAAATAGCTTCTAAAATGATATTAAAGTTTTTTAAATTTCTGAATTTTTACTATTCCGGAATTTGCTAAAATATAAATTTCAAATTATTTTATCAGTTTTAAAATTTTCTATAAATTTGTATCATTTAAAATTTTAAATATTTTTAAATAACAGTATAAAATTTAATATATATATAGGTTTAAAAAGTTTAAATTTTAGTTAATTCATTTGTATCAAAATTAATTTTATATTTTTTGTTAGTTCTTTAATTCAGGACAAATTTTGAAATTTTACCAAATTAAAATTTCGACTTTTTTCTTTTAACTTTAGAAATTGTAAAGACTAGACGAAGTTCGGTTTAGATAACATTTAAAATTGTAATAAAATTGTCTTAAATTACAAAATATCCATTTTTTTTAAATTTAATTGAATTAAAATTATAATTAAAATTTTAAATCTGTTAAAAGTATTTTTAGATTTAAAATTTTAAAATTTTCTAAAAATTTGCTTAAATTTTATAGTCAAAAACTTTGTTAATGAAATGCTATTAAATGACAGTATCTAGTTTAACATAAAACGGGTATTAAAAAGTTTCAAATTTTGTAAATTTTGGTTTCGAAATTTTTCTTGCAAATTGGTTTTAAATTCAATTGGTCCAAAAAATAATATGTTATTTAGTTCTTAAATTAAGGAAAAATTTTGAAATTTTACTAAATTAGAATTTTTTTTCGAAATTTGATAAAATACATTTTAAAATAAAATTACTAGAATTAGTTTTAAAATTTTGAAATTTATTAATATAAAACGAGTTTTAAAAAGTTTAAAATTCCGATAATTTTGGGTTTGAAATTATTCTTGCAAATTGGTATTTAATTAATTGATATCAAAATTAATTTTGCAATTTTTGTTAGTTCTGAAAATCAGGGCAAATTTAAGAAAATTTTTAAATTATTATTTTTTAATTTTGGCTTTTTACTTATAACTTTAGAAATTGTGAAAATCAGACTTAGTTGTGTTTAAATATATTTTAACAATTAAATTACAATTATCTTAAATTTCAGAATCGTCACTATTTTGAAATTTGATAAAATTTTAACTTTAAATGCTTTTTTAAATTTAAAAATTTGCTTAATTTAAAATTTTAAATGATTTTAATTCATAAATATCAATATTAGTTTTATAATTGTTGTTAGATCTTTATAATTGTTGTTAGATCAGGAGTCATGACTTCCTTAATTCAAAATTGTATCAAATTAAAATTTGTTACTTTTAATTTTAAACATTAGGAAGACTGTACTAAATTCGGTTTAAATAACTTCTAAAAATTAAAGTAACATTTTCTTAAATTTCAGAATTTTCACTATTTAAAAAATTTAAATTAAATTTTCTAAAAATTTGTTTAAATTTTAAAGTATAAAAATTTGTAAATAAAATGCTATAAAATGACAGAATCTTGCTTAACATAAAACGGGTATTAAAAAATTTAAAATTTCCTAAATTTTGGATTTGAAATTTTTCTTGCAAATCGATTCTAAATTCAGTTTTATCAAAAAATAATTTGTTATTTTTGGTTAGTTCTTAAATTAAGGGCAAATTTTACTAAATTGTAATCAGACTAAGTTGCGTTAAAATGTAAATTAAAATTTGTTTTAAAATTTTTAGTTTGAAACCTGTAGTTAATTCATAAATATCAATATTAATTTTATAATTGTTGTTAGATCTTTAATTCAGGACAACTTGTGAAATTTTATCAAATTAAAATTTTGGCATTTTACTTTTAATTTTAAAAATTGGAAAGACTGGACTAAGTTCTGTTTAAATAACTTCTAAAAATTAAAGTAACATTTTCTTAAATTTCAGAATTTTCACTATTTAAAAAATATAGTTAAAATAAAATTTTAGAATTTTCTAAAAATTTGCTTAAATCGTAGAGTTAAAATTTTTTTAAATGAAATGTTATCAAATAACAGTATCTAGTTTAATATAAAACGGGTATTGAATAATTTAAAATTTCGTAAATTTTGGGTTTAAATTTTATTAGTATTAAATTTAGTAAATTAAAAAAATAATTTGTCATTTTTTATTAGTTCTTAATTAAGGGCAAATTTTACTTAATTTTTTTAAATTAAACGTTGTTTACTTCAGAAATTTTGAAATTTTCAGAATTTTAAGATTTGATCAAATACACAATAAATTAAAATTACTAATATCAGTTTAAAATGTTACAAATTTGTTAACATTAAACGGGTTTTAAAAAGTTTAAAATTCCAAAAATTTTGATTTGGAAATTTTTCTTGCATCATAACTGTCATATCAAAATTGTTTTGTTAGAAATTGTGAAAATCAAATTAGTTGAGTATAAATGCCTTTTTAAAATTATAGTAAAGTTTTCTAAAATTTCAGAATTTTCACCTTTTTGAAATTTGATAAAATTAAAATTAACTTGTATTAAAATGTTTTCTAAAAATTTGCTTAGTTGAAATTTTAGACCCAAGAAATTTGTAAATGTTTTTAAAACATTAAATGGATTTAAAAAAGTTCAAAATTCTTTAAAATTTATCTGGTATTAAATGTGATAATATCAAAATTCATTTTTTTTTGCAAGTTCATAAATTCTAATTCTTAAAATTTTAATTTGTTAAATTTCGACTTTTTTTATCTTTGGAAATTGTGAAGAACAGATAAAATTAATTGATAAAATTGGACTTTAAATTAAAATTACTATTATCAGATTTAAAATTTAAAAATTTGCTAGCATATTTTGATCAATAAAGAATTTTACCATGGATAGTAATTAACGAAAGTTTGTTCCATTTGCACTGGCGAATTACCACCCAAAACTCAAATTACATTGAAAACGATTTAGAAAAAATTAATAAGCCAGCATCAAACTTTGCTAAAACAAATGGTGGTAAGTTCAAAAAAATTGCGACTTAACCTCAGCTTACAGTTTTATTTTTCTAATACTCAATTAATGATTTGAGTCAGCGTTAAGCCAGTGTGTAAGACTTATTCAATAAACACGTCGTCACAAATTTAAAAGCATTCGATTGATGCAAAAAACCTAAAATATGTCGTCTCGTTAATTGGACGCACCCAAAAATGTTTCAACATAATTTCGATCTATAAATCAATAGTTGAAAATTTTAAACAAAGACTGAAGTTCTTATTAATTTAATCCCCAACAAAGAAATAAAAAATTCATTCATTAAAATACCGCGTCTTAGCACATCCTTATAGGTTTATTTTTAGAGGTTTCAAACATCGTTTCCAACGATTGAGACCATTTTTACTGTCAAAAAAATAAAAAATGCCTATCCCCTAAAACAAAAACAAAAAAAAAATAATCAAAAGCGGTTAGCACACAATAAACGCTTTCTGTTTTTTTATATATTTTGATCTTGGAGAACTTTGACTTGATCATTTTCGCATTATCGTAAATGTATTACAATATCCTCCTGGATTTGAAAACCTGTACACGATCATAGCTAATAAAACAAGTTTATTATTTAATATTATATGAATAACAACAACAGCTTCTATTTGGCATTAAATCAATTAATTTCTTTAAATGTACGAGGAGACCTAGCGCAAGCAAGAGATAAGCGCGCGGAATGACGGTCAGCGATATTTATCATTTTATATTGTTAGTGTTTTTCTATCCCTGAATTATGATGGAGATCACAAAATACAATAAATACAAAAAAAAATGTTGTACACACAAAACCCAAAATTATGATGTTGATGATGATGATCATGATCATATAAAAATATAATGATTATGATGATGGTCAAGTTATATACTCGTGTATTTATATATATATAACCACATTACGCGAGTATAATTTTTTAAAGACATTTAACAAAATAAAGAAAATTTAAATTAAATTGTGTGAAATAAAATAAATCTCAAGGACATCAATTGATATTTCAAAAAAAGTAGAAAACAAAAAAAAAATGATCAAGAGATCGTGTAACTTTAATTTTTATTGTTGTTTATTTATACCTAGCACTATGTAGTGCTTATACCTTATAAGTTGCATTTAAAATGACCAAATTGTCGTTGTTTTGTTATATTCTGCGCGATCTTGCTGTTTTTATTAATTTTTATTTTATTATATTGCGATCGCGGATCCTATATTTAAGATCGCGTGGGTGGATAAAACGATTTATATTTTGTATTGTACACTGTTTTGAAAGGACAGCGTCATTTTATAATATAATTGGACTGTATACGAACATATTATAATGTTCGTGTTTGTTTGATGATCTAATAATTTATATACATGTATATGTAATAGGTCTAATTGGTCAATATTGCATATGCAATCGCAATATAAACAAAAAATTAGACGAAAGTGAAATGATTTTTTGATTAGTTGATGAATTAGCATCGTTATTGAGTGTTACATGTCGAAAGACATTTATTATTTCTCATGAATATTACTTCATAGACTAATCACGATCTTCGATATATATTATCACATTTAAAAAATTTAATAGGTATGTTATGATTGTTTTATTTTCGGTAGCATTGAAATTTGAATTTTAGGGTTTGAGTCTTTGGTTGAAAAATAAAATTGGTTTGATCGAATATGAAGGATAAATAAAAAGGTTTAATTTTGGTAACGAATCGTGTAGTAGACTTCACTAATTTTCGGTACGATTTTACGATCGTATATATTTTTATGCAATAGAATTTCAATGTTAAAATATTATCATTTTAATCGATCAAGATGATTTATTAATACAATTTGCGAAAGTTGTGCTTAACGCTTAAATATCGATTTATAAAGTTTGTTAAGTATGAAGGATATATTAAAAGAAAATGAAAATCGATTATCGCAATTTGATCTTGAGGATTGATCACAAACTTTGTTTGGAAACATTAGGATTCAGAATTAATTTTGACACAATATCAAGTTTCGACAACAAAATTTTTGCAATAATATCATAATACTCTGCAAAATGTATTTTTAAGGTTAGGTTACTCAATACATATTTTGACAGCTGTGACTTTGACATAAATAATATTGGTTTTATCACATACATTTAAACATTTAAACATTTAAACATTTAAACATTTAAACATTTAAACATTTAAACATTTAAACATTTAAACATTTAAACATTTAAACATTTAAACATTTAAACATTTAAACATTTAAACATTTAAACATTTAAACATTTAAACATTTAAACATTTAAACATTTAAACATTTAAACATTTAGGCGCAAAAATCGCTGTTGACGACAATGGTTAGCCGGGATAGACAATGACTTGTCTTTTTTGAGTTGTCTAGAACAATACGAACGGCATGATTGGGATCGAACCCGATGAATCCGGCTTATTGATACGGTATCAATGGCCAGCAATGGCTTAAATTCGATAAAAATGTATAAGTTCTCAACTTAAATAAAATTTTATGACCATCATAACTATCTTCGTGAAGCTTACCTTTGCCACTGTAGAAAATTATATATCCCAAGGCTACCATAATTCAACGATAGCATAAGTCAACGATTTTATAGCACTCAATTAAAAGACCCACCATAAATTAGGTGGGAATATTTTTTTTCATATCCCAAAATATTATTTAAGCCAATTTTCAAATTATGCACGCACTACACAAAAAAAATCTTTGCGCGCGCAACCCATTCTCCAATTTCATGATGCTAATTTTATGCGCGTTGCTATACATAAAAAACGTGAACCGATAAATCTTTTATAATACAAAAAACTGGTTTACACTATGCTATATGGTTAAATCTCATTTGCATAAATTTCTTAATTTAAATCAACGCTATACTAAATATTTAAGACAAAAAAAAAAAACTGTTACGGATATCATAAATTAATTTGATCATTGATATTTAATTACAGACCGAAATGTATAACACTTACACCTAAATTATAAGACATAAAAAAATAAATTTTCTTACCTGTCCAACGTGACGTTTAACTTCATCTGTTTTCTGATCTCGCATTGGATTATCAAATCCGCATAAGCCAATTCTGTAATAAATTAAAGAAAAAGAAAACAATTGAAATTCTTGAAATTCATTTTAGTTAAATAATCAGCGCGCAAAATGATCTTCTTCTTCTTCTTAGTTATAGTAAGATATGTGAGAGTAAAATTTTTTATGTTAATTTAATGACATATTCACACAAAAATAAATTTGATGAGCACACACCATATAATGATCATCATGACATTTTTAAATATTATGTATCAACCTTCTAAATTCTAAATAAAAACAAAATAGTTACGATCATCTATCTATATTGTTTACGATCATATGTTGAAATTTAAGTACTTTGTCGCACCGTATCCAATTTCATCAAGGAAGCTTTAAAATGAGATCGTAATCGATCATATCATCGCGATCATCGATCATCGAAATATTTACTGATCGCACGAAATCGATTTAAATAAATCAAAATAATTTTATATTTTGCGATCGCGTACTTTATTTTTATTTACATAAATTGTACATAGATGGCAGTGTTTAATTATATATGTGTAACATAATAAAAAAATAGATCAATGTTATCGTATAATTCGCTAATCTGAAACGTGATAAAACTACTCGGTATGCGCAAATTTTTATTTTTTTTTGACATCAAAAGAAATATCAAGAATCGTGACTGTTAAAAAGAAAATGAAACATTTTAACATTTTACCGTCTTGTCTTAAATACATTCGGTTTTCTTGTCAAGTATATAAAGTTATCTCTTTGATTCGTTATAATTTACTTTAGGGTTTTGGTTTATTGTCTTCGAAATTATTCATGGGAATTATGTATTATTTATTATTGTAGGTTTGCTGTGGGCTTAGCAAAACTGTATATACATACAACGACGGACGGAGACACAGCCAACCATTCAACATTGTATTAAGAAATTGAAAGTGACATATAAAATATTATAAATAGTTTTTAAAAAGCGTGCAGATTTTACCTTGAAATGTATCAAAATTTTTACTTGTGTTGTTGGGGGAGAGATTGTTTATAATTTTGTTTGTTGTAAGATTATTGGTATTTGCAAATTTAAATTCTTTGATTTTAAATTTTAAAAGCTGAAGGTCGAAACTATACTGAAATATAGACTAATTGGTTTGGCTTTGTCGCTACAGGATCACAAGCTATTTAGCAAATGTCTGCGCTGATATACTGTGACGGTTGCTGTAACTTTACTCTACAGCAATCTTCCATTATATCAGCGCCGAATCTGCTCCTTGGTCTCGTCTCTAGCCAAAATACTTTTTTAATCGATTTGTATATATGGACTACCAATATTTCATTTTCATCGCAAATCGAAAATATTGGACAAGAAGGCTGTCAAAGTAGCTTCTGGACAATGGTTCACGAACGAACAATGACAGCAGGATGGATTCTAATTTTCATTTCTGTGACTTCTAACAGATAATCAGTAAACGAGAATTTTGAAGAGCATCTGAAGCTTTGTGTGCTTTTCCTTCGTCTTATAGTCAACAGTCACTTTGGTGTTAGGAAGATCAAACACGAGGAAAGTTGAAGCTATATTCAACGGATTCGTTTTTGTGATACGTCTCGGATGATTTGTTGTCGGAAGCATTTGATTTTCCGGCTTGTAGGGAAGTTTTCGTATTTTTCACTCCATCGATTGGGACAATTCCTTGTCCCTTGATTTGTGAATTCGTTGCGTCACCAATGATCGACTATTTTACCTCTGAGAATCGAGTCGTCCAATTTTTTCAGGTTTGTCCAGTGAACATCATTACTCTTACATTGAGAGTGCTTAGAAGAGGTAATCAATGTGCTGCAATCTCTCGTTTTATTGTCCATGATTTACGCTGTTGAATGTAACCCAGCGGTAAGATCGTGACTGCGGTCGAGCTTGGTTGTATTCATTGGTGTTCTGCAGAAAAAGATGATAACAAGCAAATTCCTTCACTTTCAGCTCGCAACAATCATTAAAAAACTTGCTGGATGTCTTTCTCGGGATTTGAACCAAGTCACATTATTCGCAATAGCTTGGAAGTCAAGTCAACTTCGATCATTTCGGAGACTGATGCGTAAAACATACCCAAAGTTAGAACTTGGGTTGAGTCGATTTGAATTTGTATTGAGCTGACGGCTGCGTATGAGATGAGTCATAAAGCAGTCGAGGAGTTGATGGGTAGCGCCTTTGGCTTAAAAATTAAGGAACCGATTCAATCCGAGTGACTGAACTGATCATAAGACGATCAAAACGAATCAAGATAAAATATTCAAGTATATGCTAGCCCAAGCCAGTCTATCTACAATAACTGCAGAAGTTACCAAAAACAAAACAAGAATGTCCTGTTGGTCTGCTGGTATAGAAATTTTAGTGAGGCCAGAAGAATACTGTTTTTCAAAAACTTCGGCAAAACCACCTATTTCTATAATGAATTTAGATTCCCACCCCATCACTTAAATAATACACCTGATACGAGCTTGAGAAATCAGAAATCAATGAGTGATATGTGAAAATAAGAATCAGACTCTATTCGTTGATTTTAATACGTAACACCGAGTTAGATGCAGATTCATCAAAGTCTCCGAACCAAAAAGTACAAAGATATTTGAAGCAAACAGTAGATTCCTCTTTGTATAATTTACTGAACTCCAACAGCGTACACAAACAGAACGTAAAATTATAGAATTGATTGAGGAACGTGGTCCTGGATATATATATATATATATATATATATATATATATATATATATATATATATATATATATATATATATCACTGTATCAACAAGGTTTTATTCCAAAAAGATCAACTTTAACCAACTTTACGGAGTTCACTAGCAGCACGATTAAAGAATTTAAAAGTAGAATTTGTTGTATTCATGGATTTTGCTAAAGTCTTTGATTCCATTAGCATTTGCAAAACACAGAAATCCTTTTATAAATTAAGGTTTTGTAGCCTTTTTCTGACATGGTTTAAGTGGTACATGAGCAATCGCTGTCAATTTATCGAAATAGGAAAGTTTTGATTTTATTTCAGCCACCTTCGGTGTATACCTTAAGATTTCCACATTGCCCATGAACCTTAATCATACATAATTCAAAAGTTTTAATATTCGCAGATGACTTCAAAATGTTCAAAACAGTAGAGAACATCAATGATACCCAGAAAATGCAACAGGGTATCGACAACCTACTGACTTGGTATGATGTCAACCTGCTCAATCTGAACATTAAAAAGTGTAAAACCATAAGATTTCAAACGACTGGCGTATTTGTAGCAAACACTAAATCATGGAGCAAATACTAAAAAAATACAGCAAGTAAAAGAAGATGATTAAAATGATCTTCCATTACTTATGCCCTTTCATTAATAAAGAAGTCGTATTCAATATAGGAAGACAAACCATCTTTAATGTAGGAGCTATCTTAAAATGAGATTTAGAGTAGAAATACTAAGAAAGACCACTGGACTATCAGTGCAAAGAAAGAAGGCCCAAGGCTATAACCTCACGCAAAAAAATGAAAGGAGACAAAATCCATTGCCAGTATCAATTAATGGTAAGTGGGTAAAAGACATTTTAAAAAGATTTTTTCCGAACTTGAAGATTTTTTCCGAATTGTTGGTTGCATAATTCGGTTCCTTTATCAAATCTGAATGTTTTGATTTGTCTGCCGATCTGGTTTTTGACGTACTCTTTGGATTCACAAAATTTGGCAAAAAACTTTATTCTTTTATTTAAAAAAAATTTAGGCAATCATTATAGCATTTGCCAACAATTTTTGATTTCCATTTTTTCTATAAACTTCAGACAACAATTTATCCATGCGCCATTCGATTCAACTTTCATATTTTTGTTATTTGTTGTTTCCGGACAAAAATACAGTACTGAATAATGCACCAGATTTGCCATCAGAACCTCCCATTATCGTGGGTTTATTGCCCTTTTTTGTTTCTTTCTGTTGCACTCTTTATATCGAATGCCTTTGCAATTTACTGGACCATTTCTTATTTTGTTTAATACATTAGATTTGTCAAAAAAATCCATCTTTACTTCTGTTCATCGACCCTTCTTGAAGCAATTTCATTTTGCTGGCGTTACTGGTTCATTTATGTTTAATATTATCGATGGCTATTACATACGTGGCAAATTTTTATATTCAATATATTCCACTATATTTATGCACGGAAGTGCATTCATCCAATTCCGTCCAGCTGTTGAATTAAGAATGTTTTCATTATCTGAAATCCTATATTGCTAAACGATATTTTCCGTGTTAAACATATAAAGAAGAACTTTCCTAACTAAAATGCAATATCAGCAAGCGGGGTTGTTCAAAATAGCGTCATAGGACAACTATTTTTTTATACAAACGATACAAACGACGCTTGTCTGCCACAAGTGATACAACCATTGCTACTTTCGCTGATAATACTGCTATTTTAGCAACCGGAGCTATTGTTGAAGTTGCAACCAGATAACTGCAAAAAACTACAAACCTCAAAGTAAATGCTATTTAGTACATAACAAAACATAACCTACATAGGGACCAAAGGAAAATGTCAAAGAAAAATTAAAAATGTCAGTGAAGAAATTTCCAATCATGAGAGAAAACACATAAAGCATTTCGGAAAAACAAATTCTGAGCTTCGTGGTATACGATGGTTCCACCGAAATAAACTGCTTGAATTGGGAAGCCTAGAATAAGAATATTTAAATGGCAGATATAACTGAACTCAAAATTTTGAAAATTTTAAATTCCAGAAATTAAATTTTTAAAATTTTAAATTTTCTTGATTTTTAATTCTCAGTTTAACGGTTATTTAATTTAATTTTGGTGTTATTCGAGTTTATATACATTTTGAGTAAGTATATCAATTAGACATAATATTAAAAAAAAATACCACTTTCCAATTAAACAATTTCAATCAAGGTTATAGAACACTACTTCAATCTGTATCAAAAATAAAACAACAAAAAAAGGGATAAAGTTCGTCGATTCGTATCTCGTGTCATACTCGATCGATAAAGACGCGTGGTATCCCGTCGTTTTTCTCATAAAAATTATAAAATCATAAATTCTATCACAAAAAAATATATAGATACAACATAAAAACATAACAAGTGGATAAAAAATAAGTTTCCTTCTCTATGATTATATTGTATATGTGCGCAAGATCGTCATCATCATCATAATAAAAAATAATTTGATAGCATACTGTGAATACAAAATTATTATCAAAAAAAAAAAAAAAAAACAAATTTAAATTGGACGTATGGCTTTATTTCAAGAGAGCGAGAGTAAAACAATTAGTGAGCCCCATGTTGGGCGTCTAAATATGTTTTGCAATCGAACATAAATTCAAGGTCTATTCATCATCATTTATTTATATTTACATAATATGTGTCGCTACATTTCAAACAGATCTATTAATCATATAAGATGTACGATGCATTATGTACACAAAGCATACGTACAGTATATACAAAGAACGCAATAATGCCTAAACCTTTCTTTTAAAAAATTAAGAAACTTCTTCAATCTCTTAATTATATCATCATAATCATAAAGCATATTAAAAACAAGTTGCATTATATATTCCATGTATAAAAGATATTTTCTCAAGATTCCAGCAGATTAGTTGAACCAGTAACCATAATATAACTCGTATAACAATAAAATAAGATTTCACTTTTCTCAATACATTTTCTTGGTATATTACCCTAATATTACATCATAAATAATATACGAGCATATTATTATACATAATATAATGTAAATTAAATTTCAAGGACATTAAATATTTTGCAAACAATGTATATATGTCAATGATCGGTAAAAGAAAAATTCAATTACCTATCCTTAATGCAGCAAAAATCATGCGAATTTATACAATCCGAAAGTATATACATTAACAGGTTTTGCAATATATATAATTTGGAAAATATATATAATAAAAAAAATAAGTCTGCAGACTTTAAGACGTCGATCATCAATTGTATGTTGTTATCTTTTGTCTCAAATATACAATAAAACGATAAAAACCAAAAACTAATTTGCAAAATTCGAGAACAGAATTTGGTTTATATACAGAAGCACACCAGACAGATGTACAAATTTGGAAAATCATTATTTTCATGAATCCATTCAATATTGGTTTAGGTTATCGAACTTTTTGAAATAATTGCAATTTTAAAGCATTTTTTTTATCGAAGGGAAGGTAATAAAATTTGCAAATTTTAAAATTTGATACAAATTTTTCAAAATTGTTTGGTATCACCGAAGAATTAATGTTGACCACCATTTGGAATGTTTTTTTAGACACTTTTGTTAAAACAAAGAAAGTCAATTTTAGAAACTGTTTATATTTCAAAAATTTACCAAAATTTGCCATTGAAAATTTTTATGAACTTTGAAATAATAAGTTTATGTCAGTTTCAGATATTCGAGTAGAATACAACTAAAATCGAAAGAAGGCTTGAAAATTACGATCCCTAAGAAAGATGACATAAGAAAGTGCAAAGAAATGGAAAGGTGCCTAATTTCTACAAACAACAATAAAAATACTTGAAATGATACTCCGTGACTGAATCTCACCTGCAGACAATGCAAAAATTAAGAAACGACCAAGCTGGTTTCAGGCTTGGAAGAAGTATTAATGATTACAGGAATTTAATATGGCAGGTAATTTGTGAAATGGGCATCCCGGATAAATTAATCGAACTCATCTAAGAAATGTATCAGGATGCTGGAAACCTAATTCAATACGAAAGAAAACATAGTTAAATATACTACAATACTAAAAAAGTAAGGCCGGAAGGCATATTCTCGCCAATGCTATTCCTGATTGTATTAAATAGTAACTAACTAGTTAGCTTAATGATCTGGATTACACAGATGCTAGATGTCTACCCAGATTTTGTTAAACACGAAAACATACAAAAAAGATCTTAAAGAAACTACAGGTGTTCATAAATAAGTGCCTTTGACAAATTTTACGGTGCTTCTAGCCAAACACCATAGCAAACATCGACTTTTATAGAAATAGGAAGCTTCTACTTCAGTTAGGAACTGAAAACCACAAGCTCTAATAAGGACTAGAACTTGCAAAGGAAAAGGAAAGTATGAGGACCAGCAATAACTTGGAAAATGTTATTTTCCAAGTTATGGCGCTGCCAAGAATTCTCAAATCCAAATATTTAAAGGGATCTCATACGGGAAGGCGGCATAACTATTGAAGCATACAAATGTGATGGATAAAAATAGCAAACTTGTTACAAAAATTAATCAGGCAGTCCTAGATTTTACTAAGTGTAAAGGGAAACTGTGGCAGATGGCAAAGTGATAAGAGGTTTGAAGGCTTTATGTCAAAAAGCTCATCAGCGAAATTGCTGGCTTAGTCAGATGTTATTATAATCTGTGATCGAGACAAGCCTACAATTTAAAAATCCGCATGTTTAGCTTTAGTTTTTTAAGGAATTTAGGAACAATTTGACAAACAGAAGTGCAAAATGAAGTTAAACCACATTGGTTTGTAACACCAAGAATTTCTGACATGGAGAAGTTCAACAATGATGGAACCATGGACGCAATAATGTCAATGGTATTGAACAAAGCACCCAGCCTCGATTATATTAAGGTTAACATAAAAGAAAATGAGCATGGCCTTTCATCATGCGCTTTCTGAAAGTCTGTATCAAAAAAACAGTTTTTAAAGGCATTGAAAGTAATTATTATTAGAAAGAGAGGTGAACGAGATCCCACCAACCCAAAATCCTTTAGACCGTTTATGCTACGGGGTAAGTTACTTATTGGGTAAGTTACTCGGGAATCTGATAACTGGTAGGTTTATATTTGTGTTCCAGCCACCAGTATAGTGGATAATTTAGTCACAAGCAAACCTTTACTCAATCACAAATATCTATTTCTCGGATAGCTTCGCTACTGTAGTCACTAATTATGGCACATTTCAAAATAGTGTGACCAAAAAATGTCTGCAATGGTTCATCCTTGGCCCTCATAATCATCAAAGATACTTCAATTATTTGAAAGTTCAGACTCCTGATTAAGTAATCAGGAGTCTGAAGCAATAAATTCTTCAGGGTCTGAAAAACCCAATCCGGAAGCAGTGAGAATAATAATGAACGGCTCCTAAAAGAACTATCAATGACCGTAAAAGTCACATGCATTTGAAATGTCAAGTTCAGCTTACTCACCAAATCATTCAAGCTTGAATTTGCAACAACCATACCAATTGAAGAACGTCTTCCAAAGATATGTATTCTACCGTTTGGAAGGGATTATAAGAAATGACAATCGTTTTTCGACCTGTACAGCGCCACAATCTACAAAAGAGAAAATTTGGAAAAAGTTGTTAACGGCGTCACTTATTTTGCACCTTTTTGTAACAGATACGAGTGTGAAATTTAACCGATGCTCTGGATGAGTCAATTAGGGCACTTTAATCGCTAAGACCTAATGCCGAAAAACGAAATCCTAGAAGCGAATAAAAAAAAGCAAAATTGTAACGGAGGAAATATCACAAACCATTACACGAATTAGCAGATGAAGCTAGAATTTGGTGCAGCTGGAATGGAGTCAACCAAAGGCTCCACTGGTGCAGAGATTGCCTCAAGGCTGGACTAAAAGCTCTGATGCTATTCTACTAAAAATACTAAACATTATACATATGCAGCCGAATTGATTCAATGTTGGGAGTGGGTAAATTTTTTAAGGCATCGAATCCAAGCGGCGTAAGTTGAAAAGTCGGCTGAAAACAAAGGAAAGGAAATTTGATCGTGAATTATATAGATCATGTATGTTGGAGTGCGAAGATTTTGGACACATGACGCAACTACATGAGCTTAATAAAGCACACTAAGCGAACGCTATTACCAGATGGACAAAATTTAAATGGAGTTGAGGAACTTCCATCAAACGTTATAAAACAATGGATAGTCATCCTCAAAAACGGCATAATTGGAACTGATCGCTTGTGAATCCAAAGAGGGCTATAGAAGCTTTACAACTGATGCTTGTACGAGAGACTTAACGATTGGAGTTTCCTCCGGAAATCAATGTGCTGCAAAATAAAGGAATCTTACCACGACACATCGGAGTTCTATGGATGGGAGCTCAGATCCAGAAGTCTTTGGCATCGTTTAATGTCAAACATCCAATCATCTTACCGTCAAACCATCATGCAGTCCGATGTGGTAGAGATAGTCATATAATCCACCACCATCACAATACAATCAAAGAAACCAAAATCAAATCAAAAGAACAAAATAGAATATTACCAGGCATACCACCTGATTATACAGCTATTTGGGCAATTTGAATTGTTGGACAAATATATGGCGCATTCGCCTAAACGAAAGTATATCGGTTAACGTAACCTTCACAAACCAAAAAGTTACAAGGAGTCCAGTGGAACTTAATTCAATGCCGGTACCATTTTTAAATTATGCTGAATACCTCGACATGATACTCGACTGCAATCTTAGATGGAAGAGCACATCAAAAAGGAAACAAAAGAATTGAAAATCAAATATAAGTAATATGTCGGCTTATAGGTAGAAATTAAATCGAACTCAGAACCAAGGCTTAGTAAGCGACTACCTTACGACCAGTGATCGAGAAATTTAATATAGTATCAGAATATAAACGGGAGTAACCATGCATATAACTTAACTTTTTATGAACTAACGCGATTTTGTATAATCATGTTAAAAAAAGTTAAGTCATATTAGTGACTTAATCGTATGACTTTACTTTATGTTATATCATATAAACGTAAGTAACATACAATTAAATAAAAAGTAGAATAATAAAACATAATTTAAGTAACATTTTGCTCGACTTAAGTGTACATTTTAAAATTTGTGACTTTAATTTATACAATATGACTTAAGCGTTAATTATTTAGTGTAAGGTAACTAAATGACAAAATACTAATTAAAAACATGAAGAACAATTTAACGTGAAACTTAAGTCGAAATTGATACGAATAACACTATGGCGTTAATTATATTTTATAACGGTTTAAAATTAAATAGATTTAAATTATGGATTCAATTATGGAATTAAATGGCTTAAGCTTAAATTAATTTATTGAATGTTCGTGTATCTATCTTCAATTTTTATAGTTTTATATATATTATGTTACCAAAACTAAACAGACTTAATATAAATGAGGTTAAACAAGTTATGTCAAAATGGTGACTTAGTACTTAACTTAAGCGCAAAAACTATGTGACTTAGTTTAGCTTGATATGACATAATAGTCAATCATTCAGTTTAAGGTAAATAAATTAAGTTAAGCATAAACCTACATTTTTACTTTGAAGTATATAATTAGAAACTAAATAATAACTTAAGCCAGAATGATATAACTTCACCTTAAGAATAAATTAACTATTCTTTTAAAGTCATCTGCATAATTATCCGTTAATAATTATGATCTAAAACAAATAATTTAATTATAATTCTAACTAATTAAAAAGTAAAATAAAATAAAACTTGATAATCACATTTAATATTTAAGTCATAGTTTAAGTCACATTACTTAAGTTTAAATAAGTCTATTCTTATTATATTAAAACCAAACTAAGCCATTTACGTTAATTATATTTAAAAGAAGCTAAGCCCAAAGTGTTTACCTAAAATTGATATAATAAAAGCGTCACAAAACACAAGCTTAAGTCATATTGTATAACAGTTGGGTCAAATGGTATTAAACAATTTAAAAGTAATTATATAAGTTGGACATTATCTAAAAGCCAATTTAAATACAACATATTTTAAATTTTTGTAAGTTACATGACTTAAAAGTTAAGGTATAATTGTGACTTAAACCAAAAATGTATGTCTAAAAATGAAAATTAAGAGGTTACTACATATTATAGATAGAATAAACGAAATTTAATTAATATTTTAGGTTATGTTGGTAGTATAATAATATTTAAAATGTTTTAGTCGTAATGGTGACTTACCCACATTAAATTTATTTTAAATTAAAAGATTTAAACGTGAGTAATAATTTAGTAAAAAGGAGAACTTAAAATATAATTTAAGTAACATCTTGGTTTATACATACAATTTTTGACTTAAGTGTAAATTTTAAAATATGCGACTTAGGTTTATATAATATAACTTAAGCGTTAATTATTTAATTTACGGTATAGTTTAGATTGATATGACATAATCGTTAATCATTCAATTTAAGGTAACTAAATTAAGTTAAGCTATATTTTGAATAAGCCTATATTTTGATTTATTTTGACTTAAGTGTAAATTTTCAAATATGCGACTTAAGTATATATAATATGACTTAAGCGTTAATTATTTAATTTATAGTGTATCAATTGTAGTCAAATTGTCAATTTGATTAAACTATCTATAGTTGAAAAGTGCTAGTAACGTACAGGGCCGGTGCTGGACTAGTTTTTGCCTAGTTTTTTCATAAAATGGCGCCCCAAACAAAATATTACTCCCATATTACATTTTTACATCGGAGATAGGATTTTTATTTAGATATTTTTACTGATTTAAAATTGAAAATAATGGCAAATTATTTTAAACCACTTATTCCCGACTTGCTGACTTTAAATAATTATTGCGTAAATAGTTGGAAGCACCGACGATATTTAAGGCAAACATTTAAATATATCACTGTGTTCTGAAATTTGTTTAAATCGCTGTAACAAATTGTGCGTATGATGACGAATTTCGAAAAAAAATTCTACTTTAAACATATCTTCTTGATTTAGTACAAAGTGTTTAAGCCGGGAAAAAATAAATGGATCATTTAATGATAGCGCAATGTTATTAGCACAGAAAACTAAGCTTTGAAAGCCTTATTCACTTCTTAAATTATAAAAAAATGATTTGGTCGAGCGTAGCATGTTAACACAGGTAGTTATGCAAATTGAAGGGATTTTGTAAACAGTTTGTGAGGTCTTGCAAATAAACACTCGAATTTTAGCATTTTATTGCCTTACACTTCGGCTGCGTGTCGTGTTAATAAGTCCTTGTCGTTTCCTCTAAATTTTGCAACGCATCAATAACTTAACGAACTTATAATAACTTATATTGTTGAATTCATACTTAATTCAACAATATTATAAGCGTCTTAGAAATTCTATTTTGTTTTTGTTTTTTAACACATTCCCATTATGTTAACCTAACGAAAATTTTACAACCCAACGAAATATTTTGTTTATTTTGACTATATAACGTTTTTCAAAAAGTAACTAGTACTTTTTTTTAAATTGTGTTCAAAGTAGTTAACGAGTATTTAACGAAATATTAAATGTTTTTAAATGTTTTACTCGGGAGGCCTAATTTAA
Source organism: Tipula confusa (assembly GCA_963556175.1). Classification (NCBI taxonomy): domain Eukaryota; kingdom Metazoa; phylum Arthropoda; class Insecta; order Diptera; family Tipulidae; genus Tipula; species Tipula confusa. The sequence continues at coordinate 101,283,526 of OY744477.1, read as the reverse complement.
AATGGATTAACAATTGTAGAGCCACGACCGATGTCTGTGTGATATTAATATCTTTAAACTTTTTTTTCTGTTTGGACCAAAAAGCCAAAATGATTCAAAAACGAACTTAACGAAAATAACTCATAGAAAGTTAGCAATTTAAACAATATTTAAATCAAAGATTATTTATATCATTAGTAATTTATTTGTTGAACGATTCAATTTGTTTACTTCCACAAAATATTTTTTCGTTAAGTTAACTTAACGAAACTTTTCTAGTTTAGCGAACCAAACAATTCATTTTTTTATGTTAATATAAATTTAACTAAATTGTAAAATTTAATTAAATTATGTTCAAATGACTTAACGAGTTTTTAACGAAGCTTCTTAAAAATGCATCTTACAAGTTTTGGAAAGTAAATTAACGAGTTGTGGGTCCAAATCACTTTTTATATTTCATGTATGCTTAGTTAATGGTGTGGCACATCACCGTTTAGAAGCCAAATATTATTGGAGCTGGTAAAGTTTCTCGTATCTTATATAAAATAGTGGTTAGTATGAAAAATTTCATACTAACATACACATTTTTGTGTCATATTCAAATCCCGTCTGAATCCCGCCGACATTTAAACATATATAACCTATTGACTGCTGTATACAATTTAAAATTGTTTAAAATTATTAGGACAATTTAAATGAATTTTTTATGCCGCTCCATAATTTTGGCGCCCGGTTTTACTGCACCATCTGCACCTATGGAAACGCCCTGGTAACGTAAATCGTTTTTTTTAGCAATATGAATGGACAAATTTTTTTTCGATCAAGTACGTTCGCATTTAAACAAAAAAATTTATAAAATAAAACAATAAAAATAAAAGAGTAGCGCCGATGTTGTGAGTCGAATTCAAAACATTCTTTGACGTGTCATAGTTTTGTCAACATTAAAATTTATAATTAAATTTTACAAATTAAAATGTTTATAATTAGTCAGTAATTGAGTTTACTCTGAAGCCAGCCTTGCCACAAGATAATTTGTGCCAATTAAATTACTTTATGTAGTGTAATCATGTCAATTCAATATCTATTGAAGAAATTTTTTTAAATGGCTGCTGAGGGTGGAGAAACTTAAAGAATGATAAACCGTAGAAGAAATGTACTTATGCAACTAGAAAAAGTAACAGAAAGAGCTTTTCACAATTAAAACTAAATTGAAAGATATAATTCATAGTAAGTCAATCAATCGAAACGGTATGAATAAATCATCCATGATCCAGGTAAAGCAGTGCATACACACACATTAAACTATTCGATGATTTCATTTTATTTATAAAGAATAATAAAAAAATTAAGAAGTTATATACCTTATCGCACCACGAATGTGTATATATTGGATTAAAAGATGATATGGGATAGGTAAAATTCCCGAATTATGACAGAATGTTTATTTTGAAATTTTTTTGTTTTGGGATTCAAATCATACGAGAGGACGTATAAAAAAAAATTTTTAGACGGCGTCTGTATCTCTCGACAGTTTTATTTATTTTTATTATATTTTTGATTTGTGATTGGACATTGTTCCGATCGAATTTTATGCCATATCATTATTTAGCATGCTCAATCAACTCGAAATTAACATCGTACCAATTATTTTGGTATAAATTTAGGTATGGTAGCCAGACACAAACTAGGAAATAACTTTGAAAAAAAAAATTTTTTTTGAGTCAATAGGTTAAACCCTAGAATTACTCTAAATACGTCCAAAGCAATCACGAAACGAGTGCTAAGTATATTAATAATCTATATTTCCGGCATTTAGCTACAATAACAAGATCATATATTTGACGGACATATACCTAAGACATAATCTTATCTTGATCGCGCTTTGCTCGGGCATTATATTATATTTAGAAATTAAATTTTTTTTTTAAAGGCGTAGTCCAATATATATAGTGACACAATACTTTATATATATATATATATATATATATATATATATATATATATATATATATATATATATATATATATAATATTTGTGTTATGCTTTTAACTATTTTATATTCCAATCTATATATTTCAACAACGCCCAAAAGACAAAGAAATTAAATTTATCGCGTTATCTCGCGTATTGAAATATAAAAGTTGTCGACCTTGTCGCGTGCAGAATTTAAACATTAACATTTTCGCTTTTTATAAAATACAATAACAACGCACATTTTAAATATATATTTATATATATAAAGAAAATAGCAAACTAAATCTAATCGAGATCTATATGCAAAATTATTCGTACATCATCAAAATTGCATAATTATGTTATGAATTAAAAAAATGTTCATATTTAATCGATCAAACATGATTTTTTTTTAGTTTTTAAATAAAAAACATATTAAATAATACCTTACAGGTAATCTATATGTTGCAAAGTAGTTGTAATTACAATAACAATAAAAATTAATCTGATTTAAATAGCAAAATATATATACTGTTGGAAAACGTGAATTGCATAACCAAAAAAAAAAAAAAATTTAAAATCGATTGCACGATCATGAACTTATGTGCCGATCGATATTTTATGATCGTACAATATTTAAGATTGGACCAAACTCTGTCTAAAATATATATATAGATATTTGAATTCAATTCAAACCTAGTTGAATAGGTTTATTTTCGCGCAAAATATTAAATATATAATTAAAACAACGATCGCGAATATATTTAAAAAAACAGCAATTAAATCATGGCCATTGAGAGGAATAAAACCAACAAATCGTTTGGTTCAATAATTAGATCCTTGAAATTATTGGCCTAATTTTAAACGCATATTGTGAAATTACAGCACAACATTAAAAATTACCTATTGTCTTAAATATTTTCTGATTTTCTTTTATTTTTTTTTATGCAAATTAAGATCGATGATCCAAGTTGTCCGTAAGGATTTTAATATTTATGTTATACATCATATCATATTTTTATTATAAAAGTTGATCGATGGCAGATCGATTTAGTTTTTTTAGTAAATTGTTCAAGGCGATCCTGTGCTATCTTTACAGCAAAAGACGATATAAAAAAATGAAGATCACGATCAAATCGGTACAAGGATATACAGTTTTTCGAATATTAAATTTAATTCGCGCCATGATAAGAAATTGCATTTCCGTGAGCCACAAATAAAAAGATGATCATGAAAAGGTTATAAACATACATACATTAAGATGATCTTGAATAATAAGATCATTTGTGACATGTTAATAATGTTATTTACGTCGCATCTATACATTATACAACAAGAACAACACCAATAAAACAAATGTTATATTTGGATAAGTTATATACCGGAGGAGTTTCAGCCTTCCCACACGACCTTGACTACGAACAAAACAAAAATTAAAATATTTTATAAGAAAAATGTGAATTGTAATGAAATATTAAAGCAGTATTTCTTAACCTTTTACAATGTGAGGAACATGATAAAATATGAAACCAATTTAGTTTTTAATATAATCGTTTACAGTTGTGGAACCTATTTTATGTATTTTTGTAGAAGTTTATTTATATTTTTTGTTTTAACTATTTTTTGTGGAACTTAATATTATTTGGGTTTATAATTTAGGTTACGTAAGTTTTGTAATATATCGGCCTCTTGGTGCCTCTTGGTGAGATTTATTTTCTTTGTATTTACAGCTGCTGTGCAGTGAGGAATGCATGAACTTTGTAGTGTTTAATGTATCCGTAGTTTAATTAAATGTTTTGTGGGACATAATATTATTTCGCCTAGTTTAAATATATCAGGGAACTTTATTGTATTAACACAGCCTTTTAGAGTTTGTTGTATATATAACTACTGTTCATAGTGGAACCCATTTTATGAAATTTGTAGTATTTGTTGTTAATATAGTTGTTTGTGGGACTTAATATAATTTCAGTTGTTTACATACATCAGGCTACTTAAGTTTAATAATAAAATAGCCTTTAATAGCCGTGTTTGTGGAATTTATTTGCTACAAAGACTTGATGTTTCGCTTTTTTTTGGGACATACCATTTCTTTGGTTAATTTATGTTACTCAGGTCCCTTTCGTTTAATATTACAGTAGCTTTTCAAGAATAAATTGTCTTTGTAAGTACACCTGCTTTTTACTGTGGAACCCATTTTATGAATTTATTTAGTGCATTCATAAATTAGTCTAATTTTTTATTAGATTTAGCATTGTTTCGTTTAAACTACATTAATCAGGTTACTTTAGTTTAATAAAACACTAGTCTTGTGGTGTTTGTGGGACTTAATTTCTATAAATATCTAATCTAAATCTATTTTTTTGTGGGACTTAATTTTTTTTAAACTAATATAGTAGCTTTTTGGTGTTTCTAGAATTTATCTTATTTATTTTAGCAGTTTGTAGAACCCATTTCATGATCACTGTAGTATTTAGTATATTCTTATTTAAATCTAACTTTTAGTGGGACTTAATTTTATTTCGGTTATATTTACTTACAATGGCTGTTTGTTTTTGGATAAAGTAAAATAACTGTCATGGATATAACCAAATCAACAATTTAATAAAATTCTGCTAATCAAAAAGTTCAATTCAAGGTCAATTCAGTTTCAAATCTTTTGATGAGAATCTTTCAAAACTTTACAAAACAATTATTTGAATTGAAGTAATAGTTGGAAATGAAACCGTTCATCTTTTCAGCTATAATAAAATACACTCCAAAAACTACTAAGATGGAATCAAGGTTTTAATTTCCTGATATAAAAAAATGTTTAACAAGCTTTTAAAAATTACAATTGTGGAAAGTGCCAAATCAGAATGATATTTTATTAGGTATTAGAATTTCAATCCCTCATTTTATATTTTAAATTTTAAGCTTAAAAATCTCATAATTTGAAATATTACACAAATTGTAGCTGCATTTATTTTGATTGGTTAATTTTCTAGAAATTGAACTTTTTTTAGATTTTTTCAATCTATGAATAAAAGCTCTCACAATTTGGTTAATCTCTAAATATAATAGTAGTACCTTTAAATTTGGAAAAGCTGATTACATTTAGGAATATCGTTTAAAATATGGCTGTAACGATAAATTATTTTAACTAATTCTTAAGCCATGATAAAAGCTCTCTTCATTAAATGTAATAAATTTTAATTACAATGTAAGCTTTTCAACTCATTTCCAAATATTTAATTTCATTTCTTATGAAATTTAGTAAATGTTTTAATTAAAAGCTTAAACTTTCATTTTTTATTAAACCATTTTGATCTGCTCTATAATTGGAGCTTTTTTAATCAATTATTTCACTTTATAGTTCAGATATTAGAATAATATATTGAATGCTTTAAAATTTAAAAAAGCATACTATTTAGATACATTTGAAAAATATTCAAGATATAATTTAACTTAGAGGAGTTTCGATAGTAGCTTTTCAAAAGTTTAAGCTTTACTGGTCTTAATACTCAATTTAGTAAATTCTTAATTCTGAAAGCTTTAATTATTATTTAATACATTTTAATCTGAACCTTGTCGCTTAAAAATAATATTAAAGCTTTTGTGTTTTTACTTATACCACGTAAAGTTGAAAGCTTCCAAGCATAATATAAAATCTCACGTTACCTTCCGAAAAATAATGAATTAATTTTATAACAACCGACTGATCTTTTATTTTTCAGCTGCAAGCTTTTTTAAATTTATAAAAGCTCGTTTTTAAATAAATTAGTAAATTTTACAATTAACTGTCTTTTGAGCTTTGTCTGAAAGGCACAATAAAAAAGTTGAGTTATTTAAATTTTGATACTTTAAACGGGTTTTTGTATTTAAAAAAAACTTAAAGCTCACTTTAAAACTTGGTAACTATTGCAACGTTGAGCTAAAATCAACTAAGGTTTAAAAATTCAGACTATTGCAATCTAGATAAAAGCTCTAAAATTCGGGTTATTCTTTAATTTTCAAGAGTGCTTTTTTATTTCGTAAAGCTCATTTATGTATATTATTTAAAATATTGCTATAACGAAAAATAATTTTTTTATAATTTTAAAGCTATGTGAATTTTATTACTTTTTAAAATTTATTAATTTATTTGAAAAGCTTGTTTTTTAATTTGGCACAACAATTAATATTAAGTAGTACAAAAGCTTAAACTTTACAATTGATGTAAAAATTTTGATTTTCCCAACAGTTCGAGCTTTTATATCAAATTAATTCAATTTTGTAAAAGTATTAAAGATATCATTAAACCAAACATAAGCTTTGATGTTTTTTTAAACTTTAAAGCTTTAATTTTCGTAACTCTTAACTTATTAAATTGTTTATTGGGAAAGCTTTCCTTTATAAATGTTTAATGTAAAGATAAAGAAAAGCAAATATAAAAATATGAGCTTTATACTTAAACAAATATATAAAGCTTCCGTGATTTAAATTATATTACGTAAAGTGGAAAGCTGATTTATTAAACACAGATCATTATTTTATATTTTCAGTTGGATGCTTATCTAAAAGCTCATTTTTTATAAGTTAATACAATTTTAATATTCGAAACTGATTTTTTTGTATCTTACAAATAAGCCTAGAGCTTACATTAAAACATGGTAAAGATATCGACATACAGATAGAGCAAATATATATACATATTTATTCAAAAAGCTATTTAGAATTCGTTTTTTAACAAATGATTTTTTTCAGGAAGGTTATACAAATTGTCGTTAAGCTTTTAGAATACTATTATCATTCAAAAACTGCAGTTGTTTTAAAATGATGTTTCGATATAAACCTGAGCTTTTCAGAAAAGAATCGCTTTCACTCATTTTATTTTTAATATTCAAAGGTAGTTTCAGACTATTTCAATCTAGATAGAAACTATTAGAGTTGAGTTATTTTCTAACGTAAACTAGATTGTATTTTAATTTTGAAAAGCCTAACTAAAATAAAGTTCACATTTTTAAATTTGGCACAACAAGTACTTTTTAGATTAAATTAAGTAATTCTATTACATTTTTAATTTAAAACTTAAACTTTTAACTTAACTTAAAAAGGACATTTTTCAAGCTATTACTAAAATTAATGCATTTTCCAAAGTTTCTTATCAAAAGATTTAGGTTTAACTTTTTAAATACTCAACTTATTAAATTATTTACAGAAATACAGAAATATGAGCCTCACCACTTTATCATATAATATTAAAGCTTTTCGGTTTCAAATTATACTACGTAAAGTTGAAAGCTTTCAAAATATTACTATTGAAACTCACAGCTAAAAATAAGAGACTTATTTAATTATAACTGGACGTTATTTGCCCATTCAGTTGAAAGTTTTTTTCTGTATTTAAAAAAGCTCGGTTTTTAAACAAAATAGTGTTTTCAGCAATTTATGGTGCTATATATTTTTAATTTAACACAATTAAGTTTGTTTTATACATAAAAAACTAACGAGTTTTGTTTTAAAGCTCTAATAAAAAAATTAAATTATATCTTAAAATAAGCCTAAAGCTCACAATTTAACTTTGTAAGTATAACAACGTACAGATCGAGCAACTGTATATGCAAGTTTAACTATGCAGCTCTTTAGCAGGATTATACCGTAAAGCAGGCTATGAAATAGATAAACTTTCGTTGCGAGCTTTTTTCAGAAGGTTTCACAAATTGTTGATATATAAGTGTAATTGGATATATATATATATATATATATATATATATATATATATATATATATATTTATATATATATATATATATATATATATATATATATATATATATATATATATATATATATATATATATATATATATATATATAATTTAGGTGTGAATTTAATTGTACAATATTTAGTCTTTTAATTTAGTCTATAACCTTTATTTTGTGCATGTAAATTTCTTCCGCTATAGTCGAATGCATTTAAATATATAAACATACATATGCGCATATATACGCATGTTCAATGTTATATAAATTAATTGTAGGTGTAAATTGAAATAAATTCATTTAGTTAAAAATTCAAGGTGTACCATTAAATACACTATTTATCATCAATTTAGTTAAAACTTTCAAAATTTTCACAAAAAAAAAACAAAAGTTAAATTGACATAACAAGGTTTCTTTCGCTGTTCGGCACACATGTGCTTGCGTTGTCATATCGAAATGATACAAATTCGCTCTAATCGTACCGGATACACTATATTGGATTTTGTGACGGTAATTTTTACTGTCACACAATAATATGAAAGGTTGGTATCCTTGATTAAGATCAATAATATAAGTTTTGTGTGGTCATAACCCGTGCGGTGCGCTTGCCTAATTCAATTAGAAACATAAGAAAATCGAATTAATTTTTTTTATTTTTAATGTTCTAGCACATCTATATGCAAAATCTATGGTGTTCGAACTGCGATCGTGGAAATTTATTACCATAAACATAATATAGTGTTTCATTTATGTTTTGGAGTCGAGAGAGAGCGATTTTAATTTTTTTTTTTTTACAAATTGGAAATGGATTTAACTTGTAATCTGTGCGTTCTCAGGCAAATTGTAGTACGCTATTTAATGGTCTGTATATATACAAATTACATTTGCATATTATAAATATTATTAGGTTTCCAATGTACAAAACTAAACAATGCATGGTCGCGTCTTCTTATTTAAGTGTATCTATCTACGAAGACAACAACAACAAAAACAAATTGTTGCAATCTATTTCTTAAAATCTTTGTGTAACTCACTTTTAACATTTAAAAACAAAACCAAAAATACAAAAAAACTATATAAAGTTACACAATTTGTGTGCAGATTTTTTTTTTTTTTTTACAAAACAGAAGTGTAGAAATAGTGTAGATACACACAGTAGTTTTGGGAAACTATATTTTTTTGTTATTCGCGCACAATATTCCTAAAATAGTACAAGAAAAAAAAATAAAAATTAAAATCGTGACAAAAACTGATTAACAATAGTTTCAATGATGACATTTTTACATAATTATATGGGGATAGGGAAAAAATACGAATCCATTCGCATAGAAGATGATGATTACTGGCCGGCGACGAGCACAGTATAAAGAAGTTTTTTCTCAATTTGTCGGTAAAAATCACCTTCAATAAATTTACTTAAGTATTCCTCCTTATTTTGGATAGATATTGTGTGTGTGTGTGTGTGTGTGTATAATGTAAAAAAATTACCATTTATGAATTTAATTTTATTATATTAAATTATAATTTACAATTATTTTCAATTCGCGGTTATTTATAAAAAAAAATATCGCGTAGATAGAATGGCGCACTTGGTGATGTCAATTTTTGCCTGCGCACTCGTAGAACGATGTACCAAAATCATCATCGTTCTCTATCGATTTACAAAATCTAATTACCCGTATATATATATACATAGTGCGGGTGGCTGGCTGTATATATACAAGCACACAATTTATATACGAGATGCACAAGTCGTGAATTCGTGGCTTAAGAATTAAAAACAAAAACAACATTTTATAATTGGTTAGCGATAAGAACGATAACCTTACTATTTACTATAAGAAGTTAATCCCACACATATTCTTACAAAACGTTTATATATACCTATAAGTATAAATCGAATTGCATTTAAACGTTTTATTGAATAAAATCGAAAGTGCAGCAATATAACTGGTTAAAGTTATTTTAAGAATATTATAAATGTCATATACGCGATCAAAAAATGTTAAGACGCGTTTAAACCATACCGCATATAATAATACAATATATAATAAGATGTCTAATCGTTTCCACCTACAAGAGATTACCGCGGATGTATGTGCGCGCAACTCCATTAGAATTAACCGTATATGATTCATAAATGACAATAAATAATAGTGAAAAAAAAAATCTATTTATCTGAACATTGATTGATGACATTAAGAATGAGATAATTCTTTAAGATGAAAAGATTTTTTTTTTTTAATCTAATAATTTTAAATTATTTCCGGATAAGTAAAATGTAATGTCATAATTATTTTGAACGATGTATTGATTGAAGGATAAATATTATGACAAATGATATAAGTATCGCCTCTATAGATGATGGATATGCGCAATGAGTACGTTATGAAAACATTTGATGATCGTTTTAATTATAAAGGCGACGGTGACATATTATGAGTAATTACCGGGTTGGAACTTTAAAAGTATAACCGGCAAATTCAGTCTTCTAGCAACAAAAGCATATTTTCATGAACGATCAGCTATACCACCTTCAGAAGGCAACAAGTATACTTATTGACAGGTCCACCCCTTACCACATTCCAGATATATGATCACCGCAACTATTGCTTAGACATTTATCGTGCAATATATATGACGATTTTGCGTAGCCCTGCAATAACGACGGACCATAGCAGCCAATTTGAGTCTTAAATCTTCACTTAGCTTACAAAAACTTCACTTAGAGCTCGGGGAAACACCAACAATTGTAGTTCTGAGGTGCCTTTCATTTTCTGAGGAAATGAACATGCGCCAAAGGATATCTTGTATGCAGCCCTGATATATATATATATATATATATATATATATATATATATATATATATATATATATATATATATGTGGTAAATGAGAATCCACCTTCTACGTGTTTACGAAATTGTTAAAATTTAAAAGAAAAATCATTAGAAAATGAACGAAAAATGTTTGTGAGCGTTTAAGACAAACGAAAAAAAAAAAATAAATAAAAATAAAAGACGATTAATTTAAAGAAAAGAAGACAAAAGACAACTTTTTAAATCGCACTTTGCGAATAATATTCTAATTTTGTTTATTGGAAATGTGAATGAGTGATATTTAAGGAATAAGACGGGTTCCTTAAGTTTAAAGACGATTTAGTAATTCCCTCATACAAAATCAAAATAAAGACGAATAATTGAGACGAATATTTTGTTGAGCAATATGTCACATTTGTGCATTGATAATTTAAAAGAACAGTTACGAAGAAGAGGTTTGTATACTAATGGACGAAAAGGGATACTCCGCACGCGATTATTTGACGCAATCATGAGCGGAAGTGAACAAAGTGAGGCAGAAAGACGCAATTTATCCATAAATCGTGGAATTTTTAAGACGAGTGACGTGGATAAATTCAAAAATAAAAACGATGTCCAAGAAGACGAGAATTGCGATGAATATTCGACGAATGAAAGATATATAGAAGTTGACGAATCAGGAATCCGAGAATCGTATGTAAAACTAGTAGTGTATTCTTTTAACGATTTGGAAGGATTCCTTTACTTAAATTTGACGGAAAGGGAACACTCAGTGTCGAGAAGTGGTTAGAACATTTTGAAGAGAATACCGAGTTAGCCGGTTGGTCAGATTTACATAAATAAATCTTGTATGAGGCGAAAAATGTAGAAGAACTAAAAGAAAAGTTGAAAACGTATGAGCTGATGCGATAAAATTGAGCGATAAAGTAGAAGATTGTATTCGAAATTGTGTACCTTGCATTCTGGGAAACAAAAAGCTTAGTCTAAAAGAGTGTTATTTGACACCGATTGATAAGGGAAGTGTTCTACCCGACACTTACTATATTGATTTTATCGGACCTATTTCAATTACAAACAAAAATTACAAATACTTATTAGTTGTAATTGATGCGTTTTCAAAATTTGTGTGGATTTATCCAACAAAATCCATAAACACCAAAGAAGTCATAGACCGATTGTCTGTACAACAAAGAACTTTCGGAAACCCAAAACGGATAATATGTGATGTCAGATCATATTTTACAGCAAATGAGTTCAGAAGTTATTGTGACGAACAAAACATCGATCTACATATAGATACAACCGGAATTCCAAGAGGAAATGGCCAGGTGGAGATAATGAACCAAATAAGTATGACAACCCTTCATATTGGTACAAATTTGTTGACACTGCACAACGATATTTAAATAGTACTTTAAATAGGGCCATTGGGAAAAGTTCATTTGAAGTAATGATAAAAATCAAAATGAGAGATAAAAATAATTTGAAAATACAAGAAGTAGTCGAAAAAAAAGCTTGTGAAATTGTTGATGACTGAAAGAAATAATGTACGCGATGAATGTCGAAAATAAATACAAAAAATGCAAAGTGAGAACAAACATACTTACAATAAGCGGTGCAAGATGGCGAACGGGTATGAAGAAGGTGACCTTGTTGCAATAAAACGAATGCAATTTAGTCTACATTTGAAAATACATCCACAGTTTCTAGGTCCTTACAAAATAATTAAAACATTTAGGAACCACCGATATGAAATACAAAAAACAGATAATAGCGACGGTCCAACGAGAACCTCCTCATCAGCTGACTATATGAAGCCGTGGTGTTCCTCATTCAGACGGAATGATGTAGTCCGGAAAGGCCGTGTAGTATATGAGAATCCATCTTCTTCTTGTCTACAAACACAAACGATACGAAATATCGAGGCTTACGACGACGATGATGATTACATTCAATATTTATGATTTTATGACTTAAGCTAAATAAAATGACTTAAACTATGAACCTTATAACATTCTAGCTTTAAAAGAAATAGTTAAGTTGCTACAATATCAGTCATAACTTATTCCATAACTTATACTATACTATATAACTTTAACTATACAACTTACGTGACATTAACACTTAAGCTAAGGTTATTTGTACACAAGTATTGAAGTTAATTTAAGTAAGCTTAAATCATTTTATCTGCCTTTGATTGTAAAATAGACCTGTCCACATTAAATAATTTAAGTAATATATTTAAACAATTTAAAGTAGAAATGACAACTTAAATTAAAAAAATATTAAATTAATTAACTAAATAAAACGAAGTGGTAACTCTCACCGTTTGATAATATACTATGTAAGTTTAAGCGTGTCAAATGATTTAAGATATATAATAAAGGCTTAAACTTAGTTTAAGTAAGAGTTTACTAAACGTTTTGTAATTAATAAGCTAAAGTGATTAACTTAAACTAAGAAATGGGTTTTATCATAGATTAAATGGCTTAAGTTAAGCTTTGTTTAATGACTTAAGTTAATTGGCTTAAAATATTTAGGTATAAAATAAGGAGTTATTACTGTAATAAAATCTAATAAGTAAATTTAAATTATACTCTTAAGTTTAAGACTTAAGCTAAATTAAGTGACTTAAAATAAGAACCTCACAATATTCTTCCTTATATAAAGTAAACTAAATTTGAAGGCCCCAATATACGGGTTAACTGACTTGAGCTTAATCAAGACACTTAAAAGAAAAGATTTTAAGAACAAAAACTTAAGCATTCTTTTAAGCAACGAATATATCAAAATTATTTTAGCACGTGAACTACATGAAGGAATAGTTTTAAAAATAATAAAACTAGTAAGTTTAGTCGGTTATTAAGTTTAATAAGTGGTTCAAATAATGTAGCTTAAACTAGGATAAAATAATTACGATAATTTTGTGTAAGTTACATGACATAAGAAATATAAAGTAGTAAAAATGTGTTTAGTATATTTATTTATATGTTTTTAGTACATGCTTAAAGCTGAACTAAGCGTGACATCAAAGAATGTCTCGCTGTGATAGGAAATCTGGTGATTTCACCAACTAATGAAGCCACGGTTAAAGTAAGCAGTTCTATTTCTAGAGGTAGAATAAAGATGGTCGATATTAGGTAGAAAGGTAAAATAAAGGAATTAAGTCAAGAAATAGTTAGATTTTCCAGTTAAAGACGCATTGCTATGTACTGCATTGGAAAACCACAAGATAATATAACAGTTATATCTAATTTTAAAGTGTTTGAAATAACACTGCGCAGATTAAGTTGTACTAATGTTATGATAAATGTAAAAACATAAGCTTTAAGCTTTTAGTACGACTTAAACCAAAATAAATGTTTAATGTAATCATTTAATGGTTTGAGCTTAACAGTTTACATTATTAGTACAAAATAAGTAAATGATTGGCCCAATTTAGTATAAACTACATCACTTCAACTATAACAAATTAAGTATGGCTAAACATTTTCAACTATTAGGTAAGCTTAAAATAGTATTTTTTTCGCATTTGATTAAGTTATCGTTATATATAAGACATAAATAGCAGGTAACAAACCAGTTTAAGCCACATTAAATAATTTAAAGGATATTTTTCAACATTTTAATGTAAGACTTGACTTAAATATTACTAGTTTAGTGTTCTCAACATTTTACATTATACTTTACACTTGAAACGTGTCAAATGACTTAATATATATGATAAAAACTTAAGGTAAGTTTAATATGACTTAATTACTGACTTTAAATCGTTGATTAATGTAAACTAAGCAATGGGTTTAACTTATAGATTATATGGCTTAAGTTAAGCTATATATAATAAATTAAGCTTAGTAATATAATATAATTAATGTTATGCATATATGACTTAAACTATAAACTTAAACTAAAAACAATTTTTTAAAGTTAGAACCTTTCAATATTCTTTAAGTAATATAATTATAACATAACTGAAATATACAAATGTTATGTCTAATCCTAACTATGTGCGTGACTAAGCTATGTTATAATTTTTACCTTTAAAAAATAGTTATAAATCATAATTTGTCATTTTACTATATATAAACTTCATGTATACGTGTAATTGACTTAAACTATCCTGAAACGGCTTACGGTAGTTTTGCCAGCCTAACGTAACAATTTTTTAAGAATTTAACGAAACAGACTAATGACTTAAGCTAAATAAAATGACTTAAATTAAGAACTATAAAATTTATCTTATAAAGTTTACCGAAAATTTAAGGTTTAAAACAAGTTTAATTTGAGGTTGCAGTAAATGAGCTTAAGTGAAATGTTAAGCTTCATAAATAAATTGACCCAAAAAAAACTAAATAGCTTAACCAAAACTTAGTGACTTAAAATACGTATGTTAAATTTAGTGGTTTAAGTGTGTTCAAATGGTTTTTAAATGGGTTTAACGAAAAATTAATAGGGTTAAGTTAAATAATAGTTAATGGCTTAAGCCAAGTAGTTTTTATTATTTAGATATAAAATAAGTAGTTATAATCATAAATGAAATCTAACAAATACATTTAAGTTATACTCTTAATGCAATGATTTATATGACTTAATTATATGACTTAAGCAAAATAAAATGATTCTAGCTTTTATCAAGTTAAAGTTAAGTTATTTAAAATATAATTGTTCAATTTATATTACACTATATAACTTAAAATAAACCCATTTAAGTGACTTAAAAGACTTAAGCTTAGTTTGACTTAAATAATTTACATTATTTGGGTATACAATTGATTAGTACTGCAATATTCCCAGTTTATGCTTTTTAAAAATTGCATGCTTAATAAAATTAAATAACCTATCTTTCCTTGTATTTAACTTAATTCAAAAGTTTAACACATCATTTAATGGATAGTTAGATGGCTTAAGCTGAGTAAAATGGCTTAATTTTATAAACTCTTAATTATTTTTATAGTTTAATAAAATGATAGATTTATTTAATTATACGAGTAAGACTTAAAATTAAACTACACAGCTTTAGTTACCTGTTGTTTTAAGGCGGGGCTAAAATTTTACTTTGCATTAAATTCACAAGTTTAATTAATGTACCAAACATTAAATGACGTAAAAGATTAAAGCCTAGTTGAATAGTTTATATAGTTTTACAGGTGAATTTAAGATAAATGTTGAAATTTTCTTTAAAAAATACATAATTTAAGCTACTTTACTTAACTTAAGAAACTGAATAGCCTAACCAAAACTAAATGACTTAAAATACTTAATTTTGATGGTTAAGTTTAACAATCTCAACCAGATAATGGTTTATCTAAGTAGTTCAAATTATTTAGGTATAAAATAAGTATATTTATATTTATAACCATAAACAAAATCCAAATAAATAAATTTAAGTTATACTCTTAATGTTATAATTATAATTATGACTTCAGCTAAGAACCCCACAAAAATAAAACTTGTTTAAAGTAAAAGTTAAGTTGATTAAAATAAAATTGTAAAAATTGCAATTTGTGCTACACTATATTATTTAAACTAAATCTTCTTAAGTGACTTAAAATAGTTAAGCTAAGTTTGATGACTTAAACGAAGTAGTTTAAATTATTTAAGTGTTCAATAGGTATGTACAAGTAAGGCAATAATCACAGTTTATGTAAAAATTATAAACAAACTGCATACTTTATAACATAATAACTTAAGTTTATTTATCATATTTATAACTATAAATCTTTACATGTTACAAATAGCTAGGCTATACGACTTAAGCTAAATAAAATGGCCAAATTTTAAAATTATTATCTCTTAATTATTCCTAATTTAATAAAACGTTAAATTTACTCAATGATAAGTTACTTACAATTAAACTACTCAGTTTAATTAACCTAAATAACTTAAACTAAAAGATTTAAGTCAACTTTAACTTGCATTTAATATGATATTATGTTATACATTTATATAATACTTAGCGGATAAAATAATTTACGCTTAAGTAAAAGTAAACAAGTTAAGCAAATTATGAAGATTTATAAATTTTTTTTTAAATGCAGTGCTTTAGATTTAAAAAATTGATTAATATGTCTTAAGCATTTTGTGTTTAATCTTAAGCGTGTGAAAATGGTTCAAATTTGATAGTTTTTGTTCTTTTAAAATAGTATCATATATCGTAATTTTACTAAGTTAAACTATACTTAAACAGTTTAAGCTAATTTTTATTATTTATTATTTAGCAAGTTTAGAATTGTATTAAATAAATAAACAGACTATATGCCTTAAGTTCAATAAACTGATCTTAACTAAGCAATTTACAATTTCGTACAATAAATAAAATAAAATTTAAGCTGCTTAAAATAAAATTATATAGTTTTAGCTATATTATGAACATTTAACTGAAAAAGCTTACCGAAATTTACGTGAATTAAAAAATTAAGTGACTTAAGTTAATAATAATTTAAGGTTAAATTAAGTAAGCTTAAGCTGAATGTTAAGCATAAATAAACCAACCAACAAATTTAACAGCTTTACGAAAACTAAGTGACTTAAAATACGTATGTTAAGTTTAACAACCGCACAATTGTTTAAGTAGAAAATGTTAAAATGTTAAAAAAAATTTTAAATGGGTTAAGCGCATGTATAAAATGGCTTTTGTAAATTAGCTTAAGTTTTATTCTTAATGTTGCTACTATGTGGCTTAGGCTAAATAAAATCACTTAAACTAAACATTTAAATCTTTTTACCATAAATAAAATAAAAATAAAACAGCTTAAATAGAAATGTACAATTTACGCTTTACGTTATTAAGTGACTTAAAGGATTAAAGCCAAACTTAACGTAACTAAACTTAAGCTAAATGTTGAAATCTACTGTAAAAATGTACATACTTTAAGCTAAATAACTACATTAAAATGAATAAAGTAAATAGCTAAACCAGGACTGAATGACTTAAAATACTTAAGTTAAACTTAACAACCAGGCAAAAGTGTTAAAAAATAGTTCTAAATCGGTTAACTTGAATATTATTTAAAATTTCAAAAATTAGGCTTAAGTATATATTTAAACAATTAAACAAACTCTAATAATTTCAACTGTTCCAATGCAGAACTAAATCTCATATTTTTGCTTTACACTAAATTAACAAGAATACTTAAGCAAAAAATATTGTGTTTCAAATTTAGCAAATAGTTAAATATAGCCTAAATATGTTAACGTTTATTTGAAAGGCTTAAACTTAAAGGATCAATCTAGTTTAAATGATTTAGCTTATTTTACGTAATATTTTCTAGGAATTTAGTTTCACGCCACTTTTTATTTAACAAATAAATTAATTTTATGACTTAAGCTTAATAAAATGACTTAACTAATCATTGTATAGTAATAAAATAGAATTGTACAGTTTAAGCTATACAACTAATGTCAGAAATATTACCGAATATTAAGTACCTTAAAAAAATAAAGCTAAGTTTAATGATTTACATAATTTGACGTTAAAGTAAGTGAGATAAGCTACTTTGGAACATTACATACTTTAAGCTAAATAAATAAATTATGCGAATAAACTAAAATACTTAACTAAAACTAAGTGATTTAAAATACTTAAAATAAGTTGAGCAACCAGATACTGGTGACAAAAAATTAGTGAAAATGATGCTTATCAAAATTAAACAACTTTGCTTCTAATCCTAAGCGTGTGAGTGGGTTCAACTTATAAATGTATTTAAAGCAACTTTCGGCATTTTACTATACACTAGATATAAACGTAATTAGACTAAATTAGTTAACGACTAAATGACTTAAATTTTACTTAACGAAAGCTAATTTACATTATTTAGCAAGGTTAAATAAATTAACTAGGCGCTTACTTTAAGCTTCATAAATAACTTAACCCAGGAAACTAAATAGCTTAAGTGGCTTAAATAAATTAGTTTAAGCTGCACTCTTAATGTTATGAATTTATGACTTAAGCCAAATAAAATGACTTATACTAAGTGGTTTATAATATCTTACCATAAATAAAATAAAAGTGAAGCTACTTAAAAAGAGTTGGACAGTTTAAGTGTTACTATAAAACTTAAACTAAGAAAGCTTACTGAAAGTTTAGTGACTTTAAATGGTAAATCCTAGTTTAATGGTTAACATAAT
This sequence comes from Tipula confusa, assembly GCA_963556175.1. Taxonomy (NCBI): domain Eukaryota; kingdom Metazoa; phylum Arthropoda; class Insecta; order Diptera; family Tipulidae; genus Tipula; species Tipula confusa. The sequence goes on along the minus strand of OY744477.1, from coordinate 101,264,925 downwards.
TTAAATTTAATTTAAGTGAGATAAGCTTACTTAATAACTTAAATAGCTTAATCAAAACTAGGTAACTTAAAATAACAAAATAATTATTACAAAATATTTCTAAATTGATTATGGCAATCAGTTTAAGCTTAAGTATATTTAAACAATTTAAGCCAACTATGATCATTTAAACTGTTTTGAGGCAGGTTTAAATCCTAAAATTTATACTGGATTTACAATGTTGATATTTACAATATAACTAAAGCACAAATATTGTGTCTAATCGTATACGTGTAAGTAGCTTAAATTAAGCTATGTAGGGGTTTTTGATTTTAAAAAATAATTTTTTTAAATTTCGTTAATTTATGCTACTCCCAAACTTTATTAGACTAAATATGCTGTCATCTATTAAGAAAACTTAAACTATACATAATGGCTTAAGCTAGTTTAAATCATAATCATTAAAATTATGAGTTTAATTTCACGCCATTTGTAATTCAACAAGTAAATATACTATATGACTTAAGCTAAATAAAATGACTTAAACTAAGCATTTTACAATATTTAAATTGAATTGTTCAGGTTAAGCTTTACTATAAAAATACAATTAAAAAATATTATTGAAAATTAAGTGACTTAAATGATTAAGCCATGATTAATGGTTTACATAATTTGAGGTTCAAGTAAATGGGATAAGCTACTTAAAAACAAAATACATATTTTAAGCTACATAAATAAATTATCTGAATAAACTTAAATTTTAACCAAAACTAAGTGGCTTAAAATACTTAAGTTAATTTTAAAAACTGAAATTATGCAAATTCGTATAAGCTCAAGTATATTTAAACAATTTAAACAAACTATGATGAAAACTTTGCTTCCCACTTAAGTATACTTAAGAAACAATTTAGTATATAATTATGTGCATGTGATATCTTAAATTAAGCTATGTGATAGTTTATGATTTTTTAAAAATATTTATATCAAATTTCGATGTTTTACTCTACGCTGGATATCAACGTAATTAAAATAAAATTTGTTAACGGTTCAAGCTAGTTAACATTAATTAGCAAATTTAAAGAACTTAACTTGACGCTGACTTTAAGCTAAATAGATAACTTAACTCAGGAAACTAAATAGCTTAATCAAAACTAAGTGACTTAAAATATTTAAGCTAAGTTTAACAACCATGGTCTGGTGACAAAACATAGTTCCGAAACGATATGTAAAGGCTTAACCCTAAAATGTTGCTTTGTACTACATTTACAAATATAGTCTTAAGCAAAAATGAAGAATTTTGTTCGAAAAGTGTAAGTAGCTTAAATTAAGCTTAGAAATTAAAAAAATTAAGTGACTTAAAACAGTAAAATCAAGTTTAATGGTTTATATAATTTGAGATTAAAATAAATAAACTCAAGCTTAAAGTTTAGCTACATAAATAATTTAATTAAAATTAAGTGACTTAAAATACTTAAGTTTAACAACCAAAGAATATAGTGTTAAAAAATAGTTTTAAATCGATTTGACAAGTTTAACTCATCAATTTACATTCCAACATGCAAAAACCACATTCTATATCGATCGGCCAAATTCTACCTTAAATTATTATATCGATATTATTATAAGTATTCGCGTGGTTATAACAAACATACATAAGTTAAATATACAAAACATAACAAGATAACATTTTTATTTACCTTGTATCGATGTAACCAAGTATAATCTTAAAGTTATCAATAAATTTTAACTTATATACGTTTACATGGTTATTAAGGACATGTAATAAAATTTATTATTGAAAATAATAATAAAAAACACATTTTGATCATGTAACTATCCAATTAACATAAAATTTTATAAAAAAAAACTATACTACAAATTAGACTTTATGTTCCATTGAAATTATGCATGCATAATAATCTGAATGTGAAGTAAACTATAGGTACGTCCATACAAAGGCGTTATATTTAAGTGCCTAAAAATCAATTTAGACTGTTTCGCGCGCTTATCTTGATATTGTTTTGTATTTTGTTGTACCCAACACACATGTTGCTAAAAACATTTTTTTTTTAACATAATAGTCTAATTTATATATAATTTAACAATCATTACATCAAAAAACACTGTGTGTATCCATTTTTATGCTGCTGCTGTTGTTGTTATACGTTGCTCTTTTATTTTTATTTTTTTTTCACTTTCTTCAACCAGTTTTTCTTGGCATGTGCATATATATGTTAAATGTACAATGGAATAATAAATTTAACGAGCCTTTTATGGTTTTTTATTTTTTATTTTTATTTTTAAGGAACATTAAAATCGAAATTGAATTTTTTCGAAAAATAAAAAAAAAAAATTCTGAATCGTTTATGGTGTAAATGGGTTGTATAGATGCGCGGAGTCCGCACTATATAAATTGATTTTAAATTATGATTTAATCGATCGTATATCTCACGATCTTCATGTATAACATGGGATGTGCCTTGAATATATTCAATTTGTCCTAAATTGCATTTTACGAATATATAAAATAATAATAATAGGGTATCAACTATAATCAGCGATCGGTCGACGAGAGCAACCATTAAAAACATAATTTAATTATAACGATTTGTTGTTGTTATCAGATTTTATTTTTTTTCACATTAAATTTTTAACATGCGGCTATATATGTAGAGTCCGAAAGTGAAAGTGATATATGTATGTGTAAGACTATAACTAATATGACATAATTTGCCGATAAAATTAAGAAAGTTCCGAATAATTTGTGTGCAAGAAAGTACGGAATATTATCGATTATGTAATTAATTTCCGGTAAAAAAAAAACAAAAAAAAAAAATCGACTTACCTCATACCATCGAAACTGTCATCTGAACCATTTATTGTAAGTACGGGCGCTCGTGCATATGCTTTTGCCACCCGTCGATTACGTTCGAATACAATAACTTTGGCCCAAATTTCATCATCGATTTGTGTCCATTTGTCTAGTACTTCTTGTATATGCTCCTAAAAATAGAAATAAAAAAATTATTAGATTAGCTCATATATTTCATAAATATAATTGAAGCTGTATTATGATGGGGGGAAGCGACGCGCGTGTTTTTATCACGATTTTCGATCGATTGTCGATTTTATTGCAGTTCCGCCCCGATAAAATTGCGCTCTCCAATTGCAATTCACAACCAACAAACAAAAAACGATTTTTCAATGTAATGGATGAATGAAAATGAAAAATGTTAATTTCTTATGACCTTATTAAGAAATTTACTTATCGCAATCTCTAAATTCTGTAATTAGAGCACGAGATATTGAAATCGATTTTTTTTTTACTGTATTTTTCATCAAATCAATCAACCATAATGAAATTGAAACTGAACAGTGCCCTTGTAACCCGAAATTAAATTTGATCGATATTGGGCAATGAATACATATTTCCTAAAATACCTATAATTACATAGAGGTGTACCCAGCAGGTGATATCGATCGATTGGTCGATACATATGTATAAATACTAGGAAATTGTCATTAATTACATGTCTAATCGAAATTCGTGCACAATTACTATTAATTATAATTAATTAATTGGAAATTATTCGAGCGCACAAAAAATTTTGAAATATTATTTTGGTTTGGTTTTTTTTAAAATTTCATTTGTGCAATATTGGTTGCAATAATAAAATAAAATGTATATTGCATCGAAAGTGGTCGAATGTTTTATTATTATAAATTTTTTTTTTTTGGTTCAATACTTGACCTTTGTTAATCATCGACATAATAAGATGCTGTGAGGTTCTTACATACATAACTTTGAACACAAACGATTTGATTGAATACACACTGGTTAGTGGTTGGTTACCCATATAAGTGTTATTCTTCAAATTTTTTTTCATAACAAGTTAGTTTTGTTGCATTCAAAGGTGGAATATCGTAATTGATAGTAATTAGATTTAATTATATTCAATTTTTAATTAAATTTTAAAGGTCACTTTGGCTTCATAGTTTATTTTTAATTTTTTTTTGCTTAAGAATGTTAATTTGTGCTAAATATAGAATGAAGTGTACTCGTTATTGTGATTGATTGTGGTGGCTAGAAAAATTGTGAATTATTCACTCAAAGTTTAATATATATATTGTATAGCTGCCCGGTTATAAACTTAGCAATGATCAAAATTTGTACAGTATAGAATTTGAATCAGCCTTTAATTTGACCTGACTACAAATCTAGCCGAAATATTGTTAAATATTTAGGAAAAATTAAAACCTTATATAATGCCCCATAAAATTTTGAAACATTTTGCAAAATTAACGATATTTTCAAAATTTTGCCTATCAAAATTTTGAAATATTTAGAAAAAATTAAAATGTTTACAAATTCTCAAAAACTCATGATGGAGTATCAGAATTGTAAAATTTTCAGGAAAAATTAAAAAATTACCAAAATTCTGAAAAGCTCATAATGGTTGATATTTCAAAATTGGGAAAAAGTTTGGAAAAGTAAAAAGGTCTCAAAATTCTTCAAAACTCATGATGTTAAGTAAAGCCTACCAAAATTTTAAAATATTTTGAGAAATTAACAAAGTTCCAAAATTACCCAAAGCTCATGATGGTAGTCTATCAAAATTATAAAATATTTCAAACATTTAAGAGGTTCCAAAATTATGATGGTTGGTCTATTAAACAGAGATTAAGATGGTAAAGATTATGATGGTTGGTCTATTAAACATGCAAAATATTTTAAAAAGCTCATCATAGTAAGCTTTCCAAAATTGTGAAATATTTTAGAAAATTAAATGAGTTCTTAAAAAAACAAAAGCTCATAATGGTTGGTCTTTCAAAAATGTAAAATTTAAAAGCTTCCAAAATTCTTGAAAGCTCATTAAGTTTGGCCTGTTAAAAAATGTGAAATATTTTAGAAAACTAAAAAGGTTTTGAAATTCTTCAAAACTCATGATGGTAAGTAAAGCCTGCCTAAATTTCAAAATATTTTGAAAAATTAACAAAGTTCCAAAATTAGTCTATCAAAATTATAAAATATTTCAAACACTTAAGAAGTTCCAAAATCAACAAAGATTACGATAGTTAACCTATTAAAAATGTAAAATATTTTAAAAAGCTCATCATAGTAAGCTTTTCAAAATTGTGAAATATTTTAGAAAATTAAATGATTTCTTAAATTATCAAAAGCTCATAATGGTTGGTCTTGAAAGCTCATTAAGTTTAACCTGTCCAAAAATGTGAAATATTTTAGAAAACTAAAAAGGTTCCGAAATTCTTCAAAACTCATGATAGTAAATAAAAATTGTGGAATATAAAAATTGTGGAATATTTTTAAAAATTAAAGAAGGTCCAAAATTGTCAAAAGCTCATGATGGTAGCCTACCAAAATTGAGAAATTTTTGGAAAATTTAAGAAGTTTTTCAATTTTACAAAGCTTATTATGGTTTGCTTAATAAAAATGTGAAATATTTTCGTAAAATACAAAGCTTCCAATATACTAAAAAGCTCATAATGGTTTATCTTTTAAAATTGCGAAATATTTGGGAAAATTAGAAAGGTTGCAGAATTTCATAAAGCTTATTTTGGTAAGCTTATCAAAATTGTGAAATATTTAAAAAAAAATTAAAAATATTTCAAAATTTTTAAAAATTCATGAAGTCTATTAAAAAACCGTTAAATATTTAGCAAAATTAAAATTTTCCCAAATTCTCAAAAGCTAATGCAGCTTCCAAAATTGTCCTCAATAATTTATAATGTAAAATTGCTTTTTTGTGGACTTTGAAAAGTGTCCCCATCGAATATTTTAATCAATAACACAAATTTAAACTTCAGAATTTGGATTAATTTTAAGCATTTGTCATTTTAATATTTGCTGAATGAAATTCTAAAGGTACGTTTAAATTGAAATTTCAGTATATAAGTTGCTCAAAAAATTTAAAATATTGAAGCATAAAATTTTACTAAACAAATTTGTTATATGCTTTTAAGTGTTCCAAATTTTAAAAAATGTCAAGATCAAACTTGAATTTCAAAATTAGGAACAAATTTAATAATAAATTTCAAAATCTAATTTTGACAAGTAAGTAATTGGAAATTATTTGAATAAAAAATTTAATAAAATTCTGAAAGCTAACAGATTTTATTTAGGAAACCTACAAAAGGTTCATTTGGACGCAAGTGTACTATTTTTAAACCTAGTAAATTGACAGCGTTTCCATATAACTTACATCAAATTTAAAATTCAGAATTCAGTCAAATTCAAAATTTGCTTAAATTTGTATTCGTATTCAAACTCTTTCCGATTCGAAATGTTAAAGTTTATAATAGTAAAGGAAAAATTAAAATAGAAATCTGAAAATCATAAATTTTTTTACAAATTTTCACCTTAATTTTCTGAATTTGAATTTTGTAAATTTTTTTAACACTAAAGGTATAATTTTTGAATCGAAAAAAATTCAAACAAATTTTTATATTCAGAACAGAAATTATTTCATTTTAAATTTAAATCTAGGATGCTTAAAATATTTTTGAATTTTAAAGTTTTGAAAAAAAGAAGCTCAAAATTTCGAAATATTAAAGCAAAATTTTGATACAAGTGCCAAGAAATTTTGTTTTAGGTTTTCCAATTTTGAAAATTGTGAATATTAGATTTGAATTTTAGAATTAGGATCAAATCCAAAATTAACTAATAAATTTGGAAAAGAGTAATCGTTGTGCAAATGACATTTGATATATTTGATTTTGGCAAATAAGCTATCGGACATTTTTAAATAAAAATAAAATGTTAAATAAAATTCTGAAAGTTTTCAGATTTTATTTTGAAAACTTACAGAACAAAAAATACTTAGATTTGAGTTTATTGGACGCAATTTTAAATTGTTTAAACTTTGTTAATTGACAGCATTGCGTTCCCATATCTAAAGCTTCTTAATTATTTGCTTCTTAAATTTAAAATTTGTTCATAAATAGTGAACATCAAATTTCAAATTCTTGTTCTGTATTCCAACTCAACCATATTCAACATTTTAAAATCTATAGTAATAAAGAAAAAATAAAACTTAAAATCCGAAAATCATAGTCAATTTTCAGAATTTCGATTTATAAAATTTTTTAAAATTTTAAATTAAACCAAAATTTGAGTTTTTAATCGAAAAAATTTCGAATACATATCCTGAAGGTTTAATTAAAGATACAAATTAAAAAATATTAAATTGTGCCTAGGTTTCAAAATTTTAAAGAGATAGACTATTCCCGGAATTTCACAAAACTCACAGAATATTAAATAAAAAAGTTGTTGGTGAGGTTGTTGGTGAATGTAATTAGCTGAAAATTATTTTCGTACTTAAACTTTCGAAATTGATTCAATTTTTTTTAATTGATATTAACAAAATTCTAAAAAACTGTTAAATAGTTAGGAAAATTAAAGGAGTTCAAAAATTCTCAAAAGTTCATGACAGACCTATCAAAATTGTTCAAGATTATAGAAAATTAAAGAGGTTCAAAATTCTCAAATGCCAAAAGATGGTTAAGCCTTCCTAAATTTTGGAATATTCTGAAAAACTTGAATTACCTCAAATTCCCAGAAATTCATAATTCTATCTTAAATGTGAAATATTTTGGAAAATTAAAGAGGTTTCATAAATAACAGGAGGTGATACTTATTTGGAACGCGCAAATTTTTGTGAATTTAAAAAAATTAAATCTTAATCTTAAATTCTGAATGCTGGCAGATGTTATTCAGAAAATTCACAAAAGGTCCGTTTGGACGCAATTTTACAATTTTTAAACTTATTAAATTGAAAGCATTGTGTTGCCATTTCTTTACCTTTTTAATTAATGAAATATTTGACTTAAATGATAAACATGAAATTCAAAATTCACAATTCAGTTAAATTCAAAATTTGATAAAATTTGTATTCGTATTCAAACCCTTCCCGATTCGAAATTTTAAACACAAGTAAAGAAAAAACTAAAATCGAAATCTGAAAATCATAAAAAAAAATTTAAAATTTTCAAAATTTGAATTTTCTAAAATTTTTTAAATTTTTTTGTTAAATACGAAAGGTTAGATTTTTGTATCGAAAAAAAATTAAATACAAATTTGTAAATTCTAGATAATAATTAAAGATACAATTTTAAAAATATTAATATGCGGCTAGATTTCAAAATTATAAAAAATGACTTTCAGAATTTAACAAAAACAAAAAAGTTCAAAAAAATTTAAATTGACAAAATTTAATTCTGAAAACTTTGCATGTCAAACCAATTTTAAAAACATAGTCAACAATTTTCTCAAAATTTTAGGTATAACTAGTAACATTTAAATTCGAACTTTTAGAACTTGATGTCACCGAATTGTAAAACTCTGAAGTTAGGTTTTAAAAATTATTTAAGGAGAAAAATTTGAAAATATTCAGATTTTCAGTTTTGAATTTCAAAAAGATGTTAAATTTCAGATACTTATGATTTCAGATATTTATTAGAAATTTTAGATTGAATATTAACATCTAGTTTTATGAGGTAAAATTGACAAAAAATTTTCGGAATTAAAAAAAAAAATTTATAAAAAAAAAAATTTTTAATATTTTTAAAATTTTTAAAATTTTTAAAATATTACAAAATTTTAACGTCTTTGATCTTAAAATTTAAATTATTTTCGAAATTTTGAGTGCCTAGAAGATAACGTTTAAAGACCCATGAAACAATATCAGTTAAGGTATGGTGAAAATTTTAGAATCATGGCAATCTATGCTATGGCTTAGATTCATATTAAATAAAATGGCAAAAACCTTCAGAAAAGAAAATTAGAGTAGCCTACCTGGTCACGAACCCTAAGGTTTTGGAGCTAGGTTGAATTGGAATCTGTACGTCATCTTTAACAAAATTATAGTACTGAAAAAATCAGACGTTAAGATTGGGTTAAAGAGTGAACGAAAGTAATTGCTGTTTATGCTGCCAAACATGATTCACGCCTTTAATGACTTGAACATTTTCTAACTTTAAGAATTTAAAAACATTTCCAACAATTGGCAATTCTACGAAATATATTTTTAAAAATTCTAAAAATTTCGGTAAATCGGAGGGCAGAACACAATTTGACTTAAACAACTACATTAAAACCTATTGCACTCTATACAATAAATACAAAATCGACTTTTGTATACAAATATTAAGAGCTATCTTAATACACGATTTCTATAAAAGATCTCAGCACATCATACACGCACACAACATCTGATTAAAATATAAACTATAATTGAAACTGAAGTACCACATCTCTATATTTAAATAATGATAAGTTAGTTCAACATATATTATATACCATCAATAAAACAATAATCATCATCAATCATAATTTATGTATACGTGGTATGCTGTATGGTACAAAATAACAAAAAGGATATTTTCTCAGACTCAGATCGAATATGTAGATTAAAGTAGTTATTTTTATCTAATTTTCAACAAAATGATTAAAATTAAATATTTTTTTATTTTTATCTGACTGTTTGTGTGTGTGTACGCGTCTTTGTATCTATCTATCCAGTTGATTTGATTTTAATCTTATTTAATCTTAAATTTATTTTTAAGATTTAATTTTTTTTTATAGTTTCTTAATACGCGATGAAGATAAAATCTCTGTGTTCTATATCGTCGTCGTCGTTTTCTTTAATTTTTTAAATATGTTAACGCTTATATACCAAAAAAAAAAAAAAAAAAAAAGATACAAAACAAAAAAAACCGATTGGTGGTAGTGCGCGCACAGCGCGCAGATTGTTAGATAGATAGTTAAGAAAGATATATCTTCTTACCATTTTTTTTGTTTTGTTTTTGTTAATCATCAACCTTCTTTAATGATCAATAATTGAATGACATTCTCTATTTGTTTTTCTATTCGTACGTACGTATGTACCTTGCATATAAAAAACCACACCTTAACTAAATTCAATTTTTATGTGAGTTGCTTCTTCGTTTGCCTATTATTTTTTTCTACTTTGTCGACTTAATGATAATGATGATAACAAAACTGATGCTCAAGATGATTGAAAAAGACAATCAATTTTGTTAATAATGAAAGATATACAATTTTTTGCGTTGTGCACAAATTGATAAATTATAAAGTTATTTTAGTCGAGGAGTCAACTCTTATATATATATATAGCTTTATATATATATATATATATATATATATATATATATATATATATATATATATATATATATATATATACAGGGTGGGTTTTTTTAAAAAAATACCAGGCGTTTACCTCGGAACGGTACTAGATAGGAGAAAATTACTTCAAATAAATTTAGTTAAAGATTGAAGATTGAAGACCTTTAGTGGTGACCTTGAATGACCTTAAAACTCACTAATTTTGGAGATATAGAACAAAGTTACTTTTTTTTTTAAATCAGAACCTATAATTTTAAGTGATTTGTTATATTGAGCAATTAAAAGTAAATTATTTTTGCTCAATTAAAAATTGTTGAAAAGTGATTTCGAAAATTTAAGCAAAAAGTGATATTCACTAAAGCAAACGAATTTTCGCAAAGTTCTACAACTATAGTGTTCATTGTTATGACAAATAAAAATAGATAATCAATAGTTCTTTGATTTATTATGAAATTGTTTTTGGCAACAAATTGATGAAAATCCAAATATCATCGTTTCCTTTGAACAAACGGGCCAACGTTTAAGAGATACTTTATTGGAGCGTAAATTCACATTGAATGCGTTCCGTTGGAGTGTAAATACTTGGGCTGGAATAGTTGGATCTCGCTTAATTGGACTTTTTTTTTGATGGAACACTAAAATTTGTGAATTTTTGTAGTTAAAGATTTTGCCAATTTATCAGGAGATATTCCATTGCGAGGCAGACATAAAATTTGATTTTAGTTAGATGGTGCACTTTAATATTTTTAAAACACTGCAAACGTTAGCTGAACCCTTAAATAACAAATACATTTAAGACTGTAGAATATAAACAATTGCATACTAATCCAAAGAACTATTGATATTATCTATTTTTATTTTTTGTTGCAATGTAACTCTATAGAACTTTACAAAAATGTTTACTGAGCAAAAAGAACTCAGAAAAAAATCGTGATTTTCGAATTAAAAAAATCGAGTTTTAAATTAAAAAATGGTGAAATTCAAATAAAAACCACGTTAAAATAAAAGAAATCTTTTTAAGATTAAAAAATAATAGGTTTTTTCATTTCTGAAAAAGATTTTTGAATTATTTTTTTATTTAAAGTGGAGATATTTTTCGAAGAAAATGTCAAATTTAACAAAAGGAATTTTATTTCAAAAGTGCAATGTTTTATTTTCATTTTAAAAATGAAATAAGGCAAATTATATAAGGCAAATATAAATATAATTTTTTTTTAAATTTAATAACGGCCAATTTTTAATAAATTTGAATTGAAAAAAAAAATAATGTCTTTCTTTTCAACAAGTTTTTCCTTTTAAATAAAATAATCAAAACTTTTATTTATTTACTAAAAATATTTGTTTCAAAAACGTTCATTTTTAATTTCAAAAATGTGTGACATTTGCTTTACAATTAAAATTCTTTGAAGCAACTAGCAAAGCATTTAAATCAAAAATTTACTTTTTACTTCAAATGTTTCTCCTGTTAAAACAAATTTGTTTCAACATTTAAATAAAAAATAATTTATTTACATTAAAAATTTCACGTTTCTAAAACAAAATCATTTTCATTTTAAATTCAAATAACATTTTTTTAAAAAGAAAATTTTAGATTTTTGGTATACAAATTGAGATTCTTAATTAAATAAAATAAAAAAAATTTAATTAAAAAAAATTAAAAAACAAATTTTTAATTCTTCAATAATTTTTAAAACAAAAAGAAAATATTTTTTAAATTAAATAAAAATCGTTTTGGCAAAAAATCATGTCGCATTTCATTTGATTTTACGGAGTTTTTATTTAAATATGTTCTAATGCGATTTTCTATAGTAAAAAACAATTTCTTAAAAGTATATATTCTAATTTTTTAAAAACCTAATTTTGGCCTATATCTCCGAAACTAATCAGTTTCAAGGTCATTCAAGGTCACCACCTTGAATTCACCAGAATTCTCAAATTTTATTTGAAGTAATTTTCTTCTATCTAGCACTGTTCTCGAAATAAAAACATGGCATTTATAAAAAACGCACCATATATATATATATATATATATATATATATATATATATATATATATATATATATATATATATATAATATATATATATATATATATATATATATATATATATATATATATATATATATATATATATATTTATAGGGTGACACAAGAAAGTGACGGAAGACACTTGTTTTGACAAACTATCGATAATCTTATTCTATTGAAAACAATGAAAATTTCATAAGTAATTTAGCAGCATCACAACTAATTTTGCTGTTCATTTGAAATTGCTTTTGACTTTAGCGAAAAGGTCAGTGAAACATTTTTTTTACAGATCTTTATAATATGATCATTGCAGCGCAAAATGATGAAAGGATGTAGCTACCAATAATGACTGCTTAAGATTTCCAACGATTTAGTATGATTGATTTTTAATATGGTTGAATATGTTAGGTGTGACATCTACTTGGCTAACCTTTACTGGTAATCCAGAAATGTGCTTTAAGGGTTTTGAATGTTTTTAACCAATGACCATGCCATCGTTTACTTTATTTGTTGATAGTAATATATTACTCATGCGGTATCAGAGTCCAAAATATAAGGCACACAGCAATTGAAAGTTGCAAATGTAATTGTCGGCTTAAGCTTATTATAGAAAATTAAAATGTGATCTAAGGAATGCTAAGCTGAATAATTTAAATTACATATTTGTCAAATTATCAGATTTGCCTCGGTTGTTGTTGTCTGATAGACATAAATTTCGTTTTCGTCAATACTTTTTTTTACGAATAAAAATTTTTCTGTGCTTATATGATAAAAACGAATTTCTCAGCAAGCGATACATGCATAGAATTTTGTCGTATAAGGAAATTTTTCTGTAATTTTAATAAAACATTTGACAATTTAAAAAATTTTAAGTTTTGGCAAATGTTTTTGAAAACAAGTTTTAAACGATTTCTTATGCAAAATTAGCAATGTTCAATTTTTGATTTTTATCCCACGATAAAAAAATATGGCGGACCTTCAACCAATAAAAACCATTATAATTTATGTCTGTCTGCCTTTAATCGTTACTCTCGGATTTTTATTTATTTATTATATGTATTATATGTATTATATGTATTATATGTATTATATGTATTATATGTATTATATGTATTATATGTATTATATGTATTATATGTATTATATGTATTATATGTATTATATGTATTATATGTATTATATGTATTATATGTATTATATGTATTATATGTATTATATGTATTATATGTATTATATGTATTATATGTATTATATGTATTATATGTATTATATGTATTATATGTATTATATGTATTATATGTATTATATGTATTATATGTATTATATGTATTATATGTATTATATGTATTATATGTATTATATGTATTATATGTATTATATGTATTATATGTATTATATGTATTATATGTATTATATGTATTATATGTATTATATGTATTATATGTATTATATGTATTATATGTATTATATGTATTATATGTATTATATGTATTATATGTATTATATGTATTATATGTATTATATGTATTATATGTATTATATGTATTATATGTATTATATGTATTATATGTATTATATGTATTATATGTATTATATGTATTATATGTATTATATGTATTATATGTATTATATGTATTATATGTATTATATGTATTATATGTATTATATGTATTATATGTATTATATGTATTATATGTATTATATGTATTATATGTATTATATGTATTATATGTATTATATGTATTATATGTATTATATGTATGATATGTATTATATGTATTATATGTATTATATGTATTATATGTATTATATGTATTATATTTATTATATGTATTAAATGTATTATATGTATTATATGTATTATATGTATTATATGTATTATATGTATTATATGTATTATATGTATTATATGTATTATATGTATTATATGTATTATATGTATTATATGTATTATATGTATTATATGTACATTTTATCTAATTCTTCGATTTTTTTATATGTAACACGGGTGTACAGTAGTGTAATCAATAAATCAATTTCAAGAGTGCAAACACCCCGTTTATCTGCTATCAATTTTTTTTTTAAATATCCTCCTTCATCTTCTGAACTTATTGTACTTACTTAAAAGTCATCCTGTATATACCCGCAGAAAAAGATATATTTTCGAGAAAATCAATTAATTTAAATTTTACAATTTATGAAACTCTATACCACCATATAAGAAGAATAAGACAAGAAGTACCAAAACATAATGCGAAAAAAAATGATAAATTGGTAATTGTTGTTTATGTGTCTTATAAATATATTCGCGTACATTACATATACGATATGATTAATGGTCAGTTTGGCAATTTTTAAGGGTTGGCTTGATTTATATGCGACGAAATCGTTTTTAATCAGGTACACATATATACGTCAAATTAAAATGATCTGCATTACATTTTTTTTTGCTAAATTTTTATTTTGCTTTGCTAATCTAAAATATATATATATATAGATACTCACATACATAGGGTGATTAAACGTTTAAAATCTTTTGTAGCAGTTTATACGAGCGAACAAAGAAAGACAAATTAGTTTCGTATCGTAAAATGAAATAAAAAGTTTGAATTTTTTTTCACTTCTCGAATACTTAAATAAAAGAATTAGACCATAACATGAAATAACAACAACCACCACAATAATAATAATAGTTGGAAACATATTCAATTGTAACGAGAGAAATAAATCAGATTGAACAACAATATCATATACAAAATAACAAAAGTGAAAGGATTTTTCATTTTGTTGGAGCAAAAAAAAAAATTGTTACATGGCATCTAAATTATACGTATATATTGATTAGAAAACCACCTACATACATATACTCGTTTATATATAAATCGCGTGCCAATTATATAATTATTTATTCGATTAAAATTCAAAGTCACGTATAAATAAATTTTTACCCATGATCGTGTTGTCGTCGCCGACCGTCTTATAGAACTCTTTAATGTTCGCATCGAACGATCGAATTGTAATGATGATTGGCAAAATTAACTTTTGATCAGAATTAATTAACTCTATAGAATTAAAGGCGAACACCATCTGTGCAACCCTGTCACCGTATCTAATCTTTTTAAACGATCGTTATATGTACTCGCGATCGCGATAATTTAAAATCAATTTTACTAATCTAATCACAGTTTTTTTTTTGATATTTAATCTGCATTCGATCTGGACATCATCAAAATAATTATTTGGTAATCGTGATTAACGATTATAATCGGTGATCGGATATCGATCAATCAATCATTTTTTTTTTATAAAAGTTCTAACATTTTATTTGTTTTGCGTTTACGTGACCATAGTAACTAGATTCGGTGACTGATTGATTGGCATATTAGTTATAAAATGTTACCATAACAGTGGCGGTCATGTGTTATACAAAATGTTAGCTACTAGAAAAATGTGAGTCTTGAACCGGAACCACCTTTACAAACCATATGGCTCAAATGAAAATGAAAAACTGCAACTTAAATGTTTCTATCAATAAAAATCACTCAAATATATTTTTAAACAATTACTAGCATTTATAGTTTTTTGAATTGAAAAACGTTTGAATGATTTAAAATATTTTAAAATCACGTTTTTTGGAAATGTTTTTTGAGTGTTTTTTAATTGAGTGTTTTTTGAAATTTGTAAAATTCCACTCAAAACTAGTTTTTCTTTTACCAATAAACTAATTTACAATTTGCATTAAGGTATCATTGAGTTTTGTATCATTGTGAATAATGGACAATTATAAGTATAATGGACAATTATAAGTATAATTATTTTTTTGAGTAATTTTTAACCTTTTGCAATTGAGTCATTTTTAAATAGATAGATCATTCAAACGTGTATTTTAAGACTTAAAGTAACCCCATAACAAAAAAACATATCTTCAGTAAAGTATATTTCAATCTTCTGAGATTTCTGCAAAATTTCACTCAAACTTTGTCGTTTGAGCAGCAATTTATAAATGAATTTCCACTCAATTTTTAAAAAAAAAGTGAATTAACTTTAAATTGATATTTTAAATAATTTTTTATTTATTAGATATTTTGAAACAATTAAGTTACATTTAAAAAATTTTATAAAATCACTCAATTTAAAAAAATAATGTTTTTTTAAATAATTTGTTTATTTATTTTAAATTTAATGCAAAAAAATTCGGATTGTTCAAATAAATGGTTTCCAACAAATATTTAAATTAAGCGTGATAATTCTACTCAATTTACCTTTCCACTCAACTTCCAACTAGAAATTTCATATTCGATAAATATAAATAAACCTAACACAGCTTAAAGTAACTCAATTCTGCCGTATAACTGTTAGTGTTGTTTGAGTTAAAATTGGGCAGTTTATATTTTCACTCAATTATATTAAATTATTTAATACATAATATCCAATTTCCAAAACTAAGTGTATTTTTAACAAATTAAAAAACACAAAATCAATCCCTAAACCATCACTTAATCAATTAGTTGGACTTAATTGAGTGATTTGTATAGTATTGGATTGATAAAAGAATAAAGTGTATTTTTAAAATTCCACTCAAAACGAGTATTCCGTCTAAAACAATACATTTATTTAAAAACTAAATATTGTATCATTGAGTTTTGAGTTTGAGTGAAACTATTCTGATAGTGACTAATAATAGTCTATAATAGTCTTTCTCATAACCTTAGTTAAATTTTTTAAGTTAAATAAGAAAAGCATACCCGTTCTGCAATTTTTCCATGACTCTAATGCAAATGTAAACATATAGTTAAAATGTTCCTACTACTAAAAATCACTCAAATATTTGTTATCACTTAATTATTTGAAAAAGTTAAATATTTCATGATAATATTTTAAACCAACTAAATAAACCATTAAGTCACATTTACAAATCACTCACTTTAAAAAACATTAATGCCTTAAACTATAAGTTTGTCCTAAAAAATCATTATGGTTCGACTCCTTAAAATCACATAAATATTACTAACTTGCAGTTTTGAGAAAATAGAGGAATACTTTAATATTTTGGATTAATAAAAGAATATAGCTAATTTTAAAAATATCACTCAAAACGAGGGAAGTTTGCATTCAGTTTTACCTTCGATTTGAGTTAAATTTGAAAAATAATGAGTACGCAGCTAATAAATAGTAAACCAATTGCGGCAGTTAAAATTTTTTAAATTTGTTCAGAATTTTGCTAAATTTCACTCAACTTAATCAAAACTGAATTTGTTATATCTAATTGATACAGCTGATACATTAGTGCTATTGAATCTAAATACTAAGCTAGAACGAAGCATAGTTTCGTTTGAATAGAATTTAGATATTAATTTTCACTCAATTATTTGAAAATTATTGATTAAATATTTTAAATAAATTTTAATATATTACATATTTTGAAACAATAAAGTCCTATTTTAATAATATCATTGATTTAAAAGATAAAATAATTTTTAAAACAAATTTTAAATTCATTCTAAATTTATTGATTTTCGTAAAATCACTCAAAAGTTATTATAACATTTTTGTAATTTTTTGAAAAATTGAGTGGTATTTACTTAAATATCTTGGGTTAATAAAAAGATAAAGTAAATTGAAACCTTTCTACTTAAGTAACATTTTTATTGAAATGGTACCAAATATAAAATATGATAATTTTTACTTAATTCACAATTTTCACTCAACTTCAAAAAATAAATTTGGTATTCATTAAATATAAAAAAAAATAAACAGATCTTTAAATTATTCAATACTGCATTAGGACTATTGATGTAGTTTAAGTGAAAATTGAGCAGAATATTTTCACTCAATTTTTTAAATTAATTAATATTTTATATTAAAATTTGAAATTAAACTTATCAAACCTTGAAATCATATTGAACAAGTTTTATTAAATAATTTGGTTTCTAAAACTGAGTATAAGAGATTAAGGTAAATTTTAAAAATTCCACTCAAAACTAGTATTCATTTTAATAATAAAATTATTTACAAACTTAATATTGTATCATCGAGTTTTGAATCTGAGTGAAATTATTTCTGTGGCTGATGGAAAGTTATAAGGTTTGAGTGAAAGTATTTAATTTTCACTCAACAAATTTTGACAACTCACAAAAGTTAATTTTAACATTTTATCATTTGGTTTAGATTTAATTAGCAATCATGTGTATCACTGTATGAGTGAAATTTGAAGATATTCTATTTCACTCAATTTATAGTAACTAAATGGATTAAAATTTTGTGTAGAAACTAAAAACCCCACTCACTACTAATATAAAAATTTATTAAGGTTTTGTTTTAATTAGTGGTTTTTAAATGTTTAAAAGTAATTAGAGAATAAAATTAATTTTACAAATTCCACTCAAAACGAGTATTATTTTACCAATAAATTTATTCGCAAACTAAATATTGTATCATTGAGTTTTGAGTTTGACTAAAATTATTTCAAGTTAAAAAAGATAAGATACAAGACATGTTAGTACATTTTAGTACTGCAGCTACCACTACCTTCAATACTGTTTGAGTGAAAATTTTCAATCAATGTTCACTCAACTAATTTTGACAATCATCAAAGATCGTTTAAACATTTGAACATTTAGTTTAGATTTAATGAAGAACGATGAGTTACAAATATGAGTGAAATTTTAAAATATCCTGTTTCACTCAATTTTGAAAAGCTTTAATGATTTGTGGGTTATTGTTTTAATGAAGACAAAAAAACATTTTTGAGTCAATGAGTAAGATCAACTGATCTCATTAAAATTTATCTATAAATATCTTGTCTTTTAAATCAACTCAACAAATTTAAAGTTCAATAAAATTATCTGCAAGGTAGTTTGAGTTCTTAACGATCTTTATAAAGGTCACTATAGTGTTTTTGGTAGAAGCATGGTTTTGATCAGTCAGAAACTATTTTGTTGTTAACAAAATGATTTTAGTGATCTTGACTACATTTAAAAATTGAAAGATACTCGATCGACATACTTATTGAATTCTTATCATAAAGGATAACGATCAATCGATCTGTAAATTATTTATTTAGATTTTATCTGATCGTCGATCGCAAATTTTGAAATTAGAAAACACACTTAATAAATTAAAATAAGATCAGAGTTCAAGAAACATTATAATATATTTTATGTTGATCATCGATTGATCAATTGATTGAAAGCGAGTTCGATAATATCAATGATCGGTATTAAATTTAATTGTTTATAAATCGACGATCGTGAAATAATTTTTAGTTATAACGACCAAAAAACGATGATCGTTTCAATATCGATCATTCAATCAAAATTTATTCGAAAAATGTCGACTCAAAAATGAAATATTATTGTTCCGGATTATAAAAAAAAAAATGTTAACATCAAAAATGCAATGATAAGTGCATAACCAGTTTTAGTGAAATAACAAAAAAAAAAAAAACTAAAAACAAAAAAAAAGTTTTTTAATTATTTTTAAGAAAGCGCGAAGGTTATTTTTGATATTTTGGTAATTTAACATGTCTGCGTCGACCAACCTGTTTCGTATAAATTAAGTGTAGCACGCATTATATAGTCACCATGCAGTGATCATATGTTAAAATATACCCGTTGAACAGGTATGCTCGACGATCAATGTCGTTTGGTATGTTTCGACCGTCGCATATACATATATATGGTCACACGACGATATATACATAAA
Organism: Tipula confusa; assembly: GCA_963556175.1. Lineage (NCBI taxonomy): Eukaryota > Metazoa > Arthropoda > Insecta > Diptera > Tipulidae > Tipula > Tipula confusa. The sequence continues at coordinate 101,245,048 of OY744477.1, read as the reverse complement.
ATTATGAAATGCAAGGTCGTATTCTAATTACACGGTATAATTTCGTGTATATGCGCGTATATGATTACTCCATATCCTCGGAATTTTCACATCATATTTTTTATGACAGCGAAATCTCATCTTAAGCAAATTTCGTTGTTGTTATATTATTACTGTTATTGTTGTTGTTGTTGTTGTAATTCATCTTTAAAGTGCTTATGCGCGATGATGAATTACGATCGTTTTCTTATTATTTATGATTGCCTATTCTTCTTAGTTGCTTTTTTACATTTTTGAGAACTTTTTTTTTTTTTACTGTGTTACAAATTAACGATCATTTTTGTTGCTGTTTGGTTTTTTTTTTTCGATTTAAGACGAAAGAAATTTCTATGTAATTTGTTGAATTAAGAAAGATTCCTGTGTGCATATATGTTCGGTGGTTTAATTCATTCATTTTTTTGGAATTTTATAAATATTGAAAATGAAATCCAATGTGGCGTACTGCATACTTATATGAGAGACATCGTCGTCGTTTGGCTTAACAAATAACAATTGTGTGAAATTTTTTTTTTTCAGTATTTAAGTTTAGCTAACTCTTTTTTAATATACAATTTGGTTATATACAAAAAAAAATACTATACGAATACAAATAAACAGCGCAGCGAAAGTAGGTCAATCCATTTTAGTTTCTTTTTAATAATTTAATTTAGTTTTAAGTTTTATTCGTTAAAAAAAAAAATTAAATTAAAAAACATAACCAAATAAATCAACTTCGCGTAACGTATACGGTTAGACGTCGTCCACGGTAGTGTATCTTGTACGTTTAAATATTTGATTTGAAAAATTTATGTTATGGTTCAATGAGCTTTTCGACGATAATATATCGAACACAAGCAAAAACCACAAAAAATAAATTTAATTCAAGAAGCAGGAAAATACTCTGTATCACATCAATTGTAATCATAAAATCATGTCACGATAAAAGATAACAAATAAAAAAATGATTGCGGAATTTAATGGAACAAAAAAAAATGTGAGATTCAAGTTTGATTTGTGTGCTGCGGCGTTCAACCTGTGTGCATATGTAGCAGCAGCAAAAGAGACGGATGAATGAATTTTTTACAAATGTATGATGAATTTATAATGAGAATATTGACATTTTTATTACATCCACAATACATTTAACATATTTACATAACTATAGCATTTAAGCATTTTGTGGAGGATCAATCAATTTATGGACGTTTCTATATAAAATTTATAACAAATCGTCGCTTTATTTATTTATCAAGGAAACGTCTTCAAGATCTGTTTAATTTATTATTATTACTATTATTTATAAACTTTGTTACAATGAACAAAATTTAAAATCAAACTGTTTTAAAAATTCTGCTACATACACTAAATTATATAATCGGCGTGATTCACTTGAATATAGTCACCGCATGCCCCAGCGGTGGGTAAATATCATATGTGTGCTAAATCGAACACAATCGATTTTAAAAACTCTTTATCATGTCGATGTTAATAAAATGTTTTTTAAATATATCATTAAATATGTCTAAATGTGATATACTGGTACGAGAGTGACCAAGGGAGTTAGGTTTCTACGAATTACACAAAAAATTGTCTTATTTTGGCAACATTCTTCCAAATATAACTTTACGGGTATTATATTCAAATTATACAATGTCTGAGTGAAAAATTAAAACACTCAAAAATATTAGTCCTAATATTTGAACTAATATATAAAACAATTGGCATTTGAAGTTAAGTGATTTTTGTGAAATATTTTTCAAAACTTCTTTCCAAATGCAATAGTAGTTTGAGTGAAATTTAACTAGTAAATCTTTCAAAGATAAAATACTGAGTAATTATTGTAGAAAATAACTCTGATCTTTTGAAAATAGATTAACAGGTTGAAAACAAATTCACACTTTAATTTGAGTGATATTAACCATTTTTTGCAGTTTATTAAATATACTCAAAATATTGAACAATTTAAATTGCAACTACCAAATGTGCGAATTTAAATCTACTGCGTAACTTTTAAAATTTGAGTGGAAAATGTATATATTGTATATTGGTTATATTGTATATTGATGTCCACTTAAAACCTATTTTTGAGTGGACATTTTGAATTTTAACTATTTGGTAACATTAGACTCAAGTTAAACTTGTTGAGTGAAATTTAATTTTTTTTTGAGTGAAATGTTTTAAGTAAATTTTTTAACGATTTAGCACTGTGCTTAATCTAACTTGTAACCATTTAAGTAACCACCCATCACAACACTCAAATTGATTAAATTGGTTAAATAAAATTGACTCAAACACAAAAATTTAAGAGTACAATTAAAATTATAAATATTTGTGAAACTATTACTTAAATCAAGATTTGAGAGTAAATTTTACAGTTAAATTAAATCGCCATAAAATAGGGAAATGCATAATTTAGATTATGGTAAAATGGTCGAAAAAATATTGAGTGAAATTTATCAAATTCAAATTGAAATGTAAGTTAAATGAAATATTAATTGCGACTCAAATATTATCACTATTATCTAAAAATATTAAATTTGAGTGTTTTTTAAATTGAGTGAAATTTAAAATTTAATAAAAATTTGAGTGGAACACAAATTTCGTGCTTGAGTATAATTTTGAATTAAACTAGGTTACGCTGAAACTAAAGTTGTGACAATTTTGTGACCTATTAGTTTGAGTGAAATTTCACTCAAACTAATAGGTCACAAAAACACAATTCACGAGTCAAATAACTTTGAGAAACTGTTTCGGTAATGTAGAACCAATAATATGGTTTGATATGATATAACCTAAAGTTTGACTGGATTTTAAATAATAAATTAAAATAAGCCCTAATCAAATTTCACTCAAACACACAAGATTATTATAGTTTTGAATAATAATAAACGAGTAGTTTTGGTTTTAAATTTAAGTGAGAAATTTTAAGTTAACTGATTAAGTGAAATATATATTTTCTTGAGTGAAATATTTTGAAATGTATTAAAATCTATAACATTTACCATCACATGGTATAGTAACAATAAATTTGATTGAAACTTATTAATTAATATTAATGAGCCAAATGTAAATTATTAAAAATAAAATTATTTCTAAAAGACTAAATTTTATATTTTGAGTGAGATTCTTTAATAAACTAGCATTTCATAGAAAACAGCCGAAGCATTAGGCTGGAGTGTTTGGCGCTCCTTAACTAAAATGGAGTCAAAACAGGAAGTTAGAAAATTGACAGTTACCTCAAATTATATCCTCCTACCCAAGAGTGTGAAGTGATCTACAAACACTACACGCACCGAGAAAGAGTTTATGTCGTGTGGTAACCAATTTTCAAAGATCGTCCTGCCTTGAGGAGTTATATTTAGGCATCAAGACCTTACAGTTTTTAGCAGAAGAGGAAGGTCACAAATTTCCTGTGAGAAGTATGGTTCTACGACCTAACTTTTACGTTGACAATATAATGGTCGGTTCAAATTCAGTATCTGATATATTAATATACTGCAACTACTACCAATCATATTGGAACAGGATGAATTAAAAAACTAATCATATTTCCTCGATCGAGGACGAGCCATTTGATGAAATATAACAGCAACATCGTGAGCAGTTTTTGATAATAGACGACAATAAAGTTGTAAACATATCACGAATAATACATATTGAGTATTTATTGAAATTTGAGTGGTACATTTTTGCTTGCCACTTATCAACTTATGCTTTAGATAGTTTTATGCATATATATTTGCAGTGCAATAACTTTGCAAACTTGTTAATTAATTTTGAACCAATAATATTGATTACAAACTAAGTTGGATTAGGAATTTCGTGAGATTCAATATAACCTAAAGTTTGAGTGAAATTTAAAAAATATCATATATTAAAATAATATAGCAAATTGATTAATAAAATTTCACTCTAACACACAAAATTGGTATTATTTTTTATTAAGAAATAATAGTTTTGGTTTCACTTAAAATCTAACTTTGAGTGAAAAATTTTAAATTTAAACAATTTGGTAAATTAGTAACCATCTTCTTTTGAGTGAAATTTAAAATATAAAAATATTTGAATAACTTAAATTTATTTTTTTTAGTGAAACATTTTGAGTAAATTAGGTTTGGATAAAACTCATGCTATGACTAACTAGTTTGAGTGGAATTTTAATTAAAAATATCAATGAATCGAAAGAGGATTGATTTAAAGAATGTTGTTCAAACCATCTTTATGTCCAAAATTTAAATTAAATTGTATTCATTAACTACTTATAGTTTATGGTTTGTTCAATTTTGAGTAAAGTTTAAATACAACAAGACACTAAACAAATTAATAATCAAATTTCACTCAAACACACAATTGTATTAGAAAAAATTTTCATTAGAAAAATTTGTTTATAAGAAATAATATCATTTTGGTTTCAGTGACAAACCTAAATTTGAGTGAAAAATTTAATTTAAATATTAGGTAAATTTAGATCCGATACACAAATTATTATTTGTTACTTAGAGCTCACGAAAGAAAACCTAAAAAAAGTCGAGATCTACTTAATTGTTAAACTTTTTGAGTGAAACTTTTTTGAGTAAAATATTTTGATATTCTCTATATTTTAACTGGTTGACACTGATTTATAACCTTAATAGTTAATAATCAATGAAATAAATGTGAATTATTAAAAATGAAGTATTACAATTAATCGTAAAATTGTTTCAAATAGACTCTAAATTTAAATTTTATATTTTGAGTGGGATTATTGGTAGTAGTATATATTGGTATATTGGTATATAGTTCCAAACTGATTGTATAAATCTATTGATTAGATAAGATAAAGAAGTTTGAGCGAAATTTCTTAAGCGATAATTGAATTTCACTCAAACACATGAAGTATTTGTAAGTCATTTTTGAGTAAACTTAATCGCCTTAAAATAGGAAAATGCATAATTCAAGTTATTGTAAAATATTATACTAAGCGAAAAAAATAATGAGTGAAATTCACAATTAAATCCAAATTGAAATGTTCTTAATTATAGTTCCAATCAAATGTCAATTCTGATTTAAATATTATCACTATTATGTAAAACGATGGAGATTGAGTGGTATATATGTTTTTTAATATGTTTAAATGAATTTTCTTTTTTACTGAAATATTTGGAGTATATTGGGTTTTGGTTAAACTAAAATAGTGACTAAAACGAGACCAATTAATTGGAGTGAAATATTATTATAACTTTTGTTTTTCAAAATGTAATAGAAATTTGAGAGAAATTTCACTTACTTTGACCTTTTTAAAATACATTTCATGGGTGCAATCTCATTAAATATTTAATTTGAGTGAAATTAATAAACTTATCTTTAAAAGGGTTTTAAAATATAATCAAAATAAAAATTTTGAATTGCAACAACCAAAGGGAGAATGCAAATAAAATGAGTAATTTTTGAAATTAGAGTGACAAATTTCCTTAATTTTGAGTGAACAATTAAAAGTTTTAATCTATTTGGTAAATTAAGACCCAAAAAAAAAATATTATTTGACACTTAGACCTAGAGCTCACAAAAAACTAAAACGAGTAATTTTAAGTGTTTCTTTTTTAAATAATGAGGTTACATTTTTTGAGTGAAATGTACCATAGTTTGGAAGATCTACCATCATATAGTAGTGACAATTAATTTGAGTGAATCTTATTAATTAATCACAAGGAGCCGAATGCGAATTATTTAAGTGTAAGTATCAAAATCAATCGTAAAACGGTTAAAAGTAGAATGGCAAACTATTTTGCAAACTTGAAATACCTTTTGAGTGAAATATTTGAGTGAAATTTAACTTTTAAATATCAGGGAAATTGATTTAAAGAAGATTGGTCAAATAAAATATTTCCAAGTCGTCCTTAAACTAAAAATTTGAGTGGAATTTAAAGGCATTTAAATGACTGGTTTTTGGTAAAGTTTGGATAATAAAAGCAAGATTTAATTCTTTTGATTTAATTAAAAAAAAAAAAGTTAGTCAATATGATCGTACAAATGAAAAATTAACATGATGCAAACGTTAAGATTTAGTTTCCTGCACAAATACAATATGGCAACCCCATTTTATTATATTTTATACTAAACAAACCCAAGTGTCAATAAACACAATTCAAAAACCTTAATGATTACAATCTTTGTGTGTTGTGTTGTTCTGCTATAAAGGTTAGTTAAATAAACATAATTTTTTTGTATACACAAGTAATATACAACCTTGCAAGCAATCAAATTAAAAAATTTAACACAAGACTTTTATTATAATTCCAACAAAATCACCTCTCTCTCTGCTAACATATTTTTCATCTTATTCATTAAACAAAAAAAAAGTAAAAACAAAAAGCCAAGAAAATTGTTAATTCAATTGTTTGTAAATTAGTTAAGAGCGCAAGCATGGTAACAAAAACACTATACAAAATTAATTAAAATTAACAAAAATGTAGGAAGTCGCTATATAGTATTTTGTATCGAAACCGTCATTTGATGGTAAAAAAAAAATGTTGGAGGCATGCTTCTACTACTACTTTAATACACTTTGGTGACTAAAATCGGAAATTTAATTTTATTTATTTATACGCGAGACAGGAAACTATGTATACCGTGCGATTTACGATTACTCATCGATCGATCGATCGTTTATTGTAGATATATGACATTTTTATTTATGTTGTAGGTAACGAAATTATCTTGTTATAAATACATAATTTGCGAACATGTTGTGCACCAAATAATTTTCATTCCAACTCGTCCTTCGATGTTGTGTACATGATAATATTATTTTTTTTATGTTTTCCATAAAACAAAGATGTAACAATAATTATTATGATCACTACTTGATCATGTTTATCTTGTGAACATGCAATTTTCATTTTCATTTTTTTTTTATAATTTTTGTGTTCCGCGAACCTTTTATGAATTTAAATTATTTTAAAATTAAAATAATAAAAAAAAAAATCATGAAAATTTGATTTAAATACAAACGTAAAGGTTTCTATACTAAATAATATAACCTTCAAAAGGTTCGCAAGATTTAAATTGGTTTTCTCACCCTTCGTGTGCGGTATTTGACTATGCTACCTCTAAACAAATTTATAAATTTACGTGCGAGTCGCACTTAATTTTTAAACCGAATTATAGCTGAACAACTTATTTTTTTTTACTTGTCAAGGTTCTTGAAACTCTTAAGTCTGTCATTTTTATGTCGCGTCAATTTTTTTATCGCGCACATAATACTTTGCTATTCGCGCCGTAATCTAATCATACAGAGAAACGAACATAAACCAGGAAATACTATAACTCATTTTTCTGCCATCGTTTGACTCGAAGACCTAAGCATATAAATGTATACAGTAGATAATCGCGTTTTAATATGTCAAATTTGTTACATTGTATCGCGATAACCTTTTTTTTTAGTTCTAAAGGAATTATAATGATCCCCACGAAGTAATTTTTTATACACAGATACACACTCACATCATAGAACATAAAACTTAATTTTCTATTTTTAAAGAGATGAGTTATACTGTGTTTTAGTTAGATTGCGATCTGCAAAAGACAAATCGTAAAAGCGCTAGATTTAATGAGGTGGAACTAAAATTTTTTAAAAGCAAATCGAGATGTGGGTGTGGAGTATATAATTTTGACGCCAAATTAAATTTTAAATTTTAATTCGCGTTTATTGACCCAAAATGACGAAGTTCCCCGTCACTATATAATATTATCTTAAATTTGAATCATTGAACCTCCCAGCAGGTGTTTATCATATTCAGCGGAAGTTAGCCAAATTCTCGGCTGTATACATAAACAAAAAATCCAGGATCGATTTTTTGGTTCAATTAAAATGAATAAAACCAAAAGAAATTATTGAATTTAAATTATATTGCAGATGATAAAATATACGAAAATATATAATTTGCTTCATCATTGTATATTCTGGTCGTATATATGTACCGGCTGAACCTTCAATTATCTATATACATTTTGATGTTGTATATTTTGATTCTCTTTTTGCCCTCTATCTACCGATAATAACACCAAAAAAAATTGGTTTTTCTTATTTTGGTTCTAACGTTAAATTGTTTATTACCAAAAATGCAATTGTTGTTTATATAAAATTGTGTGCGATCATGATGAGATCACCTGAATGCATCTATATATAAAGCTGCTAAAATATGTAATTATACCGGGCGTTCAACAATAGCGGTCATTAATATTATTGCAATAACGTACCAACCAAATATATATCTAATATTGATGCAAAGGTTAATGATCTGTGATTAGAATATGATTAATGGCGCTAAATCTATAGACAAGTCATGGTTCCTGTATATCCGCTTTGACCGCTAACTAACGATTTTCTAATTAAATTTATCACACGGTACTTGCATGTTTATGCATTTGAACGCCAAAGAAAGTTTTTCCCAATTATTGCTAATTTTTAAAAATTTTCTTATCTCATTCTGGTCTCTTACCTGAAATTATATAAAAAAAACATATGTCAGTTAATCATTTACATTAAAGTTAGTGAAAGTTGTATGAATACGATCTTTTTTACTTTAGTAGATCTTCTTTAAATTTTTATTAAAACAAATGTACATCGCTAAATCTTTATGTGCATCAAATTAAAATTCACTAAAGTAATTTTTAGTTTCCATATAAAAATGTAGGTGAAAATTTAAATTTAAAAATTTGATATCAACTCTTTTGATTTTAGTGTAAAATTATATTATTATATTATTATATTATTATATTATTATATTATTATATTATTATATTATTATATTATTATATTATTATATTATTATATTATTATATTATTATATTATTATATTATTATATTATTATATTATTATATTATTATATTATTATATTATTATATTATTATATTATTATATTATTATATTATTATATTATTATATTATTATATTATTATATTATTATATTATTATATTATTATATTATTATATTATTATATTATTATATTATTATATTATTATATTATTATATTATTATATTATTATATTATTATATTATTATATTATTATATTATTATATTATTATATTATTATATTATTATATTATTATATTATTATATTATTATATTATTATATTATTATATTATTATATTATTATATTATTATATTATTATATTATTATATTATTATATTATTATATTATTATATTATTATATTATTATATTATTATATTATTATATTATTATATTATTATATTATTATATTATTATATTATTATATTATTATATTATTATATTATTATATTATTATATTATTATATTATTATATTATTATATTATTATATTATTATATTATTATATTATTATATTATTATATTATTATATTATTATATTATTATATTATTATATTATTATATTATTTTATTATTATATTATTATATTATTATATTATAAAATAATATAACATGTGGCTAAAAGTAAGATCAAAAATTATAGGATTGTTATTAGCGCTGACAAAAACCGGACTGCATATATCATCCAGGACAGTATAACGTACAAGCGGCTAACGAGATAACCGTGTTACTGGTCCTAGGAATGTGATAAAAGCGATACTCATTTATTTATTACCAATGCCACGAATCCTATACGAGACATGGAATTATTTGCGAGATTTTTGAAGATTACAAATCGCACAACATGACTTTATCTCTAGGAGTTTTTATTTAAAGTTGAAATACCTCATTTATAAGGACCAAAATGTGGCTTGCCTCATGCACATATCCTTTGTGGTTGGAAGCAAAAATTAAGCCCAATGAAATGGATAGAATTACCGTCGCCACATTACTAGACTCTGAAGTTGAGTTTTCTCTTCATCAAAATGTCAAAAGTCACATGATTCACGACCCATGTAGATTTTTGAAGACAAACTTATCTTGCATAAAAGAAGGTGCTCAAAAAACTTTGTCAGCGAAACTGAAAGCACAAATAAAGATGTATATTCATCATATCGCTTCCAATCACCCACTGAGGGTAAATTAACTTGCATGGTGTATATAAACATACCCCAGACAGAAGAAGTTAATAATAGAGGAAGCCAGTTTCAGCGACAATCACAGTCAAATAAGACATTTGTCCGCTGTTATGTTGGTATTCGGTGGATTTTCGAAGCCACTGGAGTAATGGGACAAATATCATCATTATCTGTCAAAAGTTTTCTTACGGGTTTAAGACTTAACTTATGCGACAATATTGCGGAAACAGGGGAACTTTGGTAACTTTTTAAATCTTTACTTAATAAGTGAACTTATTAAACATTATTGTTTGGACCCTACAACAGCTGATTGATGATTTTTACATGAATTGTGAGTATTCTGCTGAATTTAAGTTCAGGCACGATGACTGATATGGTTAGTGACGTGTTCAGATGTTCACGCCTGATTTTTCTTGATGCTCCTAGTGGGACTGAAACAACTTAACCTTATACAGTTATTTTGGCAGAACTGAGAAGACAAAGAAACCTGATGGCTTAGTGACAAAATAGAGCAACAAACAACATGTTTAAGATCTCGATAGACTTAGACAGCAACAAAGCTCCTAAGTGTACAGTATCACGCAATACCGATCTTTAAATCGAGCCTACAGGATTTTATTTTTTAAGACAAAGTTCTAATTTGAGATGAATTCCGATCAAAGTTAAGGCGGTTAAAATGATTTCGCTGAAAGTTTGCGAAGGAACTTTACCAGAAGAGAATAACCAAGTAAATTTGTAAAAGTTCTAAAAATTACCAATCGAGTGCAATCACCGAAATTATGCACAAAACGGATGCAACTGCTAAATGCAACTGGCATTGATCTTAGAACAAGCTGTTTCTCGCACAATCAACATACGGACATTAACTAGCTTATCAAATATTTAAATATATAAATAAATTTGAAAATTCGTTTAAAAAACTTAAAATTCGGTAAAAATTTTAAAAGATTTTTTGTGAATTTTTCGCTTAGAAATTTTGAATGCAAGATTTTTTGATGATTTAAAATATTTCATAATTTCATCAAATTTTAAATTTAAAAAAATTTAAAATTTTAGAACCTTTAATTTCAAAATACAGATTTTAATTGTTGCCACTAAACTTCCTAAAAATCCTAAAATTTCAGTAATAATTTAGTAAAATTAGTCAAGTTAAAAATTAAGAAAAAATATTTTTATTTAATTTTTAAAATTTGCAAAGTATTTTTTAAATTTAACAAATTTTAATTACATTTTAAAATTTTATATCGCGCACTTGTGGTATTTAAAACATTTATTAGTTTCATTGAAATTTAAAATTAATAAATTTAAAATTTTCAAAAATTAATGTTTGATTTTGTTTAAAATTTTATAAAATTTACTAATAGTTACCATACTTAAAAAGAAAATTTACAATTTAAAAAAATAAATTATTTTAATATGTAAATAATTTTAAAAATTCTTTAAAAAAGTTAAAAGGTTGATAAAAATGTTAAAAGGTTTCTTGTTAAACTTAGGTTTAATAGAATTTAAATGCAAATTTTAAAAATTTAAGAAATTAATTTTTTGTTGATTTTAAATATTTCATAGTCTAATCAAATTTGGAAATTGGAAAATGAAATTTAGAAATTTTAAAATTTTTAATAATTTGAAAATATTATTTTTAACGAAATTTTCAAAATACAGATTTTATATATTAACTCTTAATATTAAATTTATAAAAATTCAATAAAACTTGTCAAAACAAGTTAAAAATTAAAAAGAAAAAATTCTTATTTAATTTTTTAAATTTCCCCAAAAACTGACATTATTTTATTTTTTAAAGTTAACAATTTATAAGAATTTATTGTTAAAATTCTTAAAACTCTAAAAACCTTTTAAAATTTTATATCGCGCACTTCACAAAAATTAGTAAATTAAATTAAATTTTAAAATTTTAAATTTTTAATAATTAATATTTAGCTTTGTTAAAATTATACAAATTATTGATCTTTTTTACAGTTTAAAGAAATTTAAACTGTAGACAAAAGAAGTTAATAATATCTAGAAGAGGAAGCCAGTTTTAGCAACAGTCACCACAGTCAAATGAGACAATTGTCAGCTGTCCTGTGGGTATTCTGGGGATTTTGCAATCCACTAGAGTAATGGGATACATATTACCATTATCTTTTAGATGGTTTCTTAAGAACTTTAAAACGTAAGTCATCCAATGATATTGCGGAAACAGATGGGCGCGTTTACTATAGCTGTCTTTTTTCACTTTAAGACGTGGTCTTCGTGGGTATACCACCTAACAAATTATATTTTAGGCACGGTGACTGACATGGTTAAAGACCATGACCAGAAATTTATGCTTGTATTTTCTGAAGACAAGGAAAAGCCCACACGATGGTTAAGCTCCCTTAGGCAGCAATGAAGCTCATATGTGTGCAGTGTAACGTAAAATCGATCTTTGAATCGAGCCTACAAGAGTTTCCGAGAAATAACCAGGTTATAAATAAACAGGGATGTTAGGTGGGAGAGACGCAGCGATGTAACGCGGGCTATATTTATAACACGTATACAGCACTTATTGTCATATTTTGAATATACAATTTTTTGTTGATTTAAAATATTTCATAATTTCATCAAATTTTGAATTTAAAAAATGAAATTTTAAATTTTTAGAACTTTTAATTTCAATATATATTTTAAATGTTACCGCTTAATCTTAAAAAAAATACTAAAATTTTAGTAATAATTTAGTCAAAACAAGTTAAAAATTAAGAAAAAATATTTTTATTTAATAAATTTGCCCAAAGTATTTTTTAAAATTAACAATTTATTAGCATTTAATTGTAAAATTTTTAAATTTTTCTAAATACTCTTTAAAATTTTATATTGCGCACTTGTGGTTTATTTAAAACATTTATTAGTTTCGTTAAAATTTAAAATTAACAAATTTAAAATTTTCAAAAATTAATATTCGATTTCTTTTAAAATTTTAAAAATTACTGAACATTTTCGCAGTTAACAGAACTTTTATAAAATATACTAATGGTTACCATACATGAAAAAAAAATTCGATAAAAATTCGATAAAAAAGTTAAAAGATTGATAAAAATGTTAAAAGATTTCTTGTTAAACTTAAGTTTAATAGGATTTAAATTCAAAATTTAAAAATTTTGAAATTAATATTCATTAATTTTTTGTTGATTTAATCAAATTTTGAAATTGGTAAATTAAATTTAAAAATTTAAGAATTTTTAATAATTTTAAAATATTATTTCTAACGAAATTTTCAAAATACGGATTTAAAATAGCAACTCTTAATCTTTAAAATTTTAAAAATAAAATAAAATAAAAATAAAGATCCTAAAATTTAATTTAATAAAATTGCCCAAAAAATGACAATACTTTAATTTTTTAATTTTTAAAGTTAACAATTTATAAGCATTTAATGTTAAAATTCTTTAAAATTCGAGCACTTCAAAAGAATTATTAAATTAAATTAAATTTTAAAATTTAAATATTTTTAATAATTAATATTTGGTTTTGTTAAAATTATACAAATTTTTGACCTATTTTACAGTATAAAGTAATTAAAAAAAATTTTAAAAATTTACAAATTTAGCATACTTGAATTTTAAATTGTCAGAAATTATTTCAAATTTTTAAAATTAAAGTATTTTAATATGTAATTAATTTTAAAAATTTTTAAAAAATTTTCTGAGAAATTTTAACTGCCAAAATTTGAATACAAAATTTAAAAATTCAAAATTTTAAAATTAACTTTCATTAATTTTTTGTTAATTTAGAATATTTATAATTTTATAAAATTTTAGATTTGAAAAATTAAATTTTAAATTATTTTAATTTAGAATTATGCTTCAGCATTAAATATATTTGATGGCAAAATTTGTAAAATTCAGATTTTAAATGGATACTTCAAAATTCAAATTTTTATTAATTAAATAACAAAAATTAATTTCTAATCCAACGAAAATTTTAATCTGAAAAATTGTCAATTTTTAAAAACAGAATAAATTAGTATTAAAAAAATTCCTAACATTCATATACGTTTTTCCAATTCTTAAAATTTTATATTACAAATTTATAAAATTTATAAAATTTTACTTAAATTTGAAAATTTATAAATTTATAAATTCAAAAATTTATAAATTTAAAATTTTTAAAAATTATTGACCTTATTCATTGAAATTTAGAATTTTTATAGCTTTTAAAATTTGAAATAAAATTGAAAAAATTCCGAATTTTTGGAATTTTGTTGGTCAAATTTCGAAGATATTTGCCCGAATTATATGATAGGCGTAAAAACATCACAAATTATAACAAAACTGAGAAATGGGAAGGACAATTTCAAGAATATTATTTATTTTTCAAACTATATAATATACATAAATTAAATTTGACAAAAATTTCAGAGATGAAAACTATTGCATTAATATTTTATAATCAAACTAGAATCAAGTTTACATAAAAATTATTATTTCGAATTTAAATACATTTTCCAGTTTTACTAGAATTTGTAAAAAAATATGCTAAACCTCGATCAATGGAACCATCTACCCCATATACATAAAATTCGGCAAAAATTTTAAATCAAGGCAATATTTTGATGTTAAATTCAAAAAATCCTCTATATCAGATTACAAAATTTTTCACCAGCTGCCACCGTACTATACGATTATTTAACATCAGAAAATTGTTTATATGTTTAAAATATATTTCCGCTAAACAAGTTGATTTTAAAACTGGTTTGTTCACGGACTGACAACATGCTTAAATAGATTGGTGAACCAAATTTACCTTTTTTTTTACTTAAATGGCATTTCATTATATAACTATACATAAATTGCCAATCAATTTAATCTTTCTCATTGTCGTAAACATACTCAAGACTAATGTCTTAAACTACATTAAAAAAAAATCAAATAAGCATCCCATAAAAATAATAATCCAAACGATCATCAAATTTTTATATATATTCAAATGATCATCAAATACGAGTTGTTAAAATAAAAATTAAAAATTCAACCTTCAGAAATAAGTTAAGTTTCTTCTTATATATATATATATATATATATATATATATATATATATATATATATATATATATATATATATATATATATATATATATATATACAACAACAACACAAGAAAATGTCAAACATGTATATTACACAAATATTTAAATTTATTTTTTGTTAAATAAATAAATAAAAATAATTTATCCATGTATTATATTGATGGTCCACGATGATCAAAATAGCTATACGATTACATAACCTTAAAAAATAATTTTCTTCTAATTACCAATGTAGTTTCGATTTTTATTTAATGTTTTTTGAAATTTGTCATATGTACATACGCATGCAACAACAAAATTTTCTTTATAATCCGGTTGTCAAGATGCCTTGAAGTGACGTCACATTTATTTATATTAATAAATAAAAATGTCATATTTAAATGTCAAATGGCATGAGTCTTTCTTTTATTTTTCATATAAAGCTATATATGTACGAACAACATTTTTGTATAAATGTTACAATATGTGCACGAAATGTATATAGAGTCGAGAACAAAAGACTTAAAGCGACGAACCCGAAATTAAAGAATTTCCGTTTCAATTTGTTACACCGCGTACTTAATCACCGCATTATTTACATATCTATCTTCCCTTAATTATACGCAACGCCTATGGTAACACAGAAACATATCGTCTCGGCGTGAAGGCATATTACATACAAAAACACCTTTCTTAAAGTTTTGTGTTGTTGTTGTCGTTGGATGTATACACTCGAGTCGAAACAATGTGCAAAAATCAACACAAGACTTTTACTTTTACAGAAAAATGTTTGTAGTATGGCAAGCACAGCATTAGAAAATTAGAAATTTCGTTTTTTTTTTTACTTTTGTACTCTCGTATCGTATCTAACGTGTGTTTCAAGAAACCATGAAGTAAAACTGAAACTGTTATGTATGTACATAGTTGTAGTTATAGTAAATTTAAAATAGATCAGTTTTTGTATGTATATGTATATATTACGATCACCCTTCGTTTAGCCTTCACATTCTACTTTATATAGTTTATAGTTTTGTATGTGTGTATATACAAAACTAACAACAACAAATCAATAATGAAATAAATACAACAACAACAAAAAAAAATAGTTTCATTTTCATTTGTAGAATGAATAGTTGTAAATTATACAAGAAACTGTTTAAAGATCGTGATCATCTTACGATGTACCCCGTTATACGAGTATATACATAGTATAAATCGCGATCGCGTTTGATCAATTTTTTTTTTTAATTATGGATCGCTTACAAAAGAGATTATGATGAAATGTTGTCGCCAATGTGGGGTCGATCTTCTTTTTTTTATCATTTAATGAGGTCGTATAAATTTAATAAAAACAACTGCTTATATGATCAATTTAAAATAAATGGTTTGAAATATTTGAATGCGTTTTGCGGTCGGTGATCGTGTCTCAATTTAGGTACAATTTAAATATACAAATCCGATCAAATTTGAATGTAGATTGAAAGATTTCAGATTGAATTTCAGATCGAACTTATACTAAGTTTTAAAATGAGTTTTTGAAGCTGAGTTTGAATGGTTTCAAACTAATCACAATTAGTCCAAAATTTCAATGTATATATATATATATATATATATATATATATATATATATATATATATATATATATATATATATAAATCACACGATATAGACACGGGTATTCCAGATAAAATTTAACCTTGAGTTTTGTTTACGCTTTACAGCTTTACAAATTTTAGAAGTTCTAAGTAATTTCTTCTTCTAGACTACTACACGCAGAACCTTGGAGCATCACATTATAACTCCCAACATCAATTCAAACGGAAACAAGTTGATCATACTAATTTCCAGAGTCATGACGTTGCTAAGGTTACGGAATAATTATGCTACTCAGTCATTCGAAATGTCAATCCCTGATGATACTTCTGTGATTATTTTATTTTGTTACTTTTGCTTTATTTCACAATGCTCCCTAAATTGTGCGTTTGTAAAACAAGTGCCCTAATTAGTAAATGCACTAGCCGGAATATCAACCACATCCTATATTGAAACTCAACTTTTTTATCTTCCTGGCTCTTTACCCTGAACAGCATTAATACAAAAGCATATTTGACTGTCATTGTACGAATCTGCATTATTCAGGATGTGCGAAATAGGTTTTATGTCCAAATTATTCCTCTTGTCACTAAATCTTTACTTGTAAAGATTTAGTGACAGCTTGTCACTAAATCTTTACTTGAGCCGAAGTATCTCGATAAGAACGGTAATGTTTACCGATCATTCATGATAAGTTTATTGAGGCATCTATAAACCGTAGACAAAGGCGTTTATTAGCATCCTTGGTATTCAGGAACACAATCAATTTGCATATGAAATATGCTGAATTGGTCTGATAATCCCCTCCAAAAGCCACACAGTTTGCTTTCTTACAATAACTGATTCCGCACAATAACCGAGGTGATGTTGATGGATACGTTTTTCATCCATCGCCATTATTTTTATTTGCACCGTATATTTTAGGCAAATTTTAGGCAAACTAAAAATTTTCCTGAAATCTTTAAAACTCATGATGGGCTTATCGAAATTTGATAATATTTAGGCATAATGCAAATTTTCCAAAATTCTTTAAAACTCATGACTCTTAGCCTAACAAAGTTGGGAAATATTCAAGAATATTTCAAAAGTTTCCAAAACTCACAGAAACATGATGGTAAGCCGTTTAAGGCAAATTAAAATGTCCCCAAAACTCTAAAAAGTGAAGGATGGTTTGCCTATGAAAATAGGGAAATATTTAAGAAAATTGAAAACTTCTACAATTCTCATAAGCTCTAGATAGTAACCCTATCAAATCTGGAAAATATTTAGGCAAATTGAAAAGTTTCCAAAATTTTCAAAAATGGATAATGGTTAGACTATCAAAATTGGGAGATATTCAGGCAAATTGAAATGTTTCCAAAATTCTCAAAATTTTATGATTTTAAGCCTATCAAAATTGGCAAATATTTAGGCAAATTACAATGTTTCCAAAATTCTCATAAGCTCATGAAGGTTAGTCTATAAAAATTGGCATTTCAAAAAGCTTCTAAAATTCTCAAAAACTCATGACGGTTAGCCTATTAATTTGGCGAAATATTTAGGCAAATTAAAAAGTTAACGAATGATGATTAGGCCAGCAAAATTGCAACATATTTAGACAAATTACAAAAGTTTCCAAAATTCTCTTAAGCTCATGAAGGATAGCCATCAAAATTGGGCTATATTTAGGAATGTTTAAAAAGTTTCCAAAATTCTCAATAACTCATGGCGGTAAGCTTATTAAAATTTGCAAATATTTAGTTAAATTAAAAATTTTTTCAAAATTCTCAAAAACTCATGATGGTGTACGCCTATCAAAATTGGGAAATATTTAGGCAAACCAAAATAAATCCAAAATTTTCAACTCACGATAGCCTACTAAAATTGGCAAAAATTTAGGCAAATCAAAATGTTATCGAAATTCTAAAATTTCTATGATAGTACGCTTTTCAAAATTGGTAAATATTTAGAAAAATTGAAAAGTTTCCAAAATTCTCAAAAACTCATGAAGGTAAGCTATAAAAATTGTGAAAGATTTAGAGAAACTAAAAAATTTCAAAAATTCTGAAAAATTAATGATAGCTGGCCTATCAAAATTGAGAAAAATTTAGACAAATTGGAAAGTTTCCAAACACTTAAAATTTGAAAAAATTTAGGCAAACCAAAACAAATCCAAAATGCCTAACTCACGGTGGTTAGCCTATCAAAATTGGAAAATATTTAGGCATATTACAAAGTTTCTAAAATTCTAATAAACTCATGAAGGTTAACCTATCAAAATTTGAGAAGTATTCAGGGAAATTTAAAATTTTCAAAATTCTGAAAAATTAACGATGGTTTACCTATGAAATTTGGAAAATATTTAGAAAAATTTAAAAGTTTTCAAAATTCTCAAAAACTCATGAAGCCTTTTAAAATTGTGAAAGATTTAGGGAAACTAAAAAATTTCCAAAATTCTGAAAAATTAATGATGGCTGGCCTATCAAATTTGGGAAATATTTGGGAAAATGAAAAAGTTTCCAAAATACTCAAAAACTCATAACGGTAAGCCTGTCAAAATTGGCAAATATTTAGGCAAATTACAAAATCCCCAAAATTCTAATAAGCTCATGAAGGTTAAATGCCTATAAAAATTGGCATTTCAAAAGGCTTCCTTTCTGAAAAACTTATGATGGTAAGCCTGTTAAAATTTGGAAACTAAAGGGCAAATTAAAAAGTTTCCAAAATTCTTAAAAACTCATGATAGGAAGCCTGTTAAAATTGGGGAATATTTAGGCAAACCAAAACAAATCCAAAATTTCTAAATCACGGTGATAAGCCTATCAAAATTGGGCATTAGTTAGAAATATTTAAAAAGTTCCTAAAATTTTCAGATTCTCATGATGGTGAGCCTGTTAAAATTTAGAAATATTTAGGCAAACTAAAACGAATCAAAAATGTTTAACTCATGATGATTAGCCTATCAAAATTAGAGAAGTATTCAGGGAAATTCAAAATTTCCAAAATTCTGAAAAATTAACGATGGTTTGCTTATGAAAATTGGAAAATATTTAGAAAAATTTAAAAGTTTCCAAAATTTTGAAAAACTTATGATGGTAAGCCTATCAAAATTGGCAAATATTTAGGCCAGTTAAAAAGTTCCGAAATTCTGAAAAACTTTTGATAGTAAGTCTATCAAAATTGTAGAATATTTAGGCAAATAACAAAGTTTCCATAATTCTCTAAACTCATGACGGTTAGCCATTAAAATTGGGAAATATTTAGGCAAATTTAAAAGTTTCCAAAATTCTTAAAAACTTATGATGGGAAGCCTGTTAAAATTTAAAAATCTTTAGGCTCAAAAATTACCAAAATCTCATTACGTTAAACCTATCAAAATTGGCAAATATTTAGGCAAATTACAAAGTTTCCAAAATTCTCATAAACTCATGAAGAGTATCCAGCAAAATTAGGAAATATTTAAGCAAATTTTGCAAAAGTTGCTGAAATTCTCATAAGCTAATGATTGGGAAATAATTAAGCAATATAAAAGATCCCAAAATTCTCAATAACTCATGACGGTAAGCTTACCAAAATTGGCAAATATTTAAACAAATTAAAAAATTTACAAAATTCTCAAAAACTCATGATAGCCTATCAAAATTGGGAAATATTTAGAAAAATTTAAAAGTTTCCAAAAATCTGAAAAACTCATGATTGGGAAGTATTTAGACGGAAATATTTAATACTCGCGCAATAAAAGAAGGGAATCTTGGAATCTTTTTAGGAACAGTAATCAAATCTCTCTTTAAGACTGTATAAATACTGTTCTATCGTTCCGTGTCAAACATCGTTTAACCACATCTACCCGCTTACACTGTGTACACACAATCAAGATACCATAAATTTGATAAGAAATGATAAATTAAGATGGTCATATAAAATCAAAAAAAATAATTCGATAATTACAATTTTTGAGTGGTTCGACTAAATTTTTGCGATCACCCTGGAGGCAAATATCACACGTATTTTGTTATAATATTTACAATAAATTTTACATAAAAGTCATTATTTTAATTTATTTATATTTTTATAAAAAAAAAATAAAATAAAATTTAGAGGATATTTTTTTTTGTTTAAATTATTATTATTACAAAAAAAAAATTCAGAATATCAAAATTTATAACATTGGTCAATGGCACTCCTCGCCCAACTTCTTTTTCACATATTATAAAATTTATTGATTCTTTTCCTTATAAACAAGCTGAAATACCTTTGGTTGGTCATCGACATTTTACTTTCAATATGGATTTCTTTCTTTATACGTCTTGCGAGTATGTGTGTATGTATTGCGAGTATGTGCGAGTATTGTGTAGCAAAATTGGTGTTAATTATTTGTCAAATGATGAAGAAAATTTATTTCTATCATTGAACTCTTAATACTGGCATGAAATGTGTGTCATCGTAAAGTTAAACCGAACATAATTTATACCATATATTATTGCTGTAATACCATAATAATGTTGCCATAAAAAAAAATTATTTATGTTTTTATGATTTCAACTCTATGGGTAAAGGTTGTAAGTGACTGATGATGCTATTTACATAATTTCTTGTATCTCTGTGTAACAACATTTATATTTACGTATATTATAGGAATATTATGTTTACATATATGGTAAATATGCGACAAGACAATAGAATAACAATTTCGTAAAAAAAAATCTTTTAAACCGACAACACCGAACAAATCAATAAAAAAATTCGTGCAAAACTAGTTTTTGGTATTTATCTATCAAAAATTTATAAAATCACACCAACAAGTTAATTTTATGGTACCGAAAATCTTATATAGTCAAAGACCAATTTAGGTACCTGTATATATTGTATAATGATCAAACGATTTTTTAGTTTTTTTTTTGATATGGTGGTGAAAGTGAAAAGTGTTTTTTTTTATATCAACCTGTTACATCATTCAAAATACTCTGATTTAGTTTTAACGTGGGCGCAAACGATTTGTTCATTTAAATTTATAAAATTTTATGTGAATTTCCACCTCCAGTATATATATTGAAAAATACTCAAAAACTTTTATATAAGCACAAAGAAAATATTAATTGCAATCGAGATGATAAATCATCCAATATTTCGGTATTTTTTGTGTACCGCGCAATTTTTGTATAAAATTTTAAAAACATTTGCCGCATTAAATTAAAAGTCACTCAAATATTGAAAATTTATTCGTTTTTTGAACTTTATAAGATGTGCGATAAAATCAATGAAAGGCAGGTCAGGTTGTATATTTTAATATAACCATATATATGTACATTATATACAGAGACACACCACTACCAAATTAAATTCACTTTTCCCATCTCACAACATGCGATTATAATCCTTTTATTTCTTGGTTCTACATCATTGATCATCCAGCCAAATATACTTTCATATTCCGTTATTTTCACTTTAAAATTTAATAAATCGAAAAAAATAATAATAAAATCGCGGTTTATATCACGTGTTGTTGGTGTTGCGCGCTTTTTCTCACTTTCCACGCATAATTGTATTACAATCAAAATAAATTCATTTGAAATCCCCCTCAACCAAAAAAAAAAAAATATTCTTCCTGATTTTTATGAATGTACACAAAGTTCTTAACGTTTTTAAGATATTAATGGGCTCGAATCACGTAATATGTAGAATACAAATTTTTGTTTGGATTATAATTCATTATTGTGTTGAAAGTTTTTGGGATAATATTATTTGTACATAAAATAAACAAAAAATGCACAAAATATTTAAAAAAATCTTAGATAATTCTCTTAGGATAAAAATACAAAGCTAAAAAGTAGCAGAAAAAATTCTAGATAAAATATCCAGGATCAAAAATCTTAGAAAAAAACTCTGGGATGAAAACTATATGATAAAAAATCCTAACATAAAAAATCCTAGAATAAAAAATCCTAGAATAAATCTCCTACGATAAAACATACTAGGATAAAAAGTAACGGAATCAAAAATTCTAGATAAAATACCCAGGATAAAAAATCTTAGGAAAAAAACCATGGGATAAAAAATCTTGAGGTAAAAATTCCTATAAAATATCACGGCATAAATCATCCTACGAGCCCGCCTCAACAATTCAACATTTTTTTAAATGATTGTACAATTTTGTGGCTGTTTCATTATTTTTATGTAGAAAGTATTTTTTTTTTCTAAACAAAATTGCTGAACTGTTCAGCACGCAGTGAAATAAGCTAGCTAATTCCGACTCCTACGTCCACCGGAGTTTTTCTAAAGTTCTTATAATCTGAAGCTCGTCACAAGGCCGCGAGGAAAAATCCGGGAAAAAATTTTAGGATAAAAACTCCAGGATAAAAAACCATATGATAAAAAATTCTAATACAAAACAAACTAGATTAAAAAATCTTATATAAAAAATCCTAGAATAAATCTCCTAGGATAAAAAATACTAGGATAAAAAGTAACGGAATTAAACATTCTAGATAAAATATCCAGGATAAAAAATCGGAATAAAAAATTCGGGACAAAAAAATCTTAAGATAATAAATCCTAGGCTAAAAAATCTTGGGGTAAAAAATCATTGGATAAAAAATCGTGGGATAAAATTCTTAAGATAAAAATGCCAATGATAAAATATCACGTAATAAAAAATCCTTCATAAAACATCCTACGAGCCCGCGAGAGTTATCAAAGCCTTTAGCCTCAACAATTATACATTTTTATAAATGGTTGTAAAATTTTGAGCCTGATGCATTATTTTTAAGCACAAAATATTTTTTTTTCTAAATGGCATTAGTCAATTAACAATTGACTTGTAATGTTAAAACAATTTTTTTTAAATTTAAATTATATTAATTTTAAAGTTTTGTGTCAAATAAAGTGTATATAAATTAGATTTTCGGCGATTATATAACGTATTGGTCATGAAACGGTTAATTCAATTGATTTGTAATGTTCAATCAAATTTTTAAAAATCTAATTTGTATTAATTTTAAAGTTTTGTGTCAAATAAAGTGTATATAAATTAGATTTTTGTCGATTACATGAGTTATTGGTCCTACAATGGTTAATTTAACTGATTTGTAATGATTAATGAATTTTTTTTAAATCCAATTTGTATTAATTTTAAAGTTTTATTGTTAATTTTAAAGGAAATTGTTTATACAATCAAAAGTATTGGAAAAATCAAATTATACAAGCATAGAGAAATGCGACCGGCATATACTTTCCAATTATAAATTAGAGTAGTGACTATGGAATTATGCTTCCTAAATTTAAATTGTAACTGATCCAACAACTTAATTTCATTAAAATTAGTACCTTCATTGTGCTCGGATTTTTTGTAATACTTGTTTACAAAGTTCATGTAAAAACCAATTTTAATCGTTTCGTCATTTAGGCTCATTATATTAACATTTAGGCGCACATGAGAAATAAGCGATGAGTAATAGTTTAACCGAAGAGGATTCGAGAAAGTGAGATGAATGCAACGATTGTTGCACCATGCGTAAATTTGAACGTAAAGAAAGTAAATGAAAGTTGTGATGGTGTTGTGAATATAAGTCTAGTTATTTAACATTCAAAATTTAACTGAATAAACATTCAGTTATTTAACATTCAATCGATGACGCGATTTTTTTAAGTGTCAAAATTATCTGTTTACGCGATTTTGTCAGAATTTAAAGAGATGAGTGAAATGATGCAATCAACAAAAGCTAATTTATTGCAAACATCTGAGAGGGTAATATTATGAATCAAGATTTGATTAATTATATTGTTTCGTAAACGGCTGGAACAGTGAAAAATAAAGCTGTAAATGCTAGAAAATCTAAATGCATCGTACACTTTATATAAACCAAGAAGTGTAGTAAATTCGGGTATTTTTGATTTATATTTAAGTAAGTATATTTAACTTTCGAATAAATTTGATTCTAGTTTGATTGTAAAATTTTAATGTATTAGCTTCCTGCTCAGAAAAATCGATTACTAATTTATTTGCCAAACTGTTTACAAGTTTGGAATAAATTTCTAAAAATTTTTTGAATTTATTTGAAAACTGAAAACAATATTAATAATAAGTTGTTGTACTTTGCGAATTCAGTTTGATTGTAGTTTGATGAGATATTTTAACAAGATTTTGGCTTATTAATTAGAACAAACTTTATTTAAAAAATTAATAATAAAATGTTTTTAGCTTTTATAGCTATTATAAATAAATTTGATCAAGTTTGATCGGAGTTTGAATGAAGTTTGAATTGAAATTTTGTATCTTCTGTATTCGAATACAGAAGATACAAAATTTCAATTTATTTTGTGTTCCGTTCAAATTTTTGATACAACAAATAATTTTTCAACGTTGATTCACCATCAAATCGTCAATCAATTAATACGAATAGATACAGTCAAATAAATCATTTTTTAAATACTATTCGTAAATCTCGATTTACCATGATCATCGCTTTACATAATTATTTGAACATCACGCATACATAGCTTGATTGATATTTAAATATTATTAAAATTGATTCTAGTTTGATTGTAAAATTTTAAATCAATTCGATTTTTTCTAGTTTGATTGAAGAAATGTTCAGAAAAAAATTATTTTTAAATAATTTAAATCATTTCAAATTATTAATTCAAAATCCGAGTTAGAGAAAGCAGTTTTTTGTTTTAATAAACAAACTAGGTATAGGATTTGAAACAATTTTTTTAAATTAAGTTCACGGACGATCAATATAATTGCAAATTTCGATTACAGTTTGGTTTCTAAATAGTTTTTACATTTTTATTAACATTTTAAAAAATTACTAAGTTTTTGTACTTTGCAGATTTAATTTGATTGTGGTTTGATTGGTTTTTTAAGTATAGTTCATGGCTTATTAAAAATTATAAACTATATTTAAGTAATTAATAAGGAAATAGTTTCTACAAGTTGCTAGTACAAATAAATTTGATTAAGTTTGATCGGAGTTTGAATGAAGTTTGAAGTGACGTAACAATTTTTTTCAGATAGATTAAGAGCTGGAGATAAGGAAAGTTCGATTATTAATTTAATTGACAATTTGATACAAGTTTAGAATACGCTTCTAATCTTTGTGGATTTAATTTGATTGTGATCTGATATGATTTTTTAAGAAGTTCGAGGTTTATTTAAAAGTGTCAACAATATTTAAATATTTAATAAAAAATAATTTTTGTATAGGTTTTATTTAAATAAAATTGATCAAGTTTGATCGGAGATTGAATGAAGTTTGAATTGAAATTGTTTACCTTCTGTATTCGCCTGTTTTTGTGTTTCGTTCCTATTTTGGATTCAACAAATAATCTTTCAATGTTGATTCACCATCAAATCGTCATTCAAATGTTTAGGTTATAGTATTAAATAAATCTTTTGGAAATCCTATTCGTAAACTTCAATTTACCTTTGATCGTCACCTTACATAATTAAATTAGCATTACACATACACACACACTTCCAACAATAGTAAATTACAAATTTTATACTTTTGATACACTGAGCTAAAATTTCCATCTATACTTAGACGGTCATATACAGCATAGCTTGATTTATATTTAATTAAAGTACACAGCATTCACAATAAATTTGATTCTAGTTTGATTGTAAAATTGTAATGTAATAGTTTTCGGCTCAGTCTCATTCTTAAGTAGATTTATTTAAAATAAATTTAGTAAACCAGTTCTTCGATTTTAGCTGAGTTTGATTTATAATTTATTTAATTGATTCTAGCTTGATAGAAGAAATGTCGAAAATAAACTAAAATCACAAAAAAATTTTTGTTCTAGTATTAAAAAAAAATTAAAATCGTTTAAAAATATTAACTGAAAGTTCGAGTTAGACAAAGCAGTTTTTTGTTAAAATAAATCAAACTAGGATTTCAAACTAGGAATCGATTACCAACTAATTGCCAAACTTTTTACAAGTTTGGAATAAATTTCTAAATAGTTTTTAAATTTAATTGAAAACTGAAAAAAAAATAATAAGTTATACTTTGCGAATTCAGTTTGATTGTATTTTGATGAGTTTTTTTAACAACATCATGGCTTATTAAATAGAACAAACTTTATTTAAAAAATTAATAACAAAATGTTTTTAGCTATTATAGCTATTACAAATAAATTTAATTAAGTTTGATCGGAGTTTGAATGAAGTTTGAATTGAAATTTTTTATCTTCTGTATTCGACTTTATTTTTTGTTCCGTTCAAATTTTTGATGCAACAAAAAATTTTTCAACGTTAATTCATCATCAAATCGTCAATCAATTAATACGGTTAGATACAGTCAAATAAATAATTTTTTAAATAATATTTGTAAAATTCAATTTACCATGATCACGCACACATAGGTTGATTGATATTTAAATATTAATAAAATTAATTCTAGTTTGATTGTAAAATTTTAAATCAATTTGATTGTTTCTAGTTTGTTCAGAAAAAAAAACTAAATTACCTAAAGTAGTTTAAACCTCAAATCTTGAATCATTTCAAATTATTAATTCAAAATCCGAGTTAGAAAAACCAGGTTTTTGTTTTAATAGATCAAACTAAGTTTAGGATTTGAAACAATTTTTTTACATTAAATTAAGGGACGATCAATTTAATTGCAAAATTGGATTATAATTTGGAATAGGTTTCTAAATAGTTTCTGTTTGGCTTATTAAAAAGTATAAACTATATTTAAGTAGCTAATAAGGAAATATTTTTTACAAGTTGCTAGTACAAATAAATTTGATTAAGTTTGATCAAAGTTTGAATAAAGTTTGAAGTGACGTAACAATTTCTTTCGGATAGATTAAGAGCTAGAGATAAGAACAGTTCGATTATCAATTTAATTGACAATTTGATATAAGTTTAGAATAAGCTTCTAAACTTTATAAGTTTAATTTGATTGTGATTTGATATGATTTTTTTCTTTAAAAATCATATCAAATCACAATTAAATTAAAGTTTAAGGTTTATTTAAAAGAGTCAACTATATTTAAATATTTAATAAAAAAGAGTTTTTGTATAGCTTTTATATAAATAAAATTGATCAAGTTTGATTGGAATTTGAATGAAGATTGAATTGAAATTGTTTACCATCTGTATTTGACTTTATTTTGTGTTTCGTTCAAATTTTTGATACAACAAATAATTTTTAAACGTTGATTCACCATCAAATCGTCATTTAAATATTAAGGTTAGCCTAAAGTCAAATAAATCATTTTTTTTAAATCCTATTCGTAAACCTCAATTTACCATGATCGTCGCGTTACTTAATTGTTTTAACATCACGCACACATAGCTTGATTGATATTTAAATATTAATAAAATTGATTCTAGTTTGATTGTAAAATTTTAAATCAATTTGATTGTTTCTAGTTTGATTGAAAAAATGTTCAAAAAAAACTAAATTCACTAAATAATCTTGATATAATATTTTAAAATAATTTAAATCATTTCCAATTATTAATTCAAAATCCGAGTTACAAATAGCAGGTTTTTGTTTCAATAAATTAAACTAGGTATAGGATTTGAAACCATTTTTTTAAATTAAATTAATGGATGATCAATTTAATTGCCAACTATAATCTATAATAGGTTTCTAAATAGTTTTTAAATTTATATTAACATTGTAACAAATTACTAAATTATTGTTCTTTGTAGATTTAATTTGAATGTGGTTTGATTGGTTTTTTAAGTATAGTACATGGCTTATTAAAAAGTATAAACTATATTTAAGTAATTAATAAGGAAGTAGATTCTACAAGTTGCTAGTACAAAAAAATTTGATTAAGCTTGATCGAAGTTTGAATGAAGTTTGAATGAAGTTTGAATTGAAATTGTTTACCTTCTGTATTCGATTTTTTTTTTGTATTTCGCACAAAGTTTTGATCCGACAAACACTTTTTTAACGTTGATTCACCATCAAATCGTCATTCAAATATTAAGGTTAGCCTACAGTCAAATAAATCATTTTTTTTTAAATCCTATTCGTAAACCTCAATTTGCCATTGGATCGTCGCCTTACATAATCATATTGGCATCACACATACACATGCATTTACCAATAATAAATTACAAATTTGTTACTTTCAATATGCACTGAACTGTTCAAAATCGACATGAACTTTATCCATATGTATATAAACATTTTAACTAAGACGGTATAGCTACATATTTTGCGCGCGATAATCCATTAACAGAAATCCAAATAAATTAATTAATTTAAAGTCATTTCAATCAACACGATAGTTTTTTGCGATATTTGCGGTGACCTTCATAACAATTTTATCTCCAAAACGAAATCTACGTCTTATTTTAAGATATATATATATATATATATATATATATATATATATATATATATATATATATATATATATATATATATATATATATATATATATATACAGTTATAAATTTGGCAAGTACACAATATTCAAATGAGTTTAGTATTCATACAACATTTGAATAAAAATTAAGGTGTAAACATAAGATTAGTTGTATTCTCGTGTATATGCAAGAGATGGAAAACACACCTAGGTAAATTTACATAAATAGAATGTTCGCGTGCTTAGAATTTACATCATAATTAGTTTAGAACTATTTTTGTAATTATTCTTGTTTACCAATTTGAAAATTGTATTTTTGGTAGAACGTCTTATACATTCACAAACCGGAACTAACAAAAATTGTGGCATGCGTAAGTATATGGATTAAAAACCTGTGTGGCTTGATTTACTCTAAAACTATATTATAAGTATATATAAAATTCGTTGTCTATATATACAACACGTATACAACTATATATGCTGAAACAACTTTCATTTTTGCGCAAAACATTGAAAAACCAGAAAATTATTTGTCTTAAGTAAGACACACAGTGAACAAATGTATATATAAATCGTGTAGTGGTAAAAACTACTTTACTACTACACTTTTGGTGTACATACATAACAATATGTCTGCGTATTGTTACTTGTTAAATATACATAGCTAATTGCAAAACATTTTTATTATTTTTTTTGGAAAGAGAAACGCTTTCATATCTTCAGACATTGAAATTTTCCACCTGTTTCATTTAAAATCGTCTTCGAGCATAAAACATATTTAGATATGTATGTTTACAAAATTTTAATAATTCGTTATGTATTCTTAACTCGTTTAAAATACATTTGGGAATTTTTTTTTTACTTATATTAGAAGCACGCAAAAATTACGATGCAAGGTGGTAGTTTGCCAATATTTGCTGGTACTGTGGGAAATTTTCTATTTAGTGTAACACAAAGTGGGTTAGTCTTTTGGCTGTAAAATACAAACGAGCTATACGAAATACAATCATCACCAAATAGACTTCAATCACATTTTATATGTGACATTAAAAAATAGTTAAAAAGCTTTAAACTAAATTTACAGACAAACACTAACACTCATACGAGAACATATATACACCAATTATTTTAATTGTGAACGTCCTTGTAAATATATAAAATTACAATTATTTTATATAAGTGCACTTTTACTTGTTACACTCGTTAGTATACAGTTTCTTATAAATAACGTTCCGCTGTATAAGATTTCAATATTAAGAAAACAACAACAAAAACATAAAAAATCGTTATACTATATCCACTGTGAATGTACACTGTGTAACAAAATATACATACTCGTATTTATATACATATATATATATATATATATATATATATATATATATATATATATATATATATATATATATATATATATATATATATATATATATATATATATATATATAAAGGGTGTTACAGTTTAATTTTCATTAGATAATAACAAATTTCGCAAACCAACTCTAAATTAGCTCATATAATCATAGTTAAGTGTATCCAAAATGCTGTAAATTAGAAAAATGAAAGCTCATTCAAATGTTAGTATGATTGCATAAAATTTGACACTTCACTTTTTATAATAATACTATTTAATAACAAAATAAAAAAAATTCGCGCCTATTATCAGTCATAGACACTATATTATATACTCTATCTAAATATCTTGGTAGAAAAATGCAAAAAAAAAAATTAACTCCAAATTAGAAAGAAAAATAACAACTTGCGGTGAAAGTTTATATATAAGCACACTTCATTTTGATTGTGTATGATTTAATTAAAATTAAAATTTTTTTTTTCATTACAAAGTAATGGGAAAATTTTGTATAGTTTGAATCGTTTTCCGCCTAATTGAATTGTCGTTTCGATTCGTATTTATGCAATAAATGTAGCGCCTTTTTGTTAACATTATAGCCGAGGTTAAATGTTAAGTTTAAATTATGTAACTTAATTATAAGACTTAAAATGAAATATTACAATTTAAACATATTAGAATAAAGGGATACCGGATTTTACTAGGTTAAGTGACATGACTTAAGCTTAAATTAATCTATTCTTATTATATTAAAACCAAATTAAAGTGATTTACGCTTATCTTATTTAAAATAAGTTAAGGCTAAAATGTTTGCTTAGAAGTAATTTACAAAATACTAGCTTAAGTCATATTTTATAACAGTTATGTTTAATTTTACCAAAAAATAATTTGATAATTTAAAAACAAACTGCATTGATTAAGTTAAATTTAAATTCAACATTTTACTTAATTTTCTTAAGTCACATGACTTAAACAATTATGTTATAATAGTGACTTAAGCCCAAACTTTATGTGTTATAAATCAAAGGCAAGAGTTAATCAATCGACGCACAATGTATTTCAATTCGTGATTTGTTTAGTTTGTGCTAAAACATAATTTTTGCTAAAGTATATTCGCTTAAATCAAATTTTTAAAACGTAATAAAGCAACATGGCTTAAATGTAAGTTAAAATAGTGACTTTACTTTATATTAGAACATTTAGTAACAATTTAGTAAAAAGTAAAACAGTAAACCATAATTTAAGTTACATTTTGATTTATTACTCAAAATGTTTGACTTAAGCGTAAATTTTAAAATATTTGACTTAAGTTTATATAATATGACTTGCGCGTTAAATCACAAATTACTATTTTAAAAACTTCAAATACTATTTATCGCGAAAATTAAGTCGAAATTTATAATATTAAACCTATTATTTTACATTACAGTTTGTGACGTAATATTTTCTAAAGTTTAAGTCACATACGTCTTATTAGGTTACATAACGTTACATAATATTAAAAATAAAATTATCATAGTTTTTTTTTCACTTAGCATTTTAAATCCGATTCTTTCCAATGATGGAATTATACCTAAAGTTTAGAATATTATGTAAATAGTTATGCAAATTCAAGCCCACAACAGAAGAAAAATTACTTTACAATTTGACTAAGTTTGCACTTCATACTATAACATTTAGAAAAACCCTAAAACCAGATTAACATGATTTACGCTAATCATATTTAAAGTAAGAAAAACTAAACGGTTTGCTTAGAATTAATATCATATAGCATTACAAAACACTAGCTTAAGTCATATTTTATAACAGTTATGTTTCATTTGACATTAACAAAATCAAAGTACGTTTGATAAATTAAAGCAAAATTGCGTTGGTTAAGTGAAATTTAAATAGTACATTTTGGAAATTTTCATAAGTCACTTGACTTAAGTTATTTTAGTTATAATATGGTGACTTAAACCTAAACTTTATGTCTTAATGAAGAGTAAGAGTTAACTTTAAACAAGCGGTGGACTGAACGAACTAATATATTTGATTATATCATATCTAATTACATAACTGTTTAGGTATAGTTTTTATAAATGAAACTTTTTTTATAACAGTTTTGTTTTACTTAACTTATCCAAATCAGTCCACGCACAGTAAATTTAATTTTTGTGGTTTTGGCTTTAAATGAAATTTATTTTTGATAATTAACAATTTAACCAACGTGTTTTAAAATAATCATATTAAAATTGTTAAGTCAAATTGTTGACTTAGTCACATGACTTAACTTAAATTAAGAGCATATAAAAGTGATAAACATATAATTTAGTAAAGTGAAGAACAGTTAAATATGATTTAAGTAACGTATTGTTTGTTTTAAGTGTACATTTTAAAATTTGTGACTTTAGTTTATATAATAATATAAACGTATAATAAGTTAAAACTGATAAGGTTAAACCTTTACTTATAACAGTTTATGTCATATTATTATATACAGTAACATGTAATAAATATAATTTAAGTCACATAAGCCTTATTAGGTTAAATAGTACTTGGTTTAAGTATACTTTATGACAGTTTAAAATTTAAAAAAATGTATCATTTGTTTTTAGGTAAGCATTTTATAACAGATTTGTCTAATGTTGCAATTAAACCTCGAGTTAGAAATACTGTAAATAAATTGTTGAACAAACTTCAGCATTGAACAACAGCGCATATATACATTAAAAATTTAATCACGTTTGCACTAAATCATACTGTCAAGCTAAAATTTGACGAAAAAACATGACTTAAGCCAAATCAATTTAGTGAAAATGAGCTTATTCAATGCTTTTATTATATTAGATAAACTTATAAAATTTAGTATAGTGATAGTCAAAACAGTTAAGTCATAATGGTGATTTATTACTTAGCCTCTTATTTAAAATAAATTAAGTTTAAGTCACTTGTTCAGATATGTTAAATTAAGATTAGCAAAAAGTATTAAGTAACATGTTTAACTTAGTTTTAATTGACATGACAAATCATCAATTGTTTTTTTTTTTAAATTGTGATAAGACGTTTTACTGATTTAAGCCACAATTAAATAACTTAAGCTTAAACAAGAATACATTTACAATTCTAATAAATCCATTAGCTTAAGTATTAACAAAACAAAATAAAAATTTGACAATAGCAACAAAGTCATGACTTAAGTTTAAAATAATTTATTCTTATGATATTATAACTAAACTAACGTGGTTTACCGTAGTTATATTTAAAATCACTTGAGAGTTAAGAGTTTACTTAAGTTAATATCATAGATTTACAAAACACTAGCTTAAGCCATGTTTAATAATAGTGATTTTTCATTTGGCATTAACAAAATTAAAGTAAATTTAATAAATTAAACTATGTTGGTTAAGCTAAATTTAATTTCTACATATTTGTAAAATTTCATATATCACATGACTTACGGGTTAAGTTGGAATGGTGACTTAAACAATATTAAAAAAATATTTTAAGTAACATGGCTTAAATGCAAACAATTTGCGAAGATTAACATGCCTACTCATATAACATTTTATTAAGTAAACTACCGTTTTTTTGTACAATCATATTTAAAAAATTAAGTCATAATATCGACTTAGTTACATGACTTAACTTTAAACTAGAGTATTTAAACGTAAATAAGCATTTAGTAAAAAATATAATAGTAAAACACAACTTAAGTAGCATTTTGATTTATATACAAATTATTTGATTGATGTGTAAATTTTAAAATATGCCAATTAACTTTATAAAATATGACTTAAGTATTATAATAACTTGACATATAAGTAAAACGTAAGTTGATATTGATAAGATTTTACTTTTAAAAGTACGCAAATTAAATGAAGTTTAAGTCACATCAGTCTCATGAGGTTATATAACACTATAGATAATATAAAGTGATATAAAGTTAAGTCGACTTATAGCTTTACTTAAAATTAAAGCACACAAAAAACGTGAATATTATGCTGTTTTGGTTTACTAAAATTAAATTAAGAAAAAGCGACTTATTCAGATAAGTCATATGTAAAGTTAAGAATAGTAAAATAAAATGTATGTAGTAGATAAATAAAACAATTGAATCAAAGTTTATTTTTAAGTGAAACTTAAGTCTAAATTGTTAAGCTTAAACTTACTTTTTTACTTTAAAGTTTGTAATTTAAGACATATTTAGTAATGTAATATAACTTAAGTTTAACTATTCTAATAAAGCCATCAGTTTAAGTATTAAATCAATTCTGATATCGAAATTATTTATTCAATATAATATCCATTAATAATTATGATTTGAAACAAATAATTTCATTACTATTGATGAATAGATTATCTAACAAGATAATTAAAAAGCAAAATAAATAAAAAAAAAACAACGATCATAATTAAGATTATACCAAATTATTAAATTATAAGATCGATGTTGCATAACCGCGATCGTTTTGATTATTATGCTTAATTTATGATCATCCAATATGATATGCAATTATAAAACCGGAAGAATCGCTAACATCGGCTAATATTGATGGCGATTTGTTTGATTGATTTAGTAATAGTCTATAGCGAAATAGATAAAACAAACAAACTAAACGATCAATTGCATAGAAGATAATTTGCATCTTAAACAAATGAGAATGACAAAATCTATTTTCCGCACATTTTTAATTTTAATTTACTTCCGTATATAGTTTTTTGCACCATCATAACGTTCGAAATCACTTTTTTTTAAACGATATGTATAACGGTTTATATTGTAAAAGCAAACTGAAGACAACATTACGGATGAGTATATATGTATATGTATATTACATACATACCAATATAGAATGGAAAGTGATAGATAAAACAAGTTAACTTTAGAATTAAGAAATAAATAATAATATTACCTAAGAGAAAACACAAACTATGTAGCATATAAGAAATAATAAAAAAAAATTGAAGACTTTTAACAGCAAAGTAAAATTAAAATTTATACTTTTTTGTTATAAAGAAGAAATAGGTAACTAAACCGTTCAACGGGTTTTTTTCTTTCTTTCATCTTTATGTTATTTGCGTCTTCATACTCTACTACCATACTACTTCTAGTTTCATTTTATTATTAATATTATTATGATAGTTATATATTTACGATGTACTTTATATATTTAATTGATTTAATTTATATGCACCTGGAACGATCAGATGCAAATAATTATATGACATCGATTTTAAATATCGAAATTTTAAATCACTTAAGATCATTTATAATCGAATTATATATATGATTTCTTAAGTATGTTGCACATTCGATTATTCGCTTTTACAATTAATACAATGTATATTGTTATTAAGTACAACAACAACAAAAAAAAATACAAAAATCCAGAGTAAAATCAAATCCATTCACTTAGATATTATTACAGTTTAAAGATGTTCAATTAACTTATAATCAAGATGCGCGCGCATCTTCTTTTTTTTTACTTTCACTTCGAATTTATCTGTATTTAGATCTTGTAATTGCATATATTCAAAATGGCTAACTTATTAATTTTATTATTAGTACGTATGGTATCCATCAATGGCAAAACTGTCAACTATTTTGATTTTATTGAATAAAACCGTTAACAGCACAATATAAATAAAAAAATAAATAAAATTAGATTCCATATGTGACTTGATTATAAATTAATTAAAAAAATGTCTTTCACATTTTATCATATTCCAAGAACGTTACATAAAAACTTAATGATGGTATAATTTTTTGTTTTTTTGGTGGATACACGGTTATATTATTTTAAATCGTAACGGTAATTTGTTTAATACAAAAAAAAAGAATTACATTGATTCACATTTAAGGCGTTATTATAGTAATAATATTATTATTTTAAGTTTAAGTAGGGGACGATGACACTTCTTATGTCACATATATGTACATATTTGTCTGAAGGTGGTATATGTTAGACGTTTTCTGTAATTCTAGAATTTATTATTGCGATTATTTTGGAATATATGTGGGATTCATCATGTTTCATTGTTCTAAGCGAATCGAATATTTCCGGGGCATTTAGATATAAGATGGCATCACCATGTGAATCAAAATTAAACAAATATTAAACCAGAACCTAAACGTTTTTAAGTCAAACCCTTATCATGTAGCTAAATTAAATAGGATTTATGCGGCTTAAGTTATAATTATCGTATTGAAATTATAACTAAAATTTTTACCAAAAAATAACATAATTTAGATAAGATCTCTGTGGCTTAAATTTGCTATTTTTTAAGTAGACTTAAAGAGTAAGGCATCACCTTAGTACAAATTTAAGCCTCGGGTATTTTAGTTGCAGATATATTAAACAACGCTTAACATCTTAAATAAAAAAAAATTTAACTCACTTAAGTAATGGAAAAATGTCTTAAGTCTGTTTACTTAAATCGCAGCATTTTAATTAAGTTGCGCAATTCAGAATATGTATGTAAGAAATAGCTTAGATATAATGTTTAATGTCTAAATTAATGATATATATATATATATATATATATATATATATATATATATATATATATATATATATATATATATATATATATATATATATATATATATATATAAATTTAATTTAAAGTAATTCGGCCATATTGATGAGCTTACATAAGTTTACCTTAAGTCAGTTAAGATAAATTAAACATATTAGCTTAAGCCGAGTATCCTTAAAGTTATACAATTATTGTTAATTTTGTTCAGTTTTGTACAATATGACTTAAGTTAAGTAAAATTCTTACATATTATATTTATAAGTAAATAAGCATATTAAATAGGTTAAGAAAAGTTAGTATATTAAATAAAATCAAGTTTCAATAAAACCAACGAAAGATACTAGTTAACTACTTAATATTTATTAGTCTAGTGGAATGGTTTGACTTAAGTTAATATTCAATGTTTAGTTTAATATCAAAGTTCAATTGTAAAAGTTAAGTCTTAAGTTTGACTTAGTTAATTTTCAGTTTAGGCTACTTTCTATATTTTATAGTAACCTGCAACTAAAATTTCATATTTTTTGGTTACCTATCGATTAATTCTAAACATTTGAAAAATATTATTATGACTTAGGCAAAATTAAGTAAATATCAAAAATTAAGTTAAGTCCGATAAATCTTGCTTAAGTATGCTTAATTCGCGGTTATTAGAAAAACATTTAAATTTAAATGTAGGTTACGTTGAAGATAAAAAAATATATTCAATATATTTAAGTAAAGTAATATTTTCAAAATTTAAGTCATCCGCCGTATGTTGTTAAGTAACATGTGCTTTTAAATAAACATATAAAAATATAATAAAAAGTGGGTAACTTTAATAGAATGGTGCTACTAAAGTATTAAATTATTCGATTCATGATTTATCATTATGACTTAAGTCAAAAAAAGATAGCTTAACTGTATAATTTATATTAGTTTAGGATATACTTATATGTTACTTAAGCGATGTTTTACTAAATTAAATTCTAAAATTAAATTTTGTTAAAAATAGTTAAGTTACAAACCATAATGTTTAAATTTAGTTTTGCATAATATGACTCGCGGTACTTAAAATATTTTAAATTTAATAATTGCCTTAAGTCAATGTGACATTAGTTAAGTTAATTAGCAAACTTATCTATGCTTACATATCATATTTGAAAGTTAATAACTGTTTTAAGTAGGAAAAGAAAAGTAAACATTCCAAATAAAATGAAGTTTTAACAAATTTAACTAAAGTTACTAGTAAATTAATAAATGTTTTTTATAGTCACGATAGGTTTGATTTAAGTTGGTGTATAATGCCTAGTTTAATACCATACAGTTTATGACGTATTACAATGACTTAAGCAACATATAGAGTAATAACGTTACAAATTTTTCTTAAGTTCGACTTAATTAATTGTTTATATATCATATTTGTAAAGCATTATTACGGCTTAGACAACATTAAGTAGTTAAAAAAAATAGGATTTATGTTAAGTTAAACAACGTTAAGTAAAATGTGCTTTACTTAAAAATAAAAATATGAATGTAAAAAGCGGGTAACTTTATTAGAATGGTATCACTAAAGTGATCAATTACATTAGGCTTATGATTTATTATTATGACTTAAGCCAAACAAACAAGTTTTGATTAGAATATAAAATATATATTAGCTTAAGATAAATTAAGTATATGTTACTTAAGCGATGGTTCACTAAATTATATGACTTAAGATACTAATAACATTTTAGGTTAAATAATTGCCTTAAGTAAGTAAAAAAAATTTACCAAAGCCTAACTTTGTTATTAAAATAAAATACAAAAGGGTAAGGTAGCTTAAGTGCTTTGAAAATAATTAAACTTTGTTTCTAACATGACCAATTCAATCGGTTAAATTTCACTTTAGCAAAAGTTTTTAATTTATAGACCAACAAAAAAATCAATTTAAGAACCACAAAAGTAAATTTAACGTTGATACGGTTTTGGCTTAAGTCGTTTGTTTGTTTTTCTATTTAATAAAATGGCGTCACCATGTGGGTTGGAACTAATTAAATATTAAGCCAACTTTTATAATCTACAATAAAATTTAAAACTTTTATCTAACAACCCTTAAACCTTTTCTAAATCAAAATTTTTAACATTTAATATATTAACATGGAGTTATGTGACTTAAGCTATGTTATTTTATATTTATGACGAAACATTACATTTATAATTTATTGTTAGCTAAATTTATAATTTATTTGTTATTAATATTGTTAGTCTTTAAATTAAAAGATTTAATAAAGTCTATTTGCCACACTTAACTCTTTTTTAGCTTAAGTTTTGGCTTAAAATCAAATTAAGCTAAAACTTAAGCCAAAAAAAGAGTTAAGTTTGGCAAATATATTTTTATTAAATCTATTAATTTATAGTCTAACGAAAAAATAAAAACAAAATTGTTTAAACCACAAAAGTAAAATTAACCTTAATTTCAGCTTAAGTCATACTGTCATACACTTAAGTCGTATAAGATAACGATAATATTAAATTTATTCTTACATCGTATAATTTATAATTTAAAAAGTGATTTAATTTTATAGGCCTGTCTTCGATTTGAACTTGAAAATGATTTTAAATCAAATGAACTTACATGCGGATTAAATTTTAAACTTAATCGTGTTAATTAGCTTACAAAAGTACTTCTTTAAAATTAGACATGGTATTGAACAATTTTGTAGTAATTAATATATGTTCAAAATTTAACGTGAATTAATTGAACAAGATATGGTATAGATTTATGTGGAATTGACGGGAGAAGTGTTAAACATTTTGACAGCTCATGGTGATAAATTTAATTGGTTGATCGCAATTAAGTGGCACGATATAATTTAATTTTTATACGCGATAACAGACGTGACTCGTCGTCGAATACAATTCTGATAATGTGAGAAAATATACTGTCACCGCATGAATCTAACCTTATATTATATGCATACGAGTAAAAATGGCAATTGAACAAGAATAAATTATAGGACAAATATTATTTTATTATAATAAAAAAATATTTTAAAGTCATGACTATTTAGAAAATAAAAATTCCAGATTTATGCGAATATTACAATCGACGGGATCCGAATTTTAAATGAAGCGAACAAGATTTTGTATATAAAAATGTTTGTTCCCTCTATATATAAGATCACGTAACATAGTTATTATGTTGTTATATTATAAAATTTGACATTATCTTGGTTAAGTGATCAATATTTTTTTTTTTTTTAGTTTTACATTTTTACGTGGCTTTTGTAAAAAAGATCGTAACGGTTCAATGACTTTGACTTACCTTATATAATTTATCCCTTTGATACCAAATATCTTCTTCGTCTTCTTGCTGTTGATAGGCTTGTTCTAAATTTAAATCGTCTCGCGAACGAGATAATATTTTACGACGTGATACCATTTCACGTGGAAATGTTTCGATCGGGCCCAAACTAGAAAAAATAAATACAATAAGCAGTTAATATATGACACAATTATTAACAACAATAAGATTGGTAATAAATTTAATAATATTATATTATTCTTCCAATTGAATTTTTTTTTAACAATTAACAATTTAACAATTCTTATATTTCAAAATATTATTAGATTTAGGTCAAATCACAAACGGTTTATTATATATGAAAACCCATCTAATTTGCAATTTTTAACGTCTCAATGGTCAAAGAGGCCTTATAATAGTTCTATTGTTATATAAATAAATAAAACAAAAAATACAAACATAAATAATTATGTTTAAGGGATTTTATACGTAATTAATGTTGTATATATAACCGAGGTCGGCCAGTAGACATTAAAAAAAATTAATTCAAGGTGATTTTGGCCGCTTCAAATGCACACACGCATGGGAGGAACAAAAGATTCGTGTAACTAAATTTACAAATCGAACGATGCAGGTGTACATTTCCGGTGCATTAATAAATCCGGATATATATGTCTATCATATATACTGTACACAGATGATCGTGTTCTAGTCAAAAATGTTAATGAATTAAATTATGGATCGGAATTTATGAAAGCATGACAAATTTTCGAGAAACATAAAAAAGGAATACAAATAACGTATATAAGTTCATTGATTCCTTATATGATATTTTGTGTACCTCATACAAAGTATACACTTTTTTTCCAATAAATTCTTATTATTTGTGTACACATTCAATCCGTTATTTCAATAAAATTCACCGGATATCAAGTATAAAAAAAAAATTAACGCGACAAAAATTATTAAATAAATAAATAATAATTTTAAGTACGTGTGATCGCGAGTACTAAGTCAAAGATCATGGTTTCGTCGAACAAAATAAATCGATGACGAATTTCTGCATTCTAAAAACAAACAAATTTTCCAATCGGGCGATCCAAATTTGATCATCAAATTTTTACTAAATGATATCACAAAATAAATAAACAAATCGCAAGATCGTTGTACAAATACTGTGTAAAGTTCAACAATTTAATCAGAAAGCAAAAAAAAAAATGAAAATCTTAAATTATCATTCATGTCACACTTAAGACAAAGACAGAAGAATTAAAACAGAAAAAATACCTATAACAAACAAACATGTCTTGTCCATCCATTTGTCAGCTAAATAATATAATCTTACGTTTGTATATATTTTGTTAAGTCGGTTCTTAAGAATTTTAATATATAATATTAATAAAATTTAAACGAAGATCTAGTGTGCAAAGAAGCGCCCTCTCACGCAAATAAGTTGAATTACGCGCAGACAGACTATGACGTAATCATATATGTACTTACAGTACGATTAATTATTTATATACGATCACCATACGATCTCGTTTCAGATTTTGATCGTTTATTGAACTTTAAATATTGTTTTGTTTGTTTGTTTGGTGAATGTAACCAATTTTGCGGGTAGGTTGATATTCTTAAAATAATTTAAAAATATTCTTAATATGGTTCTACCAATATATAGGTACACACACCTACTTCAAATTATTAGTAATACAGTTTTTTTTACTACATGGCAAAATGTTAATTAATTTTTTATATATATGTGTACTTATTTACTGTTCGAAAGTACCACCAACATATGCAAATTTAGTTCAAGGATTTTATATATACCATCTTATGTGTATTATTAAAATCGTGCGATAGCCAAACAACTCAACATCTTCGTTCCTACACGATGTTATTTAATTGTGTATTACACACTCATTTTGTGTATAATCATAATAATAAATAATTATATTAATGTGGTGGTCTGTGGAGTAATAAATAATTTTGAGTCACATTTAAATTGTAATGAACATTTCCGTTCAATTATCGTTTCGAAATCGATGCAAAAATCACTCAAAATAGTTAATCGATTAAATGTTTAATATAGACACTAATAATATAGATACTTGATAAAATAATACCAAATCCCACTCTAAATTTTATTCGAACTAACTTAATTAAGCTGAAATTAATTTTCACTCAAATTTTGAAATAATCAAATACACGCAACTGTAACTTATTTTATGTCAATTGATCAAACAAAATATTACTTGGACCTGATTTTAAAATTTATAATATTTTCACTCAAACGTTACTATCATATTTCTATACAAAGTTGATCTACTCAACTTACAAATAAAAACTACAAATTTTACTCGACCTTCATCAATATAAAATCAGCGGTTTTAATACAATTCTTTACAAAGGCTGAAATTAATTATCACTTCACTTAATTTTAATTCAACTTCTCAAAAAACTATTACATGAGCCTGATTTTAAAATCTGTACTATTTTCACTCAAAAGTTACTGTCATATTCCTTTACAAAATTAATTCACTCAGCTTAAAAATAATAACTACAAATTTCACTCGACTTTTCTCAAAAATTATTTAGTAACTTTAACTTTAAATTTAGTTACTTTAAATTT
Organism: Tipula confusa; assembly: GCA_963556175.1. NCBI lineage: Eukaryota > Metazoa > Arthropoda > Insecta > Diptera > Tipulidae > Tipula > Tipula confusa. The sequence goes on along the minus strand of OY744477.1, from coordinate 101,202,294 downwards.
CACTCAACTTTTGTTTTTGCATGCAACAAATATAGAATTATTGTTTAATTAAGGCCTACTTTAGTTTGTTGATTCATTTTAAAATGTATTTAAATTTGATTAAAATGTCAAAGCTCTTACAATCGTGACCTTCGACTAAAATGTTTGCATAATTATCAGAAATATTTAGTAACCTACTCAAAATGCAGTCTAAAACAAGCGCATGGATTGTATAAATCTACCGTTAATATTTTTTTAATTCAATTGTTAAGTTTTACAAAATTCTAACTAGTGTTTCACTCAAAAATTACTTTAACATTTAAAATTGAATTTAAAATAAATTTTGAATTATTTGACATAATCATTGAATTTCCTAACCTAAGCCTAAACTAAAGATGTAATAATACTAAAATTCATACTAAAATTCACCTTGATCTTTAGACAAATTTTATTTTAAAATTCATAAAATACTGAATAATATAAATTTAGTCCTAATAGCATGTTTGTAAATATATATATATATATATATATATATATATATATATATATATATATATATATATATATATATATATATATATATATATAAAAGTCTATCAAATCTAATGTGAACCTCTTCCGGTTTCAATGCGTATTTCTATTTAAAATTTAAATTAATCATTAAAAATTCACTTAAACGTTAGACTGTGATAAATTACAAAAAAAACATTTATTTCCTATTTCATAAATAATTTCACTCAAGTTATTTCAAAACTATACTAATTGTATAAGTTTTCCAAATTCATGCAATTATTTAAGTAAAGCTTGATTTATTTACATAGATTCTAATCTAAATTTCACTCAAGTTATTCATTGCTGAAAATACAAGCTTCATGTACTTGTTTTTTTTTACAAAAATATACGATTTTTTAAATCCAGTTAGAAACTTGAAAACTTATTTCATTAATTTTCAATTCATTATAAAATTCACTCAATTTAAAAAAAATAATTATTTTATTGAATTTGACAAATTATATACAATCACTATTTCATTTTACTCAAATGTTATTACATTAAAAATGCATTATTCATATAATGACCTTCAACTTAAAGTTTCGCTATATTTTAGCTACTCAAAATTCTATCCAACATATATACACTTTTGTATTAATCTACCGCTTTAGACATTACATTTCTATATATCACGCATATCTTAAACACTTTCAAATTTCCACTCGACGACAATAAAAATCACAACACAATAATATATTAACACAAAATAATGACATTCGCTAATTATCCCATCGATCAACAAACACTAAAGATGTGTAAAAATTATTGTCACGCAAATCAAGTAAGCGTTGAGAAAAATCATGTTATTTCAAAACAAAACAAAACAATTGATAACGCGTTGCACGAATTATAAAAAATTTAAAAAAAAAACAAAATGCAACGCATTAAAAAAAAAATAAAACAAACAAATTTGAAATCATAACGGGTTTTGCCTATTGTTAGTATATTTTCGGTTCGAAATGTATCAATATTGTTCAATCGATTATAAATTAAAACTATGGAACGTGCTAATAATGCGAATTTATTTTTAAAATTTGAATTTAATCCAGTTAGCATTGTGATTTATCATGTGCGGACGTGTTTGTTGTATAATAAGTAAATGTAATCCTCGTTCATTATTGCAGATTATTACTATATCATTACTATTATTCATAAAATAGTATGGTCGTAAATAGGTATATAAAACTATAAAATATATATAACAAAAATATCTTATTGTTTAAGTCAAGGATTATCTGTATTATAACATTTAAAATAGACACCATAAATAACAATAGTATATTACAAAATAGTTTCAATATTACTACTATAATGATATATTTCACTGTAAGTATATACTAGACGGATTATATTAAGATAAAAAAATATATCGTTTTTTAATAAAACTCTTATTTTCATAATTAATGTTAAACAATGTTTATTGTACTTAAAGATTACGGGCATGAAACATTAAAATCATAGAAAGTAATTACATACTTTCATTGTTTGAGAGAAATTATGACAAAAATCAAATTATGTTTATGGTCCGATTGATATATAATGGATAAATCAATTTTGTTAAATTTTAAACTTTCTTTTAAACAAATTATGATTTTTTTTGTTTAGTTTTAGGAACTAAAATATATACAATACCATTATATATACAAGCAGACAAAAATCGAGACCCTAAATCGGGCCATTCATCAATGTTTTTGAAATAAATTCAACTTTAATAAATAAACACATTAGTTGGGAATACTTAAGCTGTCCTTAGAAGAAAAACTAAGAAAATTCAATATGAATTCGAATAAAGCTCCTGGTTATGATCTTATCACTGCACAAATTTTAAAAGAATGGCCAAACAAAACCCACGACATGAAACATCGCTTATTCGCTGTTGCCAGTTATATCTAAATAGTTTGAGATGCTACTGTTTAAAAGTTTAAATCCAGTAGTCAATACTCAACAATATACAACAAGTACACAGAATAATCAATATAATTAAGAAATTTGAGGAGAAAAAGGACTGCTCAACAATATTTTGAGACAAAGTTTTGTCGAACGAAAAAAGGTTTCCAAATAATTAATTAATACACAATAAGGTAAGTCCAACAACATACATATTTTTATTTAACATCTAACTAACTTTAGCCTTAAGATGTTTATTGAAAATATAATTTAATGTAATGATAAAAATAAGAAAAAAATCTTAAAAGTGAAAGGGGTTCCAAGACAGAACACATATATTATTTATAAAACTTATAAAGTTCAACTTCGTGGGACCAAAACAAGCTACAAACAAGAAAACGAAATTATCTGTTTGCATAATTTCTGGTTATACAAGTTTTTTTGGTTGACCACCAAAAAAAAACAACAACAACAAAAAGTCTAAATTGCAAAGTAATTAAAAACATATCTGGTTTTTTTTTCAACTAATACTAATCGATTGATTGGATTTAAGAAATATATAAATAAACAAAAAAATGAAAAAGTTGACCGCGTTTTCTCCTTTCAAACATATAAAATTGAAAACTAAATTAATAACGTTATATTTTTACGTTGTTTTTTTTTTTTGTAAAGCTCACCTCAAAAATTATAAGAAATAAAACTTGGCTTTTTTCGTTTTTAAAAGAAAAAAATTTCAAAATTATTTTTTCTTTCAGTATATACGCGCGCAGAGAAATAATCCAAAATATAAGATAAAAAAAAATTGCGTTGTCCTCAATCACACATTTAACTTTTATAATTTTTCACTTTTTTAAATATTCACTTTAGAAAATGCATTCACTTAAAAAATGTCACACTATGAAACTTTTTTATTACACGAACATTGGTATCATCCTTTCTAATTTAAATATATCGAGCTATATTGCAGCAAATAGCCGTAATATATCGTTATACGATTATTGTAACACTGCGGTGACAAAAACCACAAAAAAAAATATTTTCACTTTTTTCACTATATATCCGATAAATATGTTGGGTCACGACACGGGTTGAAGAAAATCGACACACAAAAGTTTTCTTTCCTTTCTAATTTGAAAAAAAAAATTGAACTTTTTATTTTATTATTAATTTAATTTTAATAAAAAAATTAATTTTCTCACATACATAAATTTACAAAAAAAAAAAAAATAAATTTAACAATATATAAGAAAGAAATACGTTTTGGTGTGTACTCAACAACTTTCGCGAGCGAACTAACTTTAAACAAGTAGGAGGAGGTCGTTCATTCCTACCATTGCGACCGTATATACTAATAAAAATGTAGTATATAAGAAAATGAAAAAGAAAACGAAAAACAAAATCAAAGAAAATATTAACTACAGCAACTTAAGTTTGTTTGCGTAAGTGGGCTTCTCAAAAGAGAATGCGGCGAGTATGGAGAAAAAAGTTTTTAGTTTTTTTCATGACGTTTTCAATTTGGTTTCTGTGTATTTGTATACACAAAACGGTATGCATGACTTTGGTTTTGTATCTCTTTTGTGTCGTTTAGCTAAGATTTTTGGATTTAAGTCGATGCAACCGTCCATCAAAGCTCGCAAGAGAATATACTATATAAAAGGAGAAATTTGGTCAGTGACGTCATCCAATTATATATATACAAATCGTAAAAAAAGTATATAGTTTTTGCTGCTTATTTTTTTATTGGTATGTTGACCTTCAATTAACTGAAAGATGACGGGAAGTTATTTTCACTTTCGTTTGTAACGCGTTTTTTTTTGTTTTCGAATTGATTTGATTAAAACAAAAATGTCTCTGATGATCTTTTGATCTTGACACACATTTTACATACATACGTGTATATATATATATATATATATATATATATATATATATATATATATATATATATATATATATATATATATATACATATACATATATAAAGTTTACGATTAATGACTCCCGCGTATGGATATATCATTTACTAATTTGTGAGGCGGATTTCGATTGATGACGTCATGTATATATTGTAAAAAAATATTTCATAATTAGATCGCGCAAAGAAGTGATCGACCCTGAAATTGTTGCTAAACTGAAAAGTAATTATTGGTTTTGTGAATTTTAGAAAATATGTATACATAAATTTGTTACTTTTCTTAAATTGTCAATAAGAATTGTAAGGTCGCTTATTTTGATTTGAGGTGGTAGTTTTATTTAAGTATTTTCTGACGATTTTTTTGATGATGAGTGTTAAGGTAATTTTATTATTATCTGCGGAAAGGAAGTTAAAAATAAAATTTTACATGATGATTAGATCTATATAGTGTCATAAAAAATAGTCAGTGATGAAATGTATTTTTATACGTATCGATTAGGGTGGTTATAAATTTATTGATCCTCAGAAATAGTGAAGGAAGTCGTCAAACAAATGAATTCGTTTTGGCCTCTAGACAGCTTTTGTAGAAATTAAACACAAGTTTAGTATAGATAAAGGGATTTTTCATCATTTGATTTCGATCGGTAATGACGATGAACACAACTATGGTCCCTTGTTAGATCCCCACTATTTGTTGAATCCACAACTATGATCTCCTGTTGAAGTGCCGAATTATGGACAGAACCATCGTCCAAGTCCGTACAGGCTGGCTGGAACAATTCAATGTGCAGATGGATTTAAGGCGAACCTGTATTTGTGTGTCCTCGATTTTGATGGTTACGGCGTAAGGTAGGACGTAAAAATTTACTGCGAAAGAGTTGGGAAAGCTTCAGACCCAGAAAAAATTGCAGGGTTAAAAAAAAGATCACCTTAAGAAACGTCCAATAAAATATTTATGTATAGTAAAAAAAATGTATACGAAAATCGGGTTCGTTTCCTAATCATCCCAAAAACTGTTCAAGTCTTTTGTTTTGGTTTAATAGAATTTTAGGTCAAAACTAATTCAAATGTCAACGTAATGGTTACTGTATAAATTAACGAGGCTTTGTCGACCATGGCCGGTTATTCGACCACCGATAACCTAAAATGAATGAATTGTTCATGTATGACCCAGTGGGTAGCCACTGGATATGACAATTAGCAGAAAATGTAAACAATAAATACAACAAAAAACCAGTTTATACTCCGCAGGTAGATTTATCGTCAGCATAGTTGGCAATAAATCCACCATCTAACGAGGTTGGTTCAAAAGATTCTAAGATGAGTCAGCTATTGTTTGAATTCAAGTCATTTTCAAATTCAGTTGTTCGTTCTTGGCCAACAATTAAATGTAGTAATTAGGTGATATGGCCTACAAGATAGGTAATATGTGTTAAAAGCAATACCAGTTATTAAATTGTACATTTAAAGGCATACATCTACTGCCAATAAAATCGTCATGGTATTCATAAACAATGATGGTTAAGCCGCCCTTCGAACGTGACATTCATCTTTATCCAAAATCAATTTTCAAGGACCACTTGCAACTAAGAAAACACACCTTTTATAGACCAGATATAGTCATCAAAGTTTTTATACTTTGGATTAACGATTTCCCTATAGAGTTAAATCTAGAGACATCTATGAAGTAGCCTTAGTATTAGCAAACATTGAGCATATATGATTTATAAAATAGTAGCGTAGGCATCTTGAAAAAATCGAATGAAGTACTGGACAAATTTAACATTCGAAAAAAAGTTTAAAGTTTAAGGTTTAAAGTTTAAAGTTTAAAGTTTAAAGTTTAAAGTTTAAAGTTTAAAGTTTAAAGTTTAAAGTTTAAAGTTTAAAGTTTAAAGTTTAAAGTTTAAAGTTTAAAGTTTAAAGTTTAAAGTTTAAAGTTTAAAGTTTAAAGTTTAAAGTTTAAAGTTTAAAGTTTAAAGTTTAAAGTTTAAAGTTTAAAGTTTAAAGTTTAAAGTTTAAAGTTTAAAGTTTAAAGTTTAAAGTTTAAAGTTTAAAGTTTAAAGTTTAAAGTTTAAAGTTTAAAGTTTAAAGTTTAAAGTTTAAAGTTTAAAGTTTAAAGTTTAAAGTTTAAAGTTTAAAGTTTAAAGTTTAAAGTTTAAAGTTTAAAGTTTAAAGTTTAAAGTTTAAAGTTTAAAGTTTAAAGTTTAAAGTTTAAAGTTTAAAGTTTAAAGTTTAAAGTTTAAAGTTTAAAGTTTAAAGTTTAAAGTTTAAAGTTTAAAGTTTAAAGTTTAAAGTTTAAAGTTTAAAGTTTAAAGTTTAAAGTTTAAAGTTTAAAGTTTAAAGTTTAAAGTTTAAAGTTTAAAGTTTAAAGTTTAAAGTTTAAAGTTTAAAGTTTAAAGTTTAAAGTTTAAAGTTTAAAGTTTAAAGTTTAAAGTTTAAAGTTTAAAGTTTAAAGTTTAAAGTTTAAAGTTTAAAGTTTAAAGTTTAAAGTTTAAAGTTTAAAGTTTAAAGTTTAAAGTTTAAAGTTTAAAGTTTAAAGTTTAAAGTTTAAAGTTTAAAGTTTAAAGTTTAAAGTTTAAAGTTTAAAGTTTAAAGTTTAAAGTTTAAAGTTTAAAGTTTAAAGTTTAAAGTTTAAAGTTTAAAGTTTAAAGTTTAAAGTTTAAAGTTTAAAGTTTAAAGTTTAAAGTTTAAAGTTTAAAGTTTAAAGTTTAAAGTTTAAAGTTTAAAGTTTAAAGTTTAAAGTTTAAAGTTTAAAGTTTAAAGTTTAAAGTTTAAAGTTTAAAGTTTAAAGTTTAAAGTTTAAAGTTTAAAGTTTAAAGTTTAAAGTTTAAAGTTTAAAGTTTAAAGTTTAAAGTTTAAAGTTTAAAGTTTAAAGTTTAAAGTTTAAAGTTTAAAGTTTAAAGTTTAAAGTTTAAAGTTTAAAGTTTAAAGTTTAAAGTTTAAAGTTTAAAGTTTAAAGTTTAAAGTTTAAAGTTTAAAGTTTAAAGTTTAAAGTTTAAAGTTTAAAGTTTAAAGTTTAAAGTTTAAAGTTTAAAGTTTAAAGTTTAAAGTTTAAAGTTTAAAGTTTAAAGTTTAAAGTTTAAAGTTTAAAGTTTAAAGTTTAAAGTTTAAAGTTTAAAGTTTAAAGTTTAAAGTTTAAAGTTTAAAGTTTAAAGTTTAAAGTTTAAAGTTTAAAGTTTAAAGTTTAAAGTTTAAAGTTTAAAGTTTAAAGTTTAAAGTTTAAAGTTTAAAGTTTAAAGTTTAAAGTTTAAAGTTTAAAGTTTAAAGTTTAAAGTTTAAAGTTTAAAGTTTAAAGTTTAAAGTTTAAAGTTTAAAGTTTAAAGTTTAAAGTTTAAAGTTTAAAGTTTAAAGTTTAAAGTTTAAAGTTTAAAGTTTAAAGTTTAAAGTTTAAAGTTTAAAGTTTAAAGTTTAAAGTTTAAAGTTTAAAGTTTAAAGTTTAAAGTTTAAAGTTTAAAGTTTAAAGTTTAAAGTTTAAAGTTTAAAGTTTAAAGTTTAAAGTTTAAAGTTTAAAGTTTAAAGTTTAAAGTTTAAAGTTTAAAGTTTAAAGTTTAAAGTTTAAAGTTTAAAGTTTAAAGTTTAAAGTTTAAAGTTTAAAGTTTAAAGTTTAAAGTTTAAAGTTTAAAGTTTAAAGTTTAAAGTTTAAAGTTTAAAGTTTAAAGTTTAAAGTTTAAAGTTTAAAGTTTAAAGTTTAAAGTTTAAAGTTTAAAGTTTAAAGTTTAAAGTTTAAAGTTTAAAGTTTAAAGTTTAAAGTTTAAAGTTTAAAGTTTAAAGTTTAAAGTTTAAAGTTTAAAGTTTAAAGTTTAAAGTTTAAAGTTTAAAGTTTAAAGTTTAAAGTTTAAAGTTTAAAGTTTAAAGTTTAAAGTTTAAAGTTTAAAGTTTAAAGTTTAAAGTTTAAAGTTTAAAGTTTAAAGTTTAAAGTTTAAAGTTTAAAGTTTAAAGTTTAAAGTTTAAAGTTTAAAGTTTAAAGTTTAAAGTTTAAAGTTTAAAGTTTAAAGTTTAAAGTTTAAAGTTTAAAGTTTAAAGTTTAAAGTTTAAAGTTTAAAGTTTAAAGTTTAAAGTTTAAAGTTTAAAGTTTAAAGTTTAAAGTTTAAAGTTTAAAGTTTAAAGTTTAAAGTTTAAAGTTTAAAGTTTAAAGTTTAAAGTTTAAAGTTTAAAGTTTAAAGTTTAAAGTTTAAAGTTTAAAGTTTAAAGTTTAAAGTTTAAAGTTTAAAGTTTAAAGTTTAAAGTTTAAAGTTTAAAGTTTAAAGTTTAAAGTTTAAAGTTTAAAGTTTAAAGTTTAAAGTTTAAAGTTTAAAGTTTAAAGTTTAAAGTTTAAAGTTTAAAGTTTAAAGTTTAAAGTTTAAAGTTTAAAGTTTAAAGTTTAAAGTTTAAAGTTTAAAGTTTAAAGTTTAAAGTTTAAAGTTTAAAGTTTAAAGTTTAAAGTTTAAAGTTTAAAGTTTAAAGTTTAAAGTTTAAAGTTTAAAGTTTAAAGTTTAAAGTTTAAAGTTTAAAGTTTAAAGTTTAAAGTTTAAAGTTTAAAGTTTAAAGTTTAAAGTTTAAAGTTTAAAGTTTAAAGTTTAAAGTTTAAAGTTTAAAGTTTAAAGTTTAAAGTTTAAAGTTTAAAGTTTAAAGTTTAAAGTTTAAAGTTTAAAGTTTAAAGTTTAAAGTTTAAAGTTTAAAGTTTAAAGTTTAAAGTTTAAAGTTTAAAGTTTAAACTTTAAACTTTAAACTTTAAACTTTAAACTTTAAACTTTAAACTTTAAACTTTAAACTTTAAACTTTAAACTTTAAACTTTAAACTTTAAACTTTAAACTTTAAACTTTAAACTTTAAACTTTAAACTTTAAACTTTAAACTTTAAACTTTAAACTTTAAACTTTAAACTTTAAACTTTAAACTTTAAACTTTAAACTTTAAACTTTAAACTTTAAACTTTAAACTTTAAACTTTAAACTTTAAACTTTAAACTTTAAACTTTAAACTTTAAACTTTAAACTTTAAACTTTAAACTTTAAACTTTAAACTTTAAACTTTAAACTTTAAACTTTAAACTTTAAACTTTAAACTTTAAACTTTAAACTTTAAACTTTAAACTTTAAACTTTAAACTTTAAACTTTAAACTTTAAACTTTAAACTTTAAACTTTAAACTTTAAACTTTAAACTTTAAACTTTAAACTTTAAACTTTAAACTTTAAACTTTAAACTTTAAACTTTAAACTTTAAACTTTAAACTTTAAACTTTAAACTTTAAACTTTAAACTTTAAACTTTAAACTTTAAACTTTAAACTTTAAACTTTAAACTTTAAACTTTAAACTTTAAACTTTAAACTTTAAACTTTAAACTTTAAACTTTAAACTTTAAACTTTAAACTTTAAACTTTAAACTTTAAACTTTAAACTTTAAACTTTAAACTTTAAACTTTAAACTTTAAACTTTAAACTTTAAACTTTAAACTTTAAACTTTAAACTTTAAACTTTAAACTTTAAACTTTAAACTTTAAACTTTAAACTTTAAACTTTAAACTTTAAACTTTAAACTTTAAACTTTAAACTTTAAACTTTAAACTTTAAACTTTAAACTTTAAACTTTAAACTTTAAACTTTAAACTTTAAACTTTAAACTTTAAACTTTAAACTTTAAACTTTAAACTTTAAACTTTAAACTTTAAACTTTAAACTTTAAACTTTAAACTTTAAACTTTAAACTTTAAACTTTAAACTTTAAACTTTAAACTTTAAACTTTAAACTTTAAACTTTAAACTTTAAACTTTAAACTTTAAACTTTAAACTTTAAACTTTAAACTTTAAACTTTAAACTTTAAACTTTAAACTTTAAACTTTAAACTTTAAACTTTAAACTTTAAACTTTAAACTTTAAACTTTAAACTTTAAACTTTAAACTTTAAACTTTAAACTTTAAACTTTAAACTTTAAACTTTAAACTTTAAACTTTAAACTTTAAACTTTAAACTTTAAACTTTAAACTTTAAACTTTAAACTTTAAACTTTAAACTTTAAACTTTAAACTTTAAACTTTAAACTTTAAACTTTAAACTTTAAACTTTAAACTTTAAACTTTAAACTTTAAACTTTAAACTTTAAACTTTAAACTTTAAACTTTAAACTTTAAACTTTAAACTTTAAACTTTAAACTTTAAACTTTAAACTTTAAACTTTAAACTTTAAACTTTAAACTTTAAACTTTAAACTTTAAACTTTAAACTTTAAACTTTAAACTTTAAACTTTAAACTTTAAACTTTAAACTTTAAACTTTAAACTTTAAACTTTAAACTTTAAACTTTAAACTTTAAACTTTAAACTTTAAACTTTAAACTTTAAACTTTAAACTTTAAACTTTAAACTTTAAACTTTAAACTTTAAACTTTAAACTTTAAACTTTAAACTTTAAACTTTAAACTTTAAACTTTAAACTTTAAACTTTAAACTTTAAACTTTAAACTTTAAACTTTAAACTTTAAACTTTAAACTTTAAACTTTAAACTTTAAACTTTAAACTTTAAACTTTAAACTTTAAACTTTAAACTTTAAACTTTAAACTTTAAACTTTAAACTTTAAACTTTAAACTTTAAACTTTAAACTTTAAACTTTAAACTTTAAACTTTAAACTTTAAACTTTAAACTTTAAACTTTAAACTTTAAACTTTAAACTTTAAACTTTAAACTTTAAACTTTAAACTTTAAACTTTAAACTTTAAACTTTAAACTTTAAACTTTAAACTTTAAACTTTAAACTTTAAACTTTAAACTTTAAACTTTAAACTTTAAACTTTAAACTTTAAACTTTAAACTTTAAACTTTAAACTTTAAACTTTAAACTTTAAACTTTAAACTTTAAACTTTAAACTTTAAACTTTAAACTTTAAACTTTAAACTTTAAACTTTAAACTTTAAACTTTAAACTTTAAACTTTAAACTTTAAACTTTAAACTTTAAACTTTAAACTTTAAACTTTAAACTTTAAACTTTAAACTTTAAACTTTAAACTTTAAACTTTAAACTTTAAACTTTAAACTTTAAACTTTAAACTTTAAACTTTAAACTTTAAACTTTAAACTTTAAACTTTAAACTTTAAACTTTAAACTTTAAACTTTAAACTTTAAACTTTAAACTTTAAACTTTAAACTTTAAACTTTAAACTTTAAACTTTAAACTTTAAACTTTAAACTTTAAACTTTAAACTTTAAACTTTAAACTTTAAACTTTAAACTTTAAACTTTAAACTTTAAACTTTAAACTTTAAACTTTAAACTTTAAACTTTAAACTTTAAACTTTAAACTTTAAACTTTAAACTTTAAACTTTAAACTTTAAACTTTAAACTTTAAACTTTAAACTTTAAACTTTAAACTTTAAACTTTAAACTTTAAACTTTAAACTTTAAACTTTAAACTTTAAACTTTAAACTTTAAACTTTAAACTTTAAACTTTAAACTTTAAACTTTAAACTTTAAACTTTAAACTTTAAACTTTAAACTTTAAACTTTAAACTTTAAACTTTAAACTTTAAACTTTAAACCTTAAACTTTAAACTTTTTTTCGAATGTTAAATTTGTCCAGTACTTCATTCGATTTTTTCAAGATGCCTACGCTACTATTTTATAAATCATATATGCTCAATGTTTGCTAATACTAAGGCTACTTCATAGATGTCTCTAGATTTAACTCTATAGGGAAATCGTTAATCCAAAGTATAAAAACTTTGATGACTATATCTGGTCTATAAAAGGTGTGTTTTCTTAGTTGCAAGTGGTCCTTGAAAATTGATTTTGGATAAAGATGAATGTCACGTTCGAAGGGCGGCTTAACCATCATTGTTTATGAATACCATGACGATTTTATTGGCAGTAGATGTATGCCTTTAAATGTACAATTTAATAACTGGTATTGCTTTTAACACATATTACCTATCTTGTAGGCCATATCACCTAATTACTACATTTAATTGTTGGCCAAGAACGAACAACTGAATTTGAAAATGACTTGAATTCAAACAATAGCTGACTCATCTTAGAATCTTTTGAACCAACCTCGTTAGATGGTGGATTTATTGCCAACTATGCTGACGATAAATCTACCTGCGGAGTATAAACTGGTTTTTTGTTGTATTTATTGTTTACATTTTCTGCTAATTGTCATATCCAGTGGCTACCCACTGGGTCATACATGAACAATTCATTCATTTTAGGTTATCGGTGGTCGAATAACCGGCCATGGTCGACAAAGCCTCGTTAATTTATACAGTAACCATTACGTTGACATTTGAATTAGTTTTGACCTAAAATTCTATTAAACCAAAACAAAAGACTTGAACAGTTTTTGGGATGATTAGGAAACGAACCCGATTTTCGTATACATTTTTTTTACTATACATAAATATTTTATTGGACGTTTCTTAAGGTGATCTTTTTTTTAACCCTGCAATTTTTTCTGGGTCTGAAGCTTTCCCAACTCTTTCGCAGTAAATTTTTACGTCCTACCTTACGCCGTAACCATCAAAATCGAGGACACACAAATACAGGTTCGCCTTAAATCCATCTGCACATTGAATTGTTCCAGCCAGCCTGTACGGACTTGGACGATGGTTCTGTCCATAATTCGGCACTTCAACAGGAGATCATAGTTGTGGATTCAACAAATAGTGGGGATCTAACAAGGGACCATAGTTGTGTTCATCGTCATTACCGATCGAAATCAAATGATGAAAAATCCCTTTATCTATACTAAACTTGTGTTTAATTTCTACAAAAGCTGTCTAGAGGCCAAAACGAATTCATTTGTTTGACGACTTCCTTCACTATTTCTGAGGATCAATAAATTTATAACCACCCTAATCGATACGTATAAAAATACATTTCATCACTGACTATTTTTTATGACACTATATAGATCTAATCATCATGTAAAATTTTATTTTTAACTTCCTTTCCGCAGATAATAATAAAATTACCTTAACACTCATCTCACTCATGTTTAAAGTTTAAAGTTTAAAGTTTAAAGTTTAAAGTTTAAAGTTTAAAGTTTAAAGTTTAAAGTTTAAAGTTTAAAGTTTAAAGTTTAAAGTTTAAAGTTTAAAGTTTAAAGTTTAAAGTTTAAAGTTTAAAGTTTAAAGTTTAAAGTTTAAAGTTTAAAGTTTAAAGTTTAAAGTTTAAAGTTTAAAGTTTAAAGTTTAAAGTTTAAAGTTTAAAGTTTAAAGTTTAAAGTTTAAAGTTTAAAGTTTAAAGTTTAAAGTTTAAAGTTTAAAGTTTAAAGTTTAAAGTTTAAAGTTTAAAGTTTAAAGTTTAAAGTTTAAAGTTTAAAGTTTAAAGTTTAAAGTTTAAAGTTTAAAGTTTAAAGTTTAAAGTTTAAAGTTTAAAGTTTAAAGTTTAAAGTTTAAAGTTTAAAGTTTAAAGTTTAAAGTTTAAAGTTTAAAGTTTAAAGTTTAAAGTTTAAAGTTTAAAGTTTAAAGTTTAAAGTTTAAAGTTTAAAGTTTAAAGTTTAAAGTTTAAAGTTTAAAGTTTAAAGTTTAAAGTTTAAAGTTTAAAGTTTAAAGTTTAAAGTTTAAAGTTTAAAGTTTAAAGTTTAAAGTTTAAAGTTTAAAGTTTAAAGTTTAAAGTTTAAAGTTTAAAGTTTAAAGTTTAAAGTTTAAAGTTTAAAGTTTAAAGTTTAAAGTTTAAAGTTTAAAGTTTAAAGTTTAAAGTTTAAAGTTTAAAGTTTAAAGTTTAAAGTTTAAAGTTTAAAGTTTAAAGTTTAAAGTTTAAAGTTTAAAGTTTAAAGTTTAAAGTTTAAAGTTTAAAGTTTAAAGTTTAAAGTTTAAAGTTTAAAGTTTAAAGTTTAAAGTTTAAAGTTTAAAGTTTAAAGTTTAAAGTTTAAAGTTTAAAGTTTAAAGTTTAAAGTTTAAAGTTTAAAGTTTAAAGTTTAAAGTTTAAAGTTTAAAGTTTAAAGTTTAAAGTTTAAAGTTTAAAGTTTAAAGTTTAAAGTTTAAAGTTTAAAGTTTAAAGTTTAAAGTTTAAAGTTTAAAGTTTAAAGTTTAAAGTTTAAAGTTTAAAGTTTAAAGTTTAAAGTTTAAAGTTTAAAGTTTAAAGTTTAAAGTTTAAAGTTTAAAGTTTAAAGTTTAAAGTTTAAAGTTTAAAGTTTAAAGTTTAAAGTTTAAAGTTTAAAGTTTAAAGTTTAAAGTTTAAAGTTTAAAGTTTAAAGTTTAAAGTTTAAAGTTTAAAGTTTAAAGTTTAAAGTTTAAAGTTTAAAGTTTAAAGTTTAAAGTTTAAAGTTTAAAGTTTAAAGTTTAAAGTTTAAAGTTTAAAGTTTAAAGTTTAAAGTTTAAAGTTTAAAGTTTAAAGTTTAAAGTTTAAAGTTTAAAGTTTAAAGTTTAAAGTTTAAAGTTTAAAGTTTAAAGTTTAAAGTTTAAAGTTTAAAGTTTAAAGTTTAAAGTTTAAAGTTTAAAGTTTAAAGTTTAAAGTTTAAAGTTTAAAGTTTAAAGTTTAAAGTTTAAAGTTTAAAGTTTAAAGTTTAAAGTTTAAAGTTTAAAGTTTAAAGTTTAAAGTTTAAAGTTTAAAGTTTAAAGTTTAAAGTTTAAAGTTTAAAGTTTAAAGTTTAAAGTTTAAAGTTTAAAGTTTAAAGTTTAAAGTTTAAAGTTTAAAGTTTAAAGTTTAAAGTTTAAAGTTTAAAGTTTAAAGTTTAAAGTTTAAAGTTTAAAGTTTAAAGTTTAAAGTTTAAAGTTTAAAGTTTAAAGTTTAAAGTTTAAAGTTTAAAGTTTAAAGTTTAAAGTTTAAAGTTTAAAGTTTAAAGTTTAAAGTTTAAAGTTTAAAGTTTAAAGTTTAAAGTTTAAAGTTTAAAGTTTAAAGTTTAAAGTTTAAAGTTTAAAGTTTAAAGTTTAAAGTTTAAAGTTTAAAGTTTAAAGTTTAAAGTTTAAAGTTTAAAGTTTAAAGTTTAAAGTTTAAAGTTTAAAGTTTAAAGTTTAAAGTTTAAAGTTTAAAGTTTAAAGTTTAAAGTTTAAAGTTTAAAGTTTAAAGTTTAAAGTTTAAAGTTTAAAGTTTAAAGTTTAAAGTTTAAAGTTTAAAGTTTAAAGTTTAAAGTTTAAAGTTTAAAGTTTAAAGTTTAAAGTTTAAAGTTTAAAGGTTAAAGTTTAAAGTTTAAAGTTTAAAGTTTAAAGTTTAAAGTTTAAAGTTTAAAGTTTAAAGTTTAAAGTTTAAAATTTAAAGTTTTGAGTTTTAAATTTTGAGTTTTGAAATTTTGAGTTTTAAATTTTGAGTTTTGACTTTTGAGTTTTGACTTTTGAATTTTGGATTTTGAATTTTCAGTTTTGAGTGATGAGTTTTGAGTGATAAGTTTTGAGTTTTGAGTTTTGAATTTTAAATTTTGAGTTTTGATTTTTAGTTCTGAGTTTTGAGGTTTGAGTTTTGAGTTTTGAGTTTTGAGTTTTGAGTTTTGAGTTTTGAGTTTTGAGTTTTGAGTTTTGAGTTTTGAGTTTTGAGTTTTGAGTTTTGAGTTTTGAGTTTTGAGTTTTGAGTTTTGAGTTTTGAGTTTTGAGTTTTGAGTTTTGAGTTTTGAGTTTTGAGTTTTGAGTTTTGAGTTTTGAGTTTTGAGTTTTGAGTTTTGAGTTTTGAGTTTTGAGTTTTGAGTTTTGAGTTTTGAGTTTTGAGTTTTGAGTTTTGAGTTTTGAGTTTTGAGTTTTGAGTTTTGAGTTTTGAGTTTTGAGTTTTGAGTTTTGAGTTTTGAGTTTTGAGTTTTGAGTTTTGAGTTTTGAGTTTTGAGTTTTGAGTTTTGAGTTTTGAGTTTTGAGTTTTGAGTTTTAGTTTTGACTTTTGACTTGACTTTTGAGTTTCGAGTTTTGAGTTTTAAGTGACGAGTTTTGAGTTTTAAATTTTAAATTTTGAATATGAATTTGAATTTTGAATTTTTAGATTTCAAATTTTGAGTTTTAAATTTTAAGCTTTAAAATGTTAAATTTTAAATTCTCAGTTTCAAATTTTGAACTTTAAAACCTTTAATTTTAAGTTTTGAGTTTTGAATTTTGAATTGTTTTGAGTTTTGAATTTTAAATTTAAGTTTAATTATATTTTAATTTAGGTTTTATATTATTTATTTATTTAAAAAAATAACGATTTTTTATCATAGCAAAAAAATAAAAATAATAAAAATAACAATTTAAATTATTACAATATAAACTTATAATAATAATAATAATAGATTTTTAAATTTACAATTAAAATTAAAACGTCGTTTTAGTCGAAAGAGCTATTTATATGCTCGCATGCCAATTTTTTAAAAAGACTTAGAGAATTTACTTCTCTAATTATCTTGATATTTTATTCTAAAACGAAATGCCATGAACTATCACAGATTTATTATAAATATTTGAACAATTTTGCGGAATGACAATATGGCACGTTCTCATTGATGAAGCAAATACGATATTATCAAATAGATATTTCGGTTCACGAAATATCTGATGGATATCTGATGGCGCATTATTAAAAGAAACTTGCAAAGTTTACTTATAGACTATTTACTTATAGAACATCACAATTTGAGTAAATTATTTCGCAATAATTTATGTGGGGAAGAATACGAGTTTTCAGCATACACTTGTATATACATTGTCAATCCTAAATTATTTACTTTTGTTAAATAGGATGTTGGGTTATGATTAATAAACACCGTATAGGAGGGGTAAAAATCAGAAATACATGTATATAAAAAAATGCTTGTTTAATGAAAGTTCAATTAGCAAAATATCTATAATAGTAAAAAGAATCTATAAGAAAATCGGGTTCGTTTCTTGATCTTTTACAAAATTACTCAAGTCTTTTGTTTTGATTTAATTTCTAAACGAAACCTAATGGTAGGATGATAACTAGAATTTTTTTATCGAATTTTTTATATTTATCACTAATATTTATCAAACCAAAAAAGCGGATAGAAATATTAATTATGACAGACTTGACCCGATTACTGACTCGTAAGCGAGCGATAGTTAGTTTTAATTGTTTTTATGGTGGAAGCAAAATGTTTCTCTGGAAAAAAAAAATCTATTAATAGCCGTAGGCTAAAATAAATTGAATTAGTTTTCGCCTGAAAATTACAAACTAATTAATCCATCACATTGTTGCTAAAAATGATTAAGTTTATTCTTCTTAATTCTAATATAATATTATTAACGTGAGATGTGTAAGATCTTAAGGTGCTAGATAATATCAGTAAAAAGAGAGCATTCGACAGTTTCAAAAATCATTCTTCCAACTTATTATCAAAAACCACACATTATTATAAATGGTTATCGATTTACTCCTTTTCAACACAATAAATTTGATTACAACAATTAAAGGGTTATGTATTCTCGTTAGCGTGCACAACAAAAAACGATCTTCCCAGCATCCACAAACGTAATTAATTATTACATATATGAATAACGCGGTGCATTTAATCACATTTGTAATCGACCAAATTCCGAAATATTTCAAAACCTCATAACTCATGGAATTTTGAAAATGTTTGCTGTATTATAAATATAAATAACCAATCATCGTGTAATTTATCTCGTAATCGCGCAGTTTTCAAATGAAAATCGAAATTTGTTGCCCTTTTTGCTATGTGCGCTAAATGTTGAACTCGTCCACAAAACATGATATATGTATATATGGACGAACCAAATTTTGTGCGCTTGTTTCACGCTGTATTTCAATTATATCATATATGGAGTTCTAAAGAATGAATTTAAGAAGAATTTTTTTATTATAAATAGTTTTAATACTGCTGTGCTAATTTGTTTGATACGTCTTGTGAAATTGTATCCTTCAAATGGTGCTCGATACGCGCATCTACCATTATAAGTTATGTTCCTACACACATAATTATATCTAAAACTAAATTCATGTTTTAGGTCCCGTCTAATTTATACATGGATACAATAAGTATTATAGCAAGAGAGAAGAATACCCGTCGTGAATTTTGACAAATCGATTAAATTTGTATTTCTTGTGTATATTCTTGCAAAAAAAAAATTAAGAAGCTTTTTATAAAATTTTTTAGCTTATTTTATGTTATCTAATTTTATAAACGCAAAATCGATTTATCTAAGTCAATACGAGCAGCAATGCTGTAATTTTTTTTGTTTTTGGCAAATTTTTTATTTGGCAAAAAAAAACAAGAATTTTTATTTTTATATAACACTATACGTGATTGTCAGTGGTAATTTGTTTTAAGAACTTAATTAGATTGTTTTGGCTTGCCAGAAAATTGCTTCGATTCGAACCGATGATTTATTTAGGGCTAATTTTAAATATTTAGGATATATATATATATATATATATATATATATATATATATATATATATAACATGTTTGTCTATATATACGAGTATATATAAAACTAAGTAATTTAAAACGACCGAGGCTAGCCTGTAAATGTTCATCATTTTAACATTCTTGATTTTGTTATATCGTTAAAAAAATGTTTGTACGTGAACGAAAATAGGGTTTGATTTTCATTTTAAAAATTTAAATCAACTTATTAAATATTTTTAGTTTATTTTATTTTTTAATTTAAATAAATAATTTAGTAAAATTAGCGAATATCAATGAACGAAAAAAACGATAAATTGCTGGAATCATCGTCTAAATTAAAAACAACACAATAAAAAAATCATGCCGAGGAAGTGCTAAAATATAATATCTTTTCTGCAAAATACGAATGTTCAACTCGTGTGTAAAACCAATACTACTGTATTGGTGCAAGCCATGGAAACGTACAAAATTATCATACAGAAACTGTGTATAGGTGTTCTTAAATAAGTACCTTCAACGAATATTAAAGTGCTTCTGGTCGAAGACAACAACAAACATCGAACTGTACAAAATCACACAGTAGCTGGACATTTTTTTTTATGAAATTACCGTGAGTTGGTTTATTTTTTTTACCATTTTACCATTTTACCATTTTACCATTTTACCATTTTACCATTTTACCATTTTACCATTTTACCATTTTACCATTTTACCATTTTACCATTTTACCATTTTACCATTTTACCATTTTACCATTTTACCATTTTACCATTTTACCATTTTACAATTTTACCATTTTACCATTTTACCATTTTACCATTTTATCATTTTACCATTTTACCATTTTACCATTTTACCATTTTACCATTTTACCATTTTACCATTTTACCATTTTACCATTTTACCATTTTACCATTTTACCATTTTACCATTTTACCATTTTACCATTTTACCATTTTACCATTTTACCATTTTACCATTTTACCATTTTACCATTTTACCATTTTACCATTTTACCATTTTACCATTTTACCATTTTACCATTTTACCATTTTACCATTTTACCATTTTACCATTTTACCATTTTACCATTTTACCATTTTACCATTTTACCATTTTACCATTTTACCATTTTACCATTTTACCATTTTACCATTTTACCATTTTACCATTTTACCATTTTACCATTTTACCATTTTACCATTTTACCATTTTACCATTTTACCATTTTACCATTTTACCATTTTACCATTTTACCATTTTACCATTTTACCATTTTACCATTTTACCATTTTACCATTTTACCTTTTTACCATTTTACCATTTTACCATTTTACCATTTTACCATTTTACCATTTTACCATTTTACCATTTTACCATTTTACCATTTTACCATTTTACCATTTTACCATTTTACTATTTTACCATTTTACCATTTTACCATTTCATTTTACCATTTTACCATTTTACCATTTTACCATTTTACCATTTCACCATTTTACCATTTTACCATTTTACCATTTTACCATTTTACCATTTTACCATTTTACCATTTTACCATTTTACCATTTTACCATTTTACCATTTTACCATTTTACCATTTTACCATTTTACCATTTTACCATTTTACCATTTTACCATTTTACCATTTTACCATTTTACCATTTTACAATTTTACAATTTTACCATTTTACCATTTTACCATTTTACCATTTTACCATTTTACCATTTTACCATTTTACCATTTTACCATTTTACCATTTTACCATTTTACCATTTTACCATTTTACCATTTTACCATTTTACCATTTTACCATTTTACTATTTTACCATTTTACCATTTTACCATTTCATTTTACCATTTTACCATTTTACCATTTTACCATTTTACCATTTTACCATTTCACCATTTTACCATTTTACCATTTTACCATTTTACCATTTTACCATTTTACCATTTTACCATTTTACCATTTTACCATTTTACCATTTTACCATTTTACCATTTTACCATTTTACCATTTTACCATTTTACCATTTTACCATTTTACCATTTTACCATTTTACAATTTTACAATTTTACCATTTTACCATTTTACCATTTTACCATTTTACCATTTTACCATTTTACCATTTTACCATTTTACCATTTTACAATTTTACAATTTTACCATTTACCATTTTACCATTTTACCATTTTACCATTTTACCATTTTACCATTTTACCACTTTACCATTTTACCATTTTACCATTTTACCATTTTACCATTTTACCATTTTACCATTTTACCATTTTACCATTTTACCATTTTACCATTTTACCATTTTACCATTTTACCATTTTACCATTTTACCATTTTAGATTTTCCTCGGCCAAACATAGTTAAGGGGTTTTTCCACAGAGCCTTAGCATGGCTAGCGACAAAATTCTCGCTACTACAGCCCTGGAAAACAATGATCTCGCGGCAAATTCATGGAAGATACTGCAACGGACGATAACTTGCGCACTCGTCATGGCCATAGACGATTCTTGCATGGAAACGCTGCACAGATCAAGACGAACGAAGCATACTGCTTAAGTCACATCAGACTCGTTCTCAAGAGCGATTCCCCCTCCACCAAATCACTAGAGTCAGCTCCAGTAAGGGATGCACTTTACCAGCCTCAGAAGGTGGTTCTAACGACGAGGGGACGCTGAGAGCAGCAGCGCTGTAGAGCATCCACTGCCAGTTCGTCAGGAAACGATTAGTGAATCTTTCCGTGACTCCTAATTTGGTACTGGTGAAAATCGATAAGGTGACCATACAAAGGGGTGTCCAGGGAAGACTTGCCAAGTCAATGGCACCAACCTCGAGAATCAAGCCTATGGGCGTTTGAGGGGTTAATGGAAATCGTGGCAATAACCGACTCTATCCTGCGAAAAGTCGGCTGGTAAAAAGTTGGCAAGTAAGGCAGCAAGGAACGGAGAGCTTTCTACAGCATCGGATACCTTCTGAAACAGCTTTCCTCAACAACATTTAACCCTTGGCCCCATCCAGGAACCTTGGGTTAGTGGAGTTAAAATCAGGGGCATCCACTTTAAGTCATATAAGTTGATTTACGATCGCAGGGAAAAAGTCCCCGACACCAATATTTGTTTCACTTAATATTAACGTTCTTCCAATTCCAGAGTTCATCACTAAGGGTTTGGTTGCAGTAATCCTGAAAGTATCGACTGGCAGGGAAGTTAGGACACAGGATGTGCATCTGCATACTTCCCTGGTGACTCGGTAGGTGTTCCAACTGTAGTTGGACATTTGGTAGACTACTGCAACCTAAAAATCAAACAATTCATCTTAGGCTGCGATGCAAACGCGCATCATATCATTTGGGGTAGCAGCGATACAAATAGTAGAGGTGAGTCCCTTTTAAATTATCTTCTGAGTAGTCATATAGACATTTTAATTAAAGGGTTTAACTCCAATTTCAAGTTGTTTATCTCCAACTCTGTCGCAAACTGGCATGTATCAAAATAACCTTTTTTGTTGAACCACATGCACATCAGGTTCGATATACTGAGAGTGATCATACAGGCGGCGGAGCGTCGTATTCCTTGCTCTACAAACTGGAACACATACACGAATATTTTATTCGTCAAAGCTTATATTCTGCCATTTTTTTTAGTTCAATTAGTGACCTAGAATCTTCAGCTTGTTGGCTATGGTGGAACGAACAGCTGGCAAAACTCCGTAAGAAGATTAGGACATTATTTAATAGGGCAAAGCATTCTAATGAGTGAAATGAACCGTGGTTTAATTAGTCTAAATGAAATTACTATCGGGTACTACAATGAAGTTAAATTTCTAGGTGTTATCTTAGATAAGAAACTGAACTGAAACTCACATTTTAACTCAACTACCGAACGCGCGGTCAGAGCCATATGAGCTTGTCGGCGTATGTTCGACATGAACATACATGGGACCATAGTGTGGTGGCCCAAGGTACATCAAAAATTTACTATGAACAAGCTAACCTCATTGCAGAGGCTAGCATGTTTCGGAACCACAGGAGTTATGCACATCTGTCCTACGGCGGCAATGGAAGCACTCATCGGACTCACTCCACTTCATATCTATGTCAAATCAGCAGCTATTTATGCAGCTAGCTAGTGAATCAATATAGTCATGATGATCATATAGGTCATCTGGACATTTTGAATGAACTTTCAGACTTGGATATGTTCTTTAGAGTCCCGGACGTTATGCCCAAAGAACTCTGCCTTGGCAGAAATTTCGGGATAACAGTCTTTGATAGAACAGACTGGAATACTGGTTGACCTCCTATGGAGGGAGCGTAGCAGCATAGTCTAGTTAACAAATGGATCAAAAATGGATAGTGGAGTTGGCATTGGTATCCTTGGGTCCAACCACAAAATATCGAAATCACTGGGTTCTTGTTCCGCCATCGAAATTCACGCCATCGAAATTTGCGTCTTAACTATAATGAACAAAAGTCTTAAAGGTGCTTTCATCCACGATTTCTCTGACAGCCAAGCAGCATTGAAAGCACTTGCTTCCAACTGTTTAGATTCTAAGTCGGTTAAAAGTTGCTAAAAACTGCTACAATCCCTGTCTTGCCATACCAATGCTAGGTTGAGGTGGATACCTGGTCACAAGGGCATCACTAGAAACGAGACAGCCGTTTGAAATGGGAAAATATACAGTGCTTGACGTTTTGGAACTGTATTCTCAGCCTCGGGCAAGCCAAATCTTTGATCAGACTATTTCACCATAAGGACTTGGCGGTTAATTTCGTTAAAGGAAATATTAGGGCACTATAGTGAGTTTTTTTTAGGTCACTGTAACCTGAGATATCATTTGAATAAAATGAGCTTGTCCACGGAGACTGAGTTCTGACTCGTTTTGGAAGATATATAAACCGCAAAGCATACACTATATGGGTGTGAACGCAGAGGTGTGCACTGAGGTGGCTTCATTTTATAGAAAGGTATTTGACCCCGGAAAAATGTAAATTGGCCTCTGCAAGTAGCATTCTCGTATTTATTAGGAAGGTGGAGAAGCTTTTGAACTAATAAATCCCAAGAGCAAAACAGATTTTCTAGGTCGCCTTTTGAGGCTGGGGAAAAATTGGGTCCTGCGATGCCTTTAATTTTGTTGATCCAAATGAGTTAATACGAAACCTTAGGACAATTTTACCTGGTGATTTGCTAATTACAACTCCAGTATGGATTTGGATTCAAGGTTTCTGGAAACATTGGTGAAACAACTGGATTGTAACAAAGCAATTAGAGGTGAATTTTTTGATAACGACGTTAGAAGCACGATAGCATTTGATGCTTTCATTCTATAGCTAATCAACATTTTACTGAGTATAATTTAATTTAATGAGCATAATAAATATTTTAAAATCCATAAAACTAAAAATAAAAAATTAATTTTACTTTTAACTTTAATTAAATTCTTAAATTCTTAAATTTATATATATATATATATATATATATATATATATATATGTATATATATATATATATATATATATATATATATATATATATATATATATATAAATGATATAAGTGCTAATTTATTTTTATATAGCTCTAAAAAATATTCACCAATGAAGAATCGGTCTTCTAACTTAGGTTTGAAAGCCAAAGCATGTTATTTAAATGATGTGCGGCCTTCCAAAGTTGGTTTATAAAATAATTCCAAAACTACCAGTTCTAATCGTTTATTTTACGGTGCAAAAAATTATTTTATTAAATCTGACATCTATTTTTATCTCTGTAACTCTTAAATGCCAAGTTTTAACATTATCGAATATAAAATAAATTAACTTTGATAGCTCTCTTAGCCGGACTCGAAAACGACTTTAAAAAAAAATGCCATACCCAAAAATAATTATAAAAACATTTCTCAAAAG
Organism: Tipula confusa; assembly: GCA_963556175.1. Classification (NCBI taxonomy): domain Eukaryota; kingdom Metazoa; phylum Arthropoda; class Insecta; order Diptera; family Tipulidae; genus Tipula; species Tipula confusa. The sequence goes on along the minus strand of OY744477.1, from coordinate 101,177,773 downwards.
TAATTTAAACAGTTGTAAAACTATCAGAATGGTCTGAAATTATCTATATATATGTTTAATAACACTCACATTGTCCAGCTTCGTGTCATCCTACAAAATAGAAATGAAATCGTTTTTATGATAAAAATTATTGTGTATTGTCAAACCATAATAAAGCACACATATGACATCAATTGGTAAAGTTTACTTACATTTTCTATTTACACGAACATAAATGCGGTAAGCATGTGTCTTTCTGTATAGGATCAACCAATCTTTGTTGAAGAACTAAAATGGTTCACCATATCTCAAAATTTTCTTGTTTAACTTTACTGTCTAGACTCAAAATCTATTTTAAATTAATTTTAACGGACCTCGAAAAGAAATTTTGTTTTAATATTTTACTCGTTTACGAGCATTTCATGTTCTATTGGTAAAGTTCCACTCAAAATTCATTCGAATAAATATATATATATATATATATATATATATATATATATATATATATATATATATATGTATATATATATATATATATATATATATATATATATATATATATATATATATATATATATATATATATTACATATATATATTACATATATATATATATATATATATATATATATATATATATATATATATATATATATATATATATATATATATATATATATATATATATATATATATATATATATATATATATATATATATATATATCAGCGATGTGCGTTGACACATCAACAATTATTGTCGACTTTGACGCGTCAACAATGTGTCAACATTACGTCAACATCATTTTAAAGTCGACGATCATTTTAATGTCGAGAAAAAAATAATTTTTTTGCTTTTTGTTCTCTCTTTTTGCTTTTTTCTTTCTAATTCTATCCGAATTTTCTGTTAATTCGTTATTTTCTTTTACATTCCAAGAGTAAGATGCCAAAATTTTACAATTAATGGACCAACCAGCGACTCAGCATTCAGCAACAACTTTAAGTAAGAATACGATAGATAGATCGAGTCCTCATGTTTCTGAGCAGTGAAGTCTTTAAGGACTGATCGAAACTTTTGTGTTTAAATAAATTATCATTTAAGACAAAATTACAGAACAAACTGTAAGAAATGTCAAATCATTTTAAACGCAACTTCAAACCTAAGCAGGCTATAAGATTTTATTTTGTGTTAGTTCAATTCTTGAACTTCGTAGATGGCTATACTTTGTCGTTTAAGCAATTTAAGCAGTAATACGATTATTTGCAAAAATAAAATGTTTGCCTTAAATATAAAATAGTTATTCACAACATCATGGAGAACAGAACCAGAGACGAGTTTAACGCAAACGTAAACCACCAGCTGTCGTTAATACTAAATAAAAGTAAAACGGAAAACTAACAGAAATGTACAGAAATGTACGAATTATCGGGTGAAATATCGAGAATGCTCTGTATTCAGAGACCGACAACTTTACTTGAGGCATATGCATCATGCCTAGAAATCCAGAACCTCAACTTCCGGAACCTAACGATACACAACCGAAACGTCAACAACATGGTCACAATTCCAATAAATCAAATTCCACAAAAGAGGTACAGGAAATACTAAGACCACTACCAAGACTATCTCTACAGCAGTAAAACATGTGATATAGTATATCTCAGCAACAACAGCAGCAACTACAACCAAAACAACAGGAAGTGGAACTACCACCACCAAGACCGGTATATCCAAAGCCACACCAATGAATATAGACGAGTCAATGTGGACAATCAAAATTGATTCCATGAATCGACCAACCTATAAGAGAGAACAAAACTCGGATGCCAACATGAAAACCAGGAAACAACAAAAAGTGTTCCACTTAGAACAATTGGAACCAGAGGAAGAAAAAGTAGAATCATACGAAGACTACATCCAATATTATGAGGATAGTTAAGATCCACAGGAAAACGATGACATAAATTTTATAGAGGAGGCCTACCGTACTTAGAATAAAAGTGTCACAACAATAAAATTTTAAAATTCTTAGTAGACACGGGTGCGAACAAGAATCTTATAAGAAAAGAACTCGCGAAAGGTGCTAAGTCCGTAAATAAACCTTTCACGGTCAAATCAGCCGGAGGCAATATTAATTTAAATCATAAAATAACAGCATCGATCTTTAAGAAATTTTATCTTATACCCGGACTAACCTCGTTCGACGATATCATTGGAGTTGATACATTAAAAAAGGTGGAGGCAATAGTAGGCAGGAGATAGAATGTACTAACCATCGCTCCTGGCATCGACATCCCTCTGAAAGAAAAAATCTCTCCTCAAGTAAATAACTTGTCCTCATCAAGCTGCGGGGCAATACACAGCACAGAAGAAGATGGAACACAGCTTATTCAACATTGTGAATCACGTTTTTAAAATACAACTAATAATCACAATAGGCAACGATAAGTACATCTACGAGAAACCACATCGTAACTACCATCGACATTACATAATATTACCGGAAATGAACAAAGAGGAACTACGGAAAATCTTAAAAAAGAAGTTACACTTAACCTTTCTGAATGGCATTAAAATTTCAGAGGAATACATGCAGATACTTCAAGAAGTTTATCAGCAAGACTTCACCAATTATAAAGTTCGACTAACACAAAGGGTCGTAGAGGCCCTAACCAACGAAGAAAATATTTTCCGAATCATCGAAAAAGAACACCGAAGAATCACCGTAATTGGAAGGAAAATAAGGAGCAAATTTTGGAAAGGTACTACTTCCCGCAGATGTCAAGCCTAATTTAAAAATATACGAAGGATTTTGACACTTGCAATGAGAATAAGCACAATCGACATCCAAGTAAGTCGAAACTACAATAAACTCCAATACCAACATACCCTTTGGAGATTTTGCATATGTATATTATCGACGTAAAAGACGAAAAATTTATTACATGCGTGGATACATTTTCAAAATTTCTCGAAATTTTTCCATATAAAGGACCGTTCTGTTCTACATTTGCGGGGGGAGATAATTAGGATGCTGCATTAGTTCACAGCACCAAAAACTTTGGTAATGGACAATGAACCTAGCTTCAAAAGCCCAATCATCACCAATTGCATAAAAACTCTCGGAATAAATGTGTACCCCAACGAATAGAACCGAAGTAAATGGAACAATAGAAAGGGTCCATTCAACAATCCTAGAAATCTTGAGAAACATCCAGTTTCTTCACAATAAAGAAACTAGTCAACGTCGCAGTCGAAAGGTATAATAACTCAATACATTCTGTTATTGGGAAAAAAGCATGCGACATTTTCCTCGAACGAACACAACGCCCTAATTACTAGGACTTATTGGACTTCAAAGAAAAAATAAATGAAAACCTCGTAGAAAGAATAAAACATAGTCAAAAAGTTCCAGTGATCACTAACTCCGGAAGGCGGATTTATAAAACGCATATCAAGACCATCAATAAATAAAAGCTCATTTCTTTCCAGCTTGTGCCTTCGGATGACGGTCACGTTGCTGAACATCTACCACTATGACACCCCACTAATCTCGGTGAAAGAAGGAAATGGAAATATCATCAGTGGAAATTTCCAGATAATCCAGACGAAACAAAAACTATCCATAACCCACAAATTCAAACGCGAGTTCAAATACAACAGGAAGCACATTTGACTTGGAAGCAAAATTAACAGAAATTATAATCGAAATTGTAAATGAACGGACGCAAAAGGGTACAGTAACACTAGACATCACACAGATCAAGGAAATCTTACTAGATCTGAATAAAATAACTGTTATAGTAAAATGTCTACGCGAATTCTCACGACAACCGGGAGGATTCGGTTCGTGGAAGAACAGCGTAGACAAGGTTTTACAGATTTACGAACACCTTAGAGGTACTCCAAAATATTATGGCATCCTAAATTTCATAAGAAACAAAAAAAAATTGCCAAATGTTTCAATTTGCATTACGCAGATAAGCGTGATTTAGGCACCGTCGAGTACCAGAGGAATTCTACCAAAGGGTCTATCAACACTTGTCCCAAGTCCCAAGAGTACCCAACAGCAATTCAGACCACAATACAGATATCCAAATTACCCACCAGGATATCCACCTAAGGATTAGCTCAAACCAAAGCCGATGTCAACACTATAGATTTGAAGATTTGATTTCCCCACTAAGGAACAGATATTGAGAAAACAGCTTTCTCGGTTAATTATGGCATAAATATGAATTCACCTATCCTACATTTGACCTGAAAAAATGCGTCATCAATTTTCCAACATGCTTTAGGTGGCATACTTTGTGAACTTATAGGAAAACGCTGCTATGTCTACATCGACGACAAAGTGGCATTTGGAAAAACGAAAAAGAGCAATTTGAGAACATATAAAAGTAATTTTCATAGTTCTGGAAAGAGCCAATATTAAAATTAAATTGGGGAGGGAAATGGACATGTGTCCAAAATAAAAATTTTATTAAAATAAAAAACTCTCTGACCTCAAACAAGGTTATATTATCATTCCCCGACTTTAAAAAAGAATTCCAGTTGGACAAAGATGCTTCCAATTTTGCACTTGGTGCAGTTCTTGCCCAAGATAGAAGACCAGTCACGTTTCTGTTTAGAACACATTAGACAAGACAAAAGAAAATTATGCAGCTAAGGAATAAGAAATGCCGGCAATAATTTAGTCCTTAACATCATTAAGATATTTCCTTTACGGAAGCAGGAAAGTATACATTTTCAGACAGTTCAAGAAATGTACCTACAAGATACGATATATACGCAAAATAGTAACTGGCGTCATATGCGGAACAAGTGGAAACAATTTTAACAATATACAAACGAGCTCATCGCAGGGCTGACGAGAATAGACAGTAAATCATTCAAACCCATTACTTTCCAACAATGAACAGGAAAATAAAATTGCTTGACAAAAGGTGTACTACAAGTAAAGATAATAAGTACGATCGAAGTATAAAGTATAAGTATTCCTTACTATCCAGGACGACAATCCAAGCACTTCCAGCAATCCTACAATCTACACCGCCAGAGGATGAATCTAAAGAAATACTATCAATGCAGCTGATAAAGGACTTAAGCATTGATAACACGAAAGCGATCGAACTGCTTCAGCAGGCAGTATTTCTTAAACAATCCATAGGCATCGGACTGTTCAATTATAATCGCGGTATTCATTATCGTCATCATTTTAAATAAAAAGATAACGCTGCGAATAACCAATTCCATTAAACATGAATTATTAGTGAAAAGCAATCACCTCAATGCAAATAAAGCCACTGAAATAAACAACAGCCAACAAAAGCAGATCCACAATAGCAAATACGGTTTCTCCTAGAAAGAAATTCTACGATACTCCTTTCTTTTAAATAGGGATCAAATTTGATTTTTAAAAGGGGAAAGGTTAACACATAAAATAACTAGGGTTCCACATTTGAGGGAGCAATCATATTGCGTCTAGGTTTGTTAGTTTTAAAATTTTTTTTTGTTTGATTTAATCCCTACAATCTTTTCAGGGACCGAAGCTCACCCAACACTTTCGCGGTTATTTTAACGTCCTACTTTACGCCAACGAGGGCCAAATCGATGGCGTATGACAGGTTCGCGATTTTTTTGAATATCCATCTGCGCAATGCATTGCTCCATGCCAGCCTGTAATGGCATGGACGATGGTTCGGCCCATGGATTCTGCACTCAAACGAGGGGTCATAGTTGTGTTAATCGTCATCACCAAACGTAATCAGGTGATGAAAAATTCCTTTTGCAACCCTCCCCCGTTGGGATTCCGGGTTCGAATTGGGACCTCCCGTCCCAAACAGTGCAGCTTTAACCACTGCGCCAATTGTTCGGTAGTTTTAAAGTATTATTAATACTATTTTAAACAGACAACAACTTACATTTTCTTAATTTATATTAAGATATTTAAATAAATTTCACTCAAACTATAAATAGTGTATTTACATGGAATATTCTTAGTTTAAAAAAAAGTTTTAGATATTTTTTATCATTTAAAAGTAATGTGCTTAAACTTTAAAGTAAAGTTGAGTGAAATTTGAAAACTTAAATTTGGTTTTTTATATTATGAAAAAATCTTCAACGGTTCGGAACATATTCACTTACAATGTCAGATTAAGCAAAGTTTAAAATGAACACTCAAATCTTTATAAAGATTAATTAAATTTAAATTAATTAATTAAAATTAATGATTATAATGTAGAGTGGACATAAACTGATTGATTTATTGATTTAGAATGTACGACCAAGCATTAAGCAGGATCTTCCGGAAAGCGCCGGGCCTACCATACACCCATTTTTACATATACTTGGAAGGATATGGTAGGATATTAGTTAATTATTGAGATTGACCCGGTTGCAAACACCGTGACAGTCAATAGTTAGTAAATTTTTGTGGGATAGGGAAAGAATTGGTCCGGTTTCCCAGTAGCCAATATTCAAACTACTGTTAGTGTAAGACAATCACAGTTTTATTAAACTGCTCTGCATTTTGTCATCTTTTATCAGCAACTCCAGTGTGCCACCATTCATCTGTAATCTGCAAAGGTTCCCTGAAAACAGAATATATTAATAAACTAATTGTTCTTAGCCGTAGGCTGTAAGAAATAGAATTAATTTCAATCTGAAATTTAAATTTAATTAATTATAATATTATAAAATTATAATTCTGCAATCCATATGCTGTAATAAATTGGATTAGTTTCCCTAGAAATTCGTTCTCCGTTGCGTTGTTGCTAAAAATTAGGTGTTAATTTAGTACCGTACTATAGTGGTAATATAAACCATAATATAGCAGTACAAAGATAAAAATAATATACAATATACAATATAACATACAATATAACAATATAAACACCAAAATTCAAATCTGAAACATAAGAATATACAGAATATAAAAATATAAAATATAAAGATATCGAAATTAATTAAATAACATCGGCATTTGTACGCAAATTAAATGCAGCAGCGATACTTGATTCAACTTTTGTTATTTCACGGCCTTTAAGATCTTCGTTAAAACATTTAATTTGTATGAGAAGCCGGCATCCATCATCTTCGGGATGATAGCTTTCAACAACGTCACGTATTTGAGCATACGGATATTCTTTTGGGTTTAACACAAAATCTTCAGAGCTTTTTTGGTACAGATATAATTTGTATAACTTCATTTTATTAAATAAAATTGATCTTTCAACATATAAATTTTAATTTAAACCCTAAAAGAGACCACCCAAATATTACACACAGACAAAACCACTCTACACTCCAACAAAACTAAAAGAACCTAAGAATTACAAATTTTAGCTTAAAAACTAATAAATTTAGAATAAATATTTTATCTATTTAATATATTTTATTTATTTGTATATAGATTAGAAAAATGTTTGCAAACTACATTTTCCTAATTTATTTATTGCACTGCCCAAAAATTCCAAAAATAGAATTTTATTAAAATAATTAAACAATTGAATTCGATCGAAGCCACCGTTTTATAGCAATTACACCATAAACTGAATTTACTCAAGTTCAAAACTAGACTAATATAAATTTCAATCAAAATTTTGTTTCTTAATTTAAAAATATTGAGCTTAAATTTTTATAAAACTACATTACCTAACCGTAATATTTAAAAAAATTAATAAAGTTTTAAGTTAGAAGAAATTTCACTCAAATTTATTCGATATTAAAATTTTACTCAAATTTAAAACTAAACTAAATAATCATAATACAAATGTGGGTTGTGTTTAATATTACGTGAGCGTACAAACATTTAAATACATAGGCTCAGTTTCACTGAAAATTCAGTGACACATATTAGTTTTTAATTTGTCTCTCAAACTATTAATATTGCTTGAATTTTGAATTCAGTAAGTCTAGAATTATATTACACCAAGTTTTATTTTCAAGTGAAATTATTTTTATTGAGTCTTAATTAAAGTTAAAAGCAATAGTATAAATTTCACTCAAAGTTTGATTTCCTAAATTACAAATATTGACTTTAAATTTTAAAACAAAATAAATTTCCTATTTTTAAGTTTCACTCAAAGTCATTGAGATTATATAATAGCTTGAATTTACTGTTAAGCTTCTCGGTTAATTTTCTTTCAAACATACAATTTCATTTTTTGAGTGAAATTTGTATTACAAGCATTTATATAAATTTCACTCAAACTGTGAATGTTACATTTACAAAACTTATATAAATTTAACAAATATTTTGAGTGGAATTCTATGTACATTTGTATATAGAACTGAGCCAATCATGGTTCGATTCTATTGTAATTTGAAATGATGTTTAAATTTGATCAAAATTTGAAATTGTTTGAGTCAAATTTTAAATTTTATTTTCAAATTCTATTTGCTTTCCCTTTGTTGTCTCAAATAATTTCATGTAAGAGCGAATGGTTATCATAGAGTAAAAAAAACAGCCTTTATACTGTATCCAAAGAAAACAGGGAAGACTCGAATGTATTTTCACTTGAATACTAAAAGCGGTTGAAGAAAATTGAAAGACCAAAGCATAAAAAGAATAATGTTTACAGGATTTATTACGCGTCATCAAAATCCGCTTTAAGTTTCGATCCATTTTTCAGTATTGCTATGGCGGTAGATCGTTATCCCATGCTATCTCCTTTACATTAAGTTTTACAATATTATTTTTGTCGAGACAGTAAGAGAATAAAGCCATCTCATTGGATCAAAAACTCTTACAACTTGTGACAGTAATATCCGTTTTGTATGGTTTTCTCTGTAAAAGGCAAATTTACATGGAAATTTGAATCCACCTCAAATCTTGCTGATCCTAGAACGTTGAAGAGAATCCTTTTGTTTTACTCGTCGATTGACAAGAACACTAAAGGTAGTAGAGCAAAGATGGACTGAAAAAGAACGGCGAAATTGGTTTTAATAAAAAACAAAAGGAAAACAGAGTACTTACTGGGGGATATTGTTGCAATTAAAAATTCCCAATTCATAGAACCCCCAAAAATGTAACCAACGTTCGCAATCAACGACACCTTTAGGAAGACACCTTTATTCTACTCAACAATTATAATACTCGCCATCATTGATGGTGTTGGTGGTAACATTAACAGGAGTAAACCGATGAGCGGTTGAATACGAGGATTGTGAGTTCGAGCGCATTTCAATGAGCAAACCAATCGTTCTGTACTAAGAATGGACTTAGAAAATTGGCCTAACAGGGTACTTTAAAATTAACTTATAGAGAGAGAGTTTTACAAGACGAAGGAGAAAGGGGGGGCAACAGAATCGGTGGTTAAGTCGACATCTTTCTAAAGGAGACCAAGTTGTAACGTACGATATGTTTAACTTCGATTACTTTGATAATTTAACAGCCACGCGTAAATCGTACCAGGACATATTTTGCGTAGTAGACGGTTTTACGAAATTTGTATGGTTATACCCAAACAAAGGCATGCCAACGAAGCAAACTATAGCAAAGTTGGTAGTACAGAAGTAAATATTCTGCAACCCAAGAGGTTGTGGTACAGGTCGTGCCACAACATTTACTTCTGCATAAACCGATTATCTTTTGGACTGATGATAGCTATTAAAAAGAATTAGTCCGAGGATATGAGGATAAAGGAGCCTATCTAAAAGGAAAAATAAGAACATTTCCATGACATGGACGATCGCCGCAATAAAACTTCCATCTTAGTTACTATAGAAGATCTGAAATGTGACAGAAATAAAGATCGTTATGATGAAAATTCAGGATATATGCCTGCTGGATATATATATATATATATATATATATATATATATATATATATATATATATATTTATATATATATATATATATATATATATATATATATATATATATATATATATATATATATTTGTTTTGTAAAGTTAGGATAATATTTCATCATTATCATTTGTTTGTTTCTGAACTTTGCAATATGTTCTGGGGCCGAAGCTCTCCCAACTCTTTCGCGATTAATTTTTAACGTCCTACCTTACGCCGTCACCAGCCAAATCGAGGACACACGAATACAGTGTCGATTTTAAATCCATCTCCACATTGCATTGCTCTAGCCAGCCTGCACTGACATGGACGATGGTTCTCTCATGGATTTTGCACTCCAACAGGGGTCATAGTGGTGATAATCATTATCACCGATCAGGTGATGAAAAATCCCTTTTTCCCAAAATCGCACACTCCGAACAAAATCGGAATTTTCCCAACATCGACCAATTACTGCTTTGTTCATTTGGTCTTGGTTAAAATAAAATCGAGAATCGCAAATATGTCAGACTTAGCCCAATTAGATTCACCAGTCAAAAAAGATGGCGAATAACAATCAAGAATTAAAATTTATTGGGATTGAATTCAACCTTCTTGGTTTCACACTATTCAAGAATTGTATTGAGATCTCGTGTTAGACGATCCATTATAGCCATTTTTTGTTACGAGAACGTCGTTTTGCGACTGCCCCAACTGTATCACTCGTAATTAAATGCCTTTGAGATATCGAGCGCAATGACTTGTGATTCACCAAATTGATGAATGCCCTTGATCCATAGTTCAGTGACAACTATAATTAAGTCAACTGCTAAACACCCTCCGAGAGTGGGAAATGAGTTCCACAGACACCAGAATGGACATGGCAGCCAAAGAAGGTTTGGTAGTGATGAATGGCGGTAGTGTAGTGACATTTAGAAGACTTGGCTACAATGAGACCATTCCCAACATCACTCTTGTGATTGATACCATATCGCACGAAATTACGGCGTGGCCAGTCATTGAAGATTACACTGAAACCGATCACTGTTCGGGTGGAATTGCAATCCTCCGACTGTGGCCTCAGTCGAGTGACAGGCCGATTAACAGGTTGGAACTTGACTAAGCTATTTATTGGAAATATCACAGCAACAATCGATGCAGAAAAGGAACAGTAATGAGAACAACCGAGGTTTCTTCAGAAATTCTTAGTGCCACAATGAGGCTAGTAAAACAAACTTGCAATGCATCGATGTCAGAAAAAAGGGGCCTACAGGGTAGAAATTCAGCTGTCTATTGGTGGACTAGTGAAATAACAAACCACAGAAAGCCTTGCTTGCACCTAAAACGCACAACTACTAGATCAAGAAGAAGAGAAGGGTACATGGCGGAAATGCTGCATGTAGCAAGAAAAACACCGAAACTAGAAATAAACAGAAGCAATTGTATCAAATGCGAGAACTTGAAACGTGACGTTGACAGCGAACCGTGGAGCTTAGGCTACAAAATTGTAATGCGCGAGAACACTGGCACCCAGCATCTTAATGGAGCCAAGTCATACATCGTAAACTCCTTTTCCTGGACACTTCAAGAGTCGGCCGGCCACCTTGCCCCGATTAACCAGAAAATGTACCAGCTTTCTCAGTAGAAGAGATCAAACAAGCTGCTTCCTCCCTGCGAAACAAGAAAGCACCATAGACAGAGCACCTATAAAAGAGTTGATGGTGATAGCTTTATCCTAACCTGAAGGACTTCTAAATATGTACAACCGTTACTTTTTGGAAGGTGTTTTACCAAAGGCTTGGAAATCCCAGCGGCTGGTACTCGTAAATAAAGAAAAGGGCGACCGAAACTTTCCATCGGCATATAGACCCTTGTGTATGTTGGATACAGCGGGCAAATTACTAGAACGATTACTAAAACCACGGCTCATAGCAGCAATTGAGGCAGGGGGAGACCTATCCAATAAGCAATACGCCTTCAGGGCAAGGCGATCTACTACTGGTGAAAGCCATTTTGGTGCGGCGGATATGTTGTCGGCATTTACAAACCATGTCCACGTGCCAAACTACCTTTTGCAGATAATGCATAGCTACCTTTACACTCGGAGGCTAATATTTGAGACCACGAAGGGCCAATGCAGCAAAGAGATCAAACGAGGTGCCGCCCAAGGGTCGGTCCTAGGATCTGACCTATGTTCACCTATGTGGTATGATGTTCACCGCAAGCTAAACCAGATTATGCGACGAACTTCCACATGGCTTAGTGATCATGGTTTGAGCCTTGCCAAAGAAACAACATAATTGGTTTTGCTATAGACGATACAGTGCGACCGACTTGCTTTTCGACATAACAAACTAGTGAATACGGTCAAACACGGCCGTCAAATGTCTTGGGGTGCACCTAGACAACCCAAGTGTCTTTGTTTTAAATTTTGGAAAACAAATCAAGTGTTCTTTCGAAAAGGCGTCAAAAGTGACTATTGCACTGAGTAAGCTGACTACGAATATCGAAGGCCCAGTGGCTGGGAAAACGAAGTTACTAATTTTGGTAACAAATTCTATCCTTTTGTACGGTACAATATCGTAGCGCCCTTAGAACGAGTACTTCATACAGAACAGCATCTAAACCTGCTATTATAGTCATCGCAGGCATGACGCCAATCAATCTAATGGTCGATGAAAAAAAAAGATTATATAACACCAAGAGCGAACTTGGCGTCGTAGAAACAAAGAGGGCGGCCAGGAAACATGGCAAGATGATAGGCGTGGGAGATGGACAGACAGATTAATTAAAAACATCTCTAAGTGGGTCAATACAAAGCACGGAGAACACTACTTAATGACCCAATTCCTTATGGGTCATGGGTATTTTTGTAAATATTTGCATACGATTGAGAAGTTGGAAGATCTTTCATGTATTTATAGAGATGCAGCAAACGACGAAGCAGAACACACATTTGTGCAAGGTGGAGACAAGAACGAGAAGAAATGGAAGGCAAGATCGGAAACTTAACACCCGATAATAACGTGGACATCATGCTTGTATCAAACCCAAACTGGATTAAAAGATTCTTAGATTCTTAAAAAAGATGAAGGATCAATTCTCAAGAAGCACTAATAAGGCCATATACGAGGCACCATCCTGAAATAATACTCAAAGTAGTTCTAGGCTGGATCCTTGTCTGGCAAAGAGGAGGATTTTAGTGGGTGAGGGTTCCACACTAAATGCATAAAGCATTTTCCTCCTCTATTAAAAAAAACACCCTCCAAGAAAACCATACTGTCGATCGGCAATTAGATGGTTATCTTCTAAATATTTCTCAGCAACAATTGCTGATAAAATATTATTATTTATAGCTCAAGTACTTTAGCTATAATCATTATAGCTCAAGTACTTTGGAAAGCACCGAGACGAGAGATGATGGTGGAACAAACATGATAATGGCTTTGACATGGATTTACAACAATATTTGAGAATAATTGGGGGAATACCATCCAGATCAGCTGACTTGTTTGGAAAAACTTTTGTAACTACTCTAGGCGTGGTTCTAATGCGGCGCATCCACTATCTGGCTAGAGAATTAATCGGAGTGTTATTTCTTATCGAAGAGATTAGCTTTCTCTTAGAAAAAAAAAAATCTGTTTCAATATTTCTAAAGTTCCGATTAATAAAGCCCCGATTTAAAACTTGCCGCTGCTCTTCTCTTACCTTCTTTTCGTGATCTATTTTAGCTTGCGACATTGTTCACGTGTTCAGTTGACGGGATTTTTACATATTTGCAATGGGGTTCCTTTATTGGCGGTTACTGTTCTGCATTATGCCAAAGAATGCCTGTTTTTTTTTTTGTTTAGAGAGACTGGAAGTGATGAACAGTTACGTTTCTTTGAGAATGATAGACGAAACCACCCCGATGTACTAAGCCCCGATGGTCAAGATTTCCGAAAGAGAACTGACAGAGACATTTCAATACAGTTGACCGGTATATCGTTGCTGTGTTATTTGGTTCAAAACTGCCAACATTTCAGCCGCTTCACCAGCCGATGTAACGGACTTATAGCAGAATTCGAATTACTGTATATTAAATCTGTATATGAGACGAGCGGATGCTGTTTTTTATTTCAACCAACCAAATTTTTCATATATCACGGAAATCAAAAATTGCGTTGACTTGCATACACATATATGCACACAAGTAGAACATGAAGTTCACAAAAGATTACGTTCGTTACTTGCCAAACTATTTATTAACCGTTAAACATATAAAACGTACCAGAGTTATGTTTTTATTGTAAAATGGTGTTGCATTTATTACCTAGATTCTAGACCTCCTAAAAATATAGTAGTTTAACGTTTATACACGTATACATAAAATTATTACAGGTACGTTAACAAAAACAACGTTTGCATGCTAATGCACTTTCATAATTATTGAGGTGCATACATAAAATTGTTTATATCACGATTTACTCACAAAGACAACAATGTGCTATTTTAGAACTATCCAGTTATCCATTTACCTGAAAATATATAAAAAAAAAATTTCGTTAAAAATTTGGTACTGTCAAAAAATTATAATCTTCCAAAAAATCTTAAAATACGATTTAAATTGTATTGAGTGACATTTTTATTACTCAGTTTGCTTAATTTCTTCTTCATATGAAACCATGGTTAGTCATCTTATGTACGCGTATTTAAAGCAATGACTAAATAAAAATACATTTTTTTAAGAAGTCTCTGCAAAAACTTTGATACCATTGACATTATTCCATAATTTATAAGATAACGAATTTTTACAGCAATCCCAAATGATTACACAAGAATTAATAGAATCTTAAATAAAAAAAACGATCAATGTCCATCGCGCATATATACCGAAAAACCACGCCATAAGATTATTAATGATGTCTAGAAATTTAATTACGATAATTAAGAAAGGATTAATTTAGTTTGAAACGTCATTGATTTAAAATTGGAATGCATATATTTTTCTAGCTAATGGTATCTCAATCAATCGATGATGATGATGATGATGCGTGGTGATGCCATGCATTAATATCAGAAGTTTAATATTTCGCCAAAAATATATTGGATATTTTTAGTTTTTTTTTTTTTTTTTTTTTTTAAATAACATCGATACCAAAGATGTTGGTGTCATTTGCATGAAAATCGAATGTTAAACTGGTTATACCTCGCGAATATGATTTATTAAGTATTTAAGGCAAAAATTAATACTCTGTCGCCTGTAATTTATCATGACATGTTAAATTTATGACTGGCCACTTTTGTATGTTAATATATCGGCAACAAGTTCATTACTTTAACGTTAACGTGTTTTAGTTTTATACAAATATACACTATAGAGTGGTAAAGTCAAGATCCACTTTCAGAGATAGTGTCAACTATATATATAATTTGAGATCAGACATTTTTGCAGCTTGATAATGTTACTGAAGTACATGTTATTGTTTTTTGCAATCGATGGCTATGTACACTGTTTGACATTGATCAAATACCACCAATAAAAATTACGGAGGGTATTTGTAAATGCTAAACAGGTCTTTTCCAACTCTGCTACAACTTTGGAGATTTGCCTTTCCTTCTTTTGTTTGGATTGTATATAGCCAAACCACATCTACCACCACAGATCCATTACTATAGCATGCTATTTTATGACATGTTATGCTATTTTATGCTAATTTTTATGCTAGTTTATGCTATTTTACGCAGTTTTATGCTTTTATGCTATTTTATGGTATTTTATGGTATTTTATGGTATTTTATGGTATTTTATGGTATTTTATGCTTATTTATGCTATATTATGCTATCTTATATTAGTTTATGGTATTTTATGCATATTTATATTATTTTATGCTATTTAATGCTATTTTATGCTATTTAATGCCGGTTTATGCTAATGTATGCTATTTTATGCTATTTTATTCTATTTTATGCTATTTTATGCTATTTTATGCTATTTTATGCTATTTTATGCTATTATATGCTATTTAAAGCTATTTGATACAATTGCATGCTATTTTATGCTACTTTTTATGCTTTTTATGAAATTTTATGCTATTTTATACCATTTAGTGCATATTTATGATATTTTATATTTTAAACTATTTTATGCTGTTTCATG